>OX235270.1:146903016-147503016 GCA_944472135.2 Trichobilharzia regenti | reverse complement strand
ACACAGCATTGTATACTGCATATACACATATATTTTAACAAAAGTAGACAAATTTTGAAAGTCTGAGGTCAAAAATGTTTTGATCATAGTTCATACAATTTTTGTTTTGTTTTGTTTAGTATACCTATTGATAGCTGTTTCTTGATTCATATTGAAAAATAAGAGATGTACTTTTATATATAAACATACAATTCTATTTATTTATTATACATACTGATACCTGTTGCATGACTCATGATTGGACAAAATTTTAAAAAACAAGAGGTGTCCCTTTTATATATAAACCTTTGTTATGTTAATTTCGATTAATTTCCCTGAAGAAGAAGTTCAGACCAGATTGCCGAACACAGGAAACGTTGGAATTAATCATTTCACAATTTCTCTGAGATTTTACAAATATAATTTTTTTTACAGATGTCTACTTCTCACTCAGCGCTCAATTATTTTGCAACTATCCGGTCAAATCTTGATCACAGTTCATATGAACTTTTCAAGATATTAAACTTTGATTATGTTTATTTTAAGCTTTGCAAATAATTTTCAAGTTCAATATTTTGCTGCGTTTTTTGTCTGCACCAGTTCGAAATATAGATAGGATATGCGTCAAACTATACATTAGATCCAGGTCCGAATCCAAGTTAGTGCACTGTTAAACCCCGCCTGTTAGATTTTAGCTCAGAAAAAAGTGTAAGAAAGGTGAAGCATGAAGCTAAAAAAACCCATCATGTACAAGCAACACACATGTTCCACCCAGAAAGAAAGGAATGAGAGTAAGAAGAATGTGGATACCATAGTAAAAAGGGAAAGATCTTCCTCAGTTATTAGTGGCAAGTATAATCACATATTTGGCACCACTTTTTGCATTTAAATGTCTTCATATTGTTGCCCACAAATAATCACCAACAAGAAAGTATGGGAACAAACAAACAAAACAAGAACCAATCGCCAACCAACAAATATGCAGGAGAAAGTGGTTTGAGATGGATTGGACACTCGCTGAGGAGGCCGCTGGGTGACATCGTGCGTTACGCACGATGTCGTAACGCAGGCCATTTCTCGAGTGGAACCAGGCCGAAAGGGAAGTGCGCGGCGAGTGGGACGTCAGTGCAAGGGTGACAGGCAGGAGGAGATCGGGTGTGTGAAGACGAGTTGAAACAGTATGGACTAACATGGATGGATGCAGGTGAAAAGTACAGCAGAAGGAAGACAGAAGTGGCAAGTGGAGAGACGTGCAGTTGAAGCCCTATGTTCCACTAGGAACCCAACGGAACAATAATAGTAATATTGTTGCCCGAGTGTTGAACAAGTAAGTTTTCAAAAATCATCAATGAGAAAAGTAAGTATTTCTTTACATCCCAACATATATTTCTATTGATTCAAAGTATTATAAGGTTAATTATCACTAATATTATCTTATGTCAAATGCCATTGTGTCAAGCACTATCATATCTACGCAGCCGATTTATTATCAAATGGATAAAATTGATATGAAGACATTAAGCTTCATGACAGTACACTGAGCTGCTGCTGAATCATTCTAGGCAACTGGCTGCAAGTTCAAACTGCTGATGAATAACAGTAAGCCAGATACTTAGATCTAAAGCTTTGGTGCCGGTCAACTACAACCAGGTAGCTTCAACTGCTGAAGAAGAATAAAGACATTGCCTGAAAGACTGAAACTAGGCGCAATGATATTTATTTTATCCCAATGTCTAATCATTCTATTCCTTAAAGTGCAAAAAATGAATAAAATACAACTCTGTTAGACGAAATGCTTCTTCTAATGGATAATTAAGAGAGATTTTTTCAAGAAAAAATAGGATAAAATGGTTACTGGACAAAATGTACTCTTTTCGATAACCTGCTTTTCATCATCAGGCTTTACAGTTATATGTCCATGCATAATAGTGAATGAATGAATTAGTGTTATGAACAACATTAATGTTTTTGTTTAAATAACATCGAGTCAATAATAATAGTAACGCCAATGGATTACAGTTCAATAGCATCAACATAACAACACACACTGAATGTCAGAGAAATCAGGAAAAATAATGATACAGATTCATGAATTTATAATCTCTACTGAAGGCCAGAACACATATGGTGGCTAGCTGGACTTGCTTGTTTAGCAAACAAAGCACTGGTTGTTTCACGCGAATCGCGATGGCCTCTGCTGTTTGGAGTATACAGTAACTGGATTTTTTTTTGACGATTTGTTATTTCGTACCCACTAGATGATGATAGAAAAGGATTCTCCAATGATTGCTGACTTTGTGACCGGCCGGTTAGAACCAGGTGGTCTAATATCGAACTGTTTTATATTTCTAACTACATCTTTATTCAACCACACTGGGAGATGTTCTCGAGTGAGCATGAAAAATCAATCTCCTAGAGCAACACAGCTAGGTATTATTGATTCGATGTTATTTAAACAACAACAACAACATTAATGTTGTTAATAACACTAATTCATTCATTCACTGTTGTGGGTGTGGATATACAACTGTAAAACCTGATGATGAAAAGCAGGTTATCGAAAATACTATTCTTCTTTGATCAGTAGTAATTAGTGTTTTGAAAAAAATTTTAATTAGCATTTTTAATCATTTAGCATTTGGATAACTGTTGTAGTTGTTGCTGTAGTTTGTTAAAGGTAATTCTGGTAATAAGGAAAATATATCATGTTATCTTACTTTAAGTAATTCTTAATGCTTTATATATGACATTTTCAAATAGGAATAAATAGAAGAAACATGTTGCAGTTAAAAAGGCTACTTTGTAGGTGGATGCAGCTCATAATATAAAATGATAGGAAATATAGACATTCAACTTACCATAAATTGTCTGACAACAAAATAACCTATTCTGAATGCTTTTTTTAACAATGAATAAAATGTTCGAGAAGTACAGTTTTCGTAAAAGTGAGCGTCCACATCTAATTTGGCGATCAGTTATTGTTAACAGGAAACGTGATCGTATTAGCTGACTTGATTTGCATGAAGAGTATTTAGCAATTATTATTTATTACTATTAAATCCTTTAATTCCTAGAGAAACATACGGCTTCAGCCGCCCACGTCTCCATCTGCCAACGTTTTCACCCCACTCCAAGTCCGCCAGCACGCTTTCATCTCCTCTTCACATGACCTTCTCCAAGTCACCCTTGCACTGACGACCAACTCGCCACCCGCTTCCCTTTCGGGTTCCACTCGAGAAATGGCTTGTCTAGTGATGTCACTTAATGGTTCCATTATAGTATGGCCACAATCCAATCCATCTCCATTTCTTCCTGCTTATTTGTTGCACAATCGGTTCCTGCTTGGTTAGCTCCCAGATATCCCTCTCTGTTGCTGATGTTTTCTGGCCGGCCATCTGATCTTGAATACTGAATGAAGACATGTGTAGTTTGCTTCGGATTCTCTTCATGATCCGCAGTGCAAGTCTCTGATCCGTATGGTGAGTAGCACTGACTGACTTCACATTGGAGTTGAGAATCCGGATCTATTGTTTGATGCTGAGCACTACTGACCTCCACACAGACTTAAGAGTAATGAAAGCTTGTCTTGCTTTTCCGATTGTGGCTTCGATATCCTCGTCAGTTCCGTCGGCCTGTAGTTGAAACGATGCTTCCATGTGGGTAGGTAGGTCGGTCGGTCGGTAGGCAGGTAGGTAGGTAGGTAGGTAGGCAGGGAGGTAAGTACGTAGGTAGGTAAGTAGGTAGGTAGGTGGGTAGGTGAAGGAGGTTGTTTCTTTCAGGTTCCTCCCATTTATGCAGGCTGACTGTCGTCTGTTGCTGTTGTTGGTGTTGGCCAGGAATGTTCATCACCACATCTGTTTTATCTATGGTCACTTGAAGTCCTATCTTAGATGCTTGTTCTGCCAGCTCGTTGCTTTTCACTCGCATATCTTCCAGTTTGTGGGAAATCAGACATATATCATCGCTGGCGAAGTTCATATCCTCGAAGTTCTATTTTTGTGTGAGTCCATTTTATGCCTGCTTCCTCATTGACCTTTGTCTGTCGCATTATCCAGTCTACTGCAATCAGGAAAATCATTGGCGATAGTACTTTCCGTGTTCATATTTCTGTTTCTTTATTGATAATGTTAAGTGGTTATATCAAATTTCGCGAGTATACCACTTAAACTCTGAACCAATTTCTGCATGTTTATGTTTAAAAACAAAACTGGATAAATACTTAAAATTTTGTAAGTACCCCCATGATTTTTTATTCCGAGGTGGGGTTGGGGTGATGGCTAGCAGTGGAATTCAGGATGTTCATCCTTTGTTAATGATGGTGTTTCAACTTCAGGATTGAGCCCTGAAACAATTGTATCAAACGTCAAAGCGTAGACCACTTGGTCCACAAGAGCCACCACCTCTTGGGCAATACGTCTTATTAATTATTTAATTTAGTTAAGATTTCCCTACCAACTGATTGGACTCAGTGGGGAACGCAGATGCATTCTCAAATGACGAGTTCCGAATAGAACGAAATGCGGTTTATTCTGAGTTCCACTGCCACTCATTATCCACCAAGTGACTTCAGGTTAAATCACCAGACATCGTCGAAGCATCTGCATCAGGAGCCGACATATCAGTTTGAGACCGAGCACTTGGATTCAATCAATCGACAGGGAAATGTTAATTGAATTGTATACTAGATGGTTGGAGGCAATCAGCCAGAGGAAGCCTCAACCGGACCTAGATTTCGTGCTAGTTGGCACTCACTAGTCAGCAAGACCAATCTGAAACCACATTGAAGGAACTCATGTGCCTCCTTTTCAGATTTGAACGCGCGTTATCCAGTGATACCAGCAGGCAGAGATATTATCACCAGCTATTCGGGTTCTCGATTAAAATCCTGTAGGACTGAAGGGGAAACTTTGATTGTACACTGGTAACTAGCGTGATGTGTCTAGTCCTTTCTTTGGTGCAGACTGAAGGTTTTTGTAACTACTTATCTGTAAAGTGAAACTAAGGTAGTATTCACTTCTGAGTTTTGATTACTTATTTTTAATCTGTGAGTTTATTCTGCTATTACTCTTTTCATTTCAATTCATTCATAAATATATAAAAGCTAAAGTGTTGGCGTATTGGAGTGTATTACATGAATGACATTAAATTCACACTATATGAAGAAGAACCAGTTGATATGCTGGTAGTAGCTTAAAATCTCAATCAGTACCGTTTGTTTCAAATCTGAGTATCAGGATTTGTATCTCATCATTGATTATGGTTTGGTCCTTTATTCTTTCAGATGACTGTAGACTCTACTCTGGTAAGAGTATCGTTGTTTTATGTTATACAACAATGAATTATTATTACTGCCTTGAGTCCCTAGGTCTCTATTTAGCTGACTTCATGGCTGCCCTTAAGCTTGCGTCTTCTCCTCCAGATCAGTTGCCAACTTGGCATTTCTTATTGATATGTATCCACATGATGTGTGTTTTGTTTTTGACAGTCTGTCATATTTCGCTACGTGTAAATGGATCGATATCTGTCATCGGCGGCCTGCTTAAATCATTGGGCTACCGAAATTACTTTCCTCCAAAATGCTTAATTTCATCTGGATTTATCGTTGTTTTAATCTTCCAGTTGTATCAAATGACCTATACATAAACTTGCGCGATGATTTAACTTGCACCCAAGTAAACGCTGTACAATTCTTCAACGAAATGAGGATATACTTCAGATTATTACTTTACATGTGAATCCTGTGTGAAGAAAAAAGTACTTTGGAACTTAATACGCTGAAAATTTTTGTACCGTATACTCGCATACTGTCTTAAATAAAGCTTTACCATTATTATTATTATAACTGACAATATGCTTTTGTCTGTCCACTAACTAAATAAACAATGTATGATCTTGTTATCACATGACATTACAACCAATCATGTTAAAACTGGTTATTTATTGGTTCATGTGTATTAGACATTTTCATATATACTTTTGTACTGGATTCTTGTTCATACTTGTCCGTACATTTCGTACATCTAAGTACCCTTCCACTCACACACTTGTGTGACATTCAATTTCCTTGTCTGGAAAATACACGTATCATCGTAAACCTGGTGGCTTTCTGATTTCCCTCCTTACGCGTCAGGACTATTAACTACTCGACGAGTACATCACATAATTGGCGACGGGGAAAACTACTATTAACCACTCAGTAGCAGTGCATAACACTTATTTCAATTTCAGTCGTGGAATTGATGCGTGATTTCACTCAACTATCTTCTCAGCGTGTGTTCAATGAATCCCCACTTTCTTGTGCATATTTTCAGGCGGTAGGTTCTTGATTGTTTTCTAGGGTTGTCGTTTCCAATCAGCCATCTCATCTTTATTATCAAGTGGAAGCAGCTTTCGACGAAGGGCTGTAGCCTATTGGAGATGCTTTCCATGATGCTCTCGCGTGAAGTTTTTCAATTGTATGGAAGAATTGACAGACTTAACATTGGTGTTGAAAGTCCGGATTTTGTCATGTATGCTGAGTGTAGACGATTTCCAGGATGATCTACAAGTAATGAAAGTCTGTCTTGCCTTTCCAATCCTGTCTCTGACGTCTTCATCTATGCAGTTTGTAGTCAAATCGATAGTATGTCTAGGTAAATGGTAGAGATGACTTCTCTTAGATTACTGTCGTTGTTGGCGATAAGTGTTTGCTTTTATTTGGTATGGTATTTTCATCAATTCTTTTTTCACTTGATACTCTGTCTTTGTTGTCTCCACTAACACTTTGTCAGTTTTCACCTGGATACAGTTCTATTTTAATGAGCCCATGAAACATTCATTTCCCTTTTCTCATTCGTATAAAAAAAACGCTTTTCACTTTAGACTTGGTCACAGTGCAATTTAAAGAAATATCGGACATTCGAAACGTGGAAATACTGTTGTTCTCCAACAACTTATATTCATTTGACTATTAATTTTATGTCTATGCGTTTTGGTGTCCTACTACTTATTGTCAAAATTCATTATCTCCTTCAAACCTTAGACTGAAAGTTTCATGAAGTTAATACAAAACGTTTATGGTTCCACTGTACAGCTTGGATACTTTACAGTGTCAACTTGAGATAATTCTTACTTCAGACTGCTAAAAACCATGAATAAATCTAGTTGTATATTAACCAGAGAAGTCAACAGCCTGATGTTTTTTTGAATGTAGTAACACACACACACAAATAAAATTACTTTTTTCTGCCCTTTTTGTTCAGTGAAGTAATATCTCCACTTTTTCAACCACACTTCATTATCAAGATTTACAGTCGTTTTCATATCACGGTAAAAGGCATTCAGTGTGGCACAGAAAGTTGCCTAGACAGTATACATATGATAAGAAATTAACGCAATTTTTAAGGAGATTGAATTGAAGCGGAATAATTAAAAAATTTAAAAAGATTATTAGAGAAGTGAATCGGTATTAGGATCTTAAAAGTAGGTTATATTGTCAAAAATTAAAATAATGAAGAAACAGAAGATGCAGTGAAGTGGAATGAAATCAAGTAATAGAATTATATATATATATATATATATATATATATATATATATATATGTTGACTAACCAACTGCTAGTGCCACTTAATGCCTTTTTCTGTAATATAAATACTAATATACAACTTGAAAGTGAAGTCATTTAAAATGAATACTTCTTTTCTGAACTAAAACGATAGCATTCAGCAAGGGTTGCACGATATGATCAACCTTTTATGCGTCCAGTAGATACTACGATATAGCCTGACTGGCAATAGGCAATGACAGTGGTGAGTATTTATCCTTTCACTCTGCCTGCTGTACCCCACTGGTTACGCCATATAATGATGAATTGGAAGAAGTTGGAGTTCATCAGCCACCGGGTCGGCTCCCAATGGCCTGATTAGTCTACGAGCTCGCCTTGTAACCAGAAGATCCTAGGTTCGAACCTCAGCAGGTGGATGCATAATGATGAAAATTCCCACGTTTTAGTGGTTGGTTCTAGTGGTTCTCTTCTAATCGATGTCAGCTCATGATGAAATCCTGAAACCAATCGAATCCCTGCAAACGAACACTTGAATACGTGTGCTAATACTATTTACGTGTCTTTAATTTTTTTTTAAAGTTTTGATTATAGCTTGATTCCACACTGTATTTTTTGGTACAAGTATAGAATTTTCAGCATCTGATATCGTTAGCCCATATTTTTCAGGCTGATCAATTGATATCGGGTGTGCGTCAGCTGGGGAGTGAACCTTGTACCATGTGAATGGTTGGCTAGAGTCCCAACCTCTAGGCCACCTCTGTATCAGTGTACTCCTAATAAGGTTTTAGTCAAAAACGGTTTTCCCTGAACGTACCAACAGCTAATGTTCTCTACTCTACAATGCCAGAACAAACGAAGATACATAAATAACGATCAAATGTGACTGCAATATCTGAAGCTATGGTGATTACTCTATGCATTATATTTTCTGTTATAATGGAAAGTAATCCATTTGAGTAAACAGACTGAGTATTTCCTACAGGTTTGATGATGTTTCTTGTCAAGCATAATTATAACCAACAGAATAGTGGACTAGAGTACATCTTATTTGATGACTGGACCCAATGCTATGGATAAAAAATATCACTAAAATCTGAAGAGGATCGCATTAAACTGAATATTAGTATGCAACATAGTAAAATTAGGCATCCAGAATTTATCGAAATAGAAGAATTATCGAATGACTGGATTTGAATCTTTGACAATAAAGTGAAATAATAATCGCGTCGGTGGTATAGCGGTTAGCACGCTCGCCAACCATGCATATGGTCCGGGGTTCGATCCCCAGCCGGCGCACTCCTTTACCTCACTGAGCCAGAAATAATGCTGGTAAAGAGGAAAGGTTGGGCATGAGGCTGGCTAGCAACCCCATCCTGTAAAAATTAAACACTGCTACCGAAACTTCAAGCCACTAGCTTGGAGCCCTATGTTCCACTGGGAACGTGAAGGAAAAATTATTAAAAAAAATTATCATTCTACATGACTTCTGACAGTCAATTAGAGTTACAGGTTATAATCAAACAAATCAACTGATCTCTTTCGTTCTAGGATTTATTCCAACAAGTTCCTGTATGCATAATGGACTAACTAAAGCTACTATAAAATGTACATATGTAGGAAAGCTTGACAGGATGACTAATGTTTTAGGAGACCTTGAGCTATACTAAAGAGAAAAATCAGACGTGTAAATGAAACTCAGCAATCTATGAATTTTAGTCATGTTTGTGAATTTTTATTACTTCTTAAGTCTGTTAAGTAGCTAAAAGTCAGTCTGCGGTTAGGTATTTCAGCGTGGCTGCCATTGATCGGTTTCTGCTGTATGACTTCATATTCAAAGCTTTCTATCAAGCTGATATGTATCCACATGATGTGTGTATTGTTTTTGACAGTCTGTTATGTTTTGCTACGTGTAAATGGATCGATATTTCATTAAAGCTGGCAATATGCTTTTGTCTGTCCACTAACTAAATAAACAATGTATGATCTTGTTATCACATGACATTACAACCAATCATGTTAAAACTGGCTATTTATTGGTTCATGTGTATTAGCCATTTCCATATATATATTTTTTTGTATTAGACACTTGTTCATTCTTCTTGTTCCCACGTTTCGTTCGTAAGCTAAGTACCCTTCCACTCACACACTTGTGTGACATTTAATTTCCTTGTCTGGAAAATACACGTATCATCGTAAACCTGGTGGTCTTCTGACTTCGCTCTTTCCGCGTCAGGACTATTAACCACTCAGCAGCAGTGCATAACACAAGCCTACCTTTCTAGAGCACCGAATGTTACCGAGATAATAATATTCCCCTATCAGAATTCGGTATTTTTCTTTTGTGTAATTGACATATGTTTCCTGAAATAACCACTGTGAATTAACGCAAATGCGTCTGCTATCATTTTTAGAAAACGTTATAGTATAGAAACAGCTTATTCTAGTAATAAAATTTATTAAAATTTTTATCCTCCAAGGACATACTTTATGTTTTGTCTTCAAAATTGTTCTTTACTCCCTAATTTCACTAATGAATAAATATCAGGAAGCTGAAATGATAAGCATGAAATCAGGCGGATTCCTCGTTATAGGAATGATATCAACGGTGAGGATTTCGGAATACTTGTAAACTACTGAATACACCTGATCAAATGTTTACCACTGAGCGCAGCTCGATTTGGCGACACACACACATACACACCTCACTTTCAGTAAACATAAACTTATAACAGTAACACAGTTAATTCTGACTGACTGGTTTCAACGTAAAATTCTTTGCTTACAGATGTGCACCAGTTCCACTTGCCACAATCCCTCCACGTGTAGCACACAAATCAAGAGAAGGAAGTAAACCGAAACGCTAAACAAACACAGTAAACAAAGATATAAGGCCAACGAATAGTAATATGGAAGAACAACATAGCTTTGTTGGATAGTGTGAGTCACACCGGGAGTGGATGCATCTGCGCTAGCCATCACCGAGAACGGTCACTTTGAGCTAAATCAGCATTTGTGTCAACCCACTGGTTTTTACCATCTTGAGAACCCCAACACTAAAAGAAGTCTACACCTCCCTACATGTCTGGCCGGACGGCTTAAACAAACCATTGTGGATTTCATTGACTGATGACGCCATATTTTGTTTGACCACCATCAGCTAACTCTTTTCCAAGCTGATTCATTGTATGTCACCTAACACTGACCATAGTCGAAGAAGGTGTTGGACAGCTGCACATGCATGTGTAACACATCTCCTTACCATCTCAATCGATGTAACTTCACAACCTCATCGATTCATTTCCTCTCCTTGACTAGCATTCGGCGCTCAATCTCAATCTTGCTATCCATAATTATACCAGCCAACAACACAGGCGATAGAACGCAGACACCTATGATCCCAGATAGCTAGCTGGAAATTTCATGTCTCAAACTTCCAATATCTGTGTTTCACAGTCGTGAAGGAGGACAAAGCGAAATGATGACAGCCGGAAACCACGTCTACTAAGGCAGAGCTGACGTAAATTGGCATGTGCAAAGCGAGCCATATGTATACGTGGTGACATTTCGTCGGTGATGAAGGTGTTGGGGTCGGCTGACAAAACTCTTAAAATAACTGAAGTGTTCAATACACTCTACCAACCACTTTACTCCTGACTATCTCTAACCTAGGAGCAAGTCGATGTTGTCCAGTCCAGTCCAGTCCAGTTCCGTGGTTTCATCTTACATTTTAACGGAGCAAGTAGCCTTCATTGTCTCCTATTTGTGTACCACTCTACAGAGTGTAGTATGCATGAGACATTCTAAAATCTAGTCGTATCTATCTCCATTGCTTCTGGCATATTTGTAGGACGACAGGTTCATAGTTAGTTTGTTTAGGCAGCTTCACGTCGGTAATCTTTTCGGACCATGCAATCATCAGGCAGATGTTGATAATAACTTGCAAGCCTGAGGTATATGCGTCTGAAGGTATTTGAACTGTAAAGAATCTTCGAGTCGGCATTTTAGAGTGAAATATCTGAATATCGTTCATTTTGTTGAGTACAGTAGATTTTCACACGGATTTCACAGTAATGAAGATCTGTTTGCTACTATACGGATCAAAGACTTGGCGCCATGCCGCCTCACGAAGACCATTTCGAACAAACTACACACTTTCTTCAACAGCTGTCTTCACTCAATACTTCGCTCATGATCAGATGGTCGGTCAGCGTGAGATCTCTGGCAATCAACGAACTAACCAACCCAACCCAACAGGAACCAATTGTGCAACAAATATGCAGGAAGAAATGAAGGTGGATTGGATTGTGACCATACTCTGAGAAAACAAGTCATCAAGTGAATGACATTACCCGCCAGGCCATCGTTTGGGTGGAACCTGAGTGGGAAGTATCGAGTTGGTCGTCAGTTCGAGGGAGACATGTAGGAGGAGGAGGAGGTGATGTGAAGAGGAGATGAAAGCATGTGTTTGCAGAAGTGTAGCTAGATGAAAACGTTGGCAGGGAACCAAACTCAATAGAGAGGTGCTGCTAAATCCCTATTTTTCTCTGGGAACAAAGGGAGATAATAATAATAGTGCTTTTCTCATCCTCATTGGTATGGCATATAGCTGAAATGATGCTGTCTAGTTCAGTGAAATAGGTGATTTCCTCTGGATTACTCCCACTGGTGATAACTGGTGTTTTTTTTTATCGGTTGGTGATCTTCATTGCCTTTTCCTCTATTTTCACTTGAAGTCCTGTCGTCACTGAATCTTCATTCAAAGTGAATACACGATAGTTTAAAACACTGATCGATTACATACTCTTTAATGTTTGCTTTTATTCCGTTTAACTTCACAGAAAAGTGAACTGTATATTCGAGAATTTTAAAAAAATATAAAAATGTTTAGAGGTCATATATTTATTCTGGTGAAATCTATGCCCTTAAAACATTATTCTGAATCACCACGTTCCTGATTCTTCTTCTGTCTTCTTATTGAAATTAAAAAATAGTTTTATTCTGAAGAAAAGTTTTACACAGAGTACAGAAATCCCAGCATGATTTGTTACACAGTATCTTCTCCTCACCCAGAATCTTTAGGTAAAGTATCAGTCGATAATACATCTGAAGCACAGACTAATATCCCTTAAGATATTTTCCGTTTATCTCCACGAAGTGTTCACCAGCGTCTGAGTACATTTTGTGACTCAAGTACACACCTAGGTGAATGGTTAGGACAATCAGAATCAGAGAGAGAAAAGATGATGCTTTGCAAGCCGCTAGAGTAGTGTAGGAGGGTGGGATGTAATTCTGTGACACTAGACCAGGATACATATATATAGAACCGGAAAGTGAGTCAATATTTATTATTATTATTATTGTATCCTTTAGTTCCTAGAGGAACATAGGGCTTCAGCTGCGCACCTCCATTGACTTCGGTTTTCTGACAACTTTTTCACCCTGCTCCAGGTATGTCCACATGCTTTCATTTCCTCCTCGCATGACCTCCTCCAAGTCACCCTTGCACTGACGACCAACTCGCCGCTTCCCTTTCGGCCTGGTTCCACTCAAGCAATAGCTTGTCTAGTGATGTCACTTGATGGTTTCCTCAGAGTATGGCCAATCCATCTCGATTTCTTCCTGCCTATTTGTTTCGAAATCGGTTCCTGCTGTGTTGGTTGGTTCGCTGATTGCCAGAGATCCCTCCCTGTTGGTGATCTGTTCTGGCTGGCCATCTCATCTTGAGTATTGAGCAAAGACAGCTGTTAATGAAGGTCTGAAGTTTGTTTGAGATGCTCTTTATGACTCGCCAAGTCTCTGATCCGTATAGTAGCACTGACTTCACATTGGAGTTGAAAATCCGGATCTTATTTTTGATGCTGATTGCTGTTGACCTCCACACAGACTTAAGAGTAATGAAAGCCTGTCTTGCTTTTCCGATTTTATCCGATAACACTTTTAACAGTGTAGCATTGAATAAGACTATTTTGTTACACAACTTCAGTTTGATGCTAATTTGTTTGTAAATTTCTGAACTACATTCACACAACTATTCAAGAATGAATTTATTTTACTTGAAACACTGCATTCTTGTTGCTATTGGTCAAGGCGTAGCTGTGTTTCAAAGATGTCCATTTATTCCACGTCGAATTATAACAGCAAAAACAACAACAACAACATAGGAAGGAAGTTAACTACCTTTTCGTCCTTCTACTCAAGAAAATTGAAGTCACTCATTAAAGCGTGAGAGCTGTATAATTTGCATTTAATAAATGATTTACGTTAGCTTCCTCACTTTCTTTTTTAATAATCAATGTTTTGTACTCTAATGATATTCATCTATGTGTGAATACTTCTGAGAAAATGTTTTAACACATAATTACCGCTTGTTAAGCTAATAAAGATGAAGAAATCAATAACTTCAGTGGATATGAGGTTATTCCAGTATTTTAAAGCTATTTAGTTAGTATATATCATACTTGAAAGCATACACGCGACTAATATGCCTATAAAAAACAATGCTTAGAGTTAAGTATATGACTAGAGTCGAATTTTCCATGGCTGGTTTAGTGGTGGTGGAATGTTTGCCAGCCATAGACATGGTGTAAGTTCCACTCCTGGCCAACACACTCTTAAAGCTTGTTTAGCTTCAGTTTGTTTAGTAAAGAGAGAGAGAAGAATGGGCGTGAAACTAGCAGTAGCTCCACGCTTCAAAAAGCCCATCGCCACTAAAACCTTTGTAGCGTAAGCTCGAAGCCCTATGTTCCTATATATGGAGAAAGAGAAGGACAGAGTGGAAAGAAGGGAGGAAGATAATCACTGAGATGAAGTAAACCTGTTTTCATAAGTTTTAATCGATACATTTTCCCTTAGCTGCGGTGTAGCAGAGAAATTAGTGTCATGAGATATTATGACACTGAATTTATTTGTTTTGACATTTTTACAAAAAAGGGTTGAACGATAAAGGGACTACAGAAAGTAATCATACACATTAATACATTTTTACACACTCATTAATTCCTTGAAGTTATCACTGGTAAATTCCTGTATGAAAATCTGTACAGTTGTCATCAGTGTCGAACAGATGTATTGATAGAACTGTCCAACATTCAATCCGCCATCACAGATGGCATTGAGATTGAGACCAAATCGGATGTTAAATACCTTGAACTGTGTATTTCCTATGATCTTCGCTGGTCAACCCAAATCATGTTGGCTTCCAGAAAGATATTCTGTTTTACGTTCTATGTAAAGAACGATCTGGTATATCATTTTGTCTGTACTCTTGCCATTGAATTCTACCTATACTTCTTTACTGCTTCCCACCTCTTAATCTTTTCTGGAATACCTAAGAAAAACTTTGTTATACTGTGTGGGACACTAAAAGCCATCAGTGGGATGAGTGGGGTGTTACTAAACCAACTCTTTAATGCTATGGTAGATAAACACCTGGATTTCTGCAAGAGTTTAGTAAATGTTATCCTGTCAGATTCTGAACATCCTCTCCTCTCCTCCTGTCTTTGCCCCTAATTCATTGAGTAGAAATTGAAGCAACTTTAGGAGACTGTATACTCGGAGAACTAAGTACAAAAACTCTTAACTACCTTATTTGCAGGCATTCATTTCATGTGGTGAAAAAAGTGTATAAGATGTAAGGAAATTACCAACTTATTGAGAAATTTACTCTAAGTAAATGGCATTGCTTTTTTGTTCTCAATATTACAACATTGTCGCTAGTCTTTTCATATGATTGCATTTCATATTCACTTCTTATTGAATGATATTATGAATGACAATGCCTCTTCAATGAGAAAAATAGATGCAATATTATTGTATTACATGCTGAAAATTCCATATTTGTACAAAAGGTACTGTTTGGAATAAAGCTATTACAATTATTTAATAATTACAAACAGTACGACTGCGTAACACTGACCTTTACTTCTTTCGATGAGTGGAATTAAATGACATCTCCAGTGAATAAAGAAACAAAAACACACTCAGTGAATCAGTATTTCCTTACACTGGCATCATGATCGAGCCCTATAACAGACATTACTACATGAAAGTCAGACTCATTTTAATCTATTCTTATATAACTGATTATAGTTTTTAAAAAATAATCTGAGTGTAAAGAAAGCTTTAAATTTGAGTAAATCTGAAGTTTTCACTTAAGATGAACTGAAGATGTGTAGTTAATTCGTATAAGCTCTGGTGTTTCAATCACTGTGTAACAGTTTAGAACACTTATTGGCCTACTAGAGTTTAAATGCACACATGTAGCTTAATTAGCTTGTACACAACAGATACGGTCAGTTGTCAAATACACATGTTAGTGCAGGTGGTTTTTGCATGGCTCTTTACACTTTATTACTTTAGATGACATCGCCATCATTATACATCAGTCAGAAACAATTGAGAAAAATTTGTAATTGATTCACATTTACTCATTATGTTTTTCAAATGAGATTCGAACCCGAGTCAACTATTGCTACCAGCAATCAGAGACGTTACCACTCAGCTATTCGGGCTCAAGACTGACCTACTGTAGGAATGTAGCGGATATTTTGACTGAACTCTAGTAACTAGTGTGATGTGTCTAGTCCTTTCTTCTCTGTAAATTGAATTCTATCATAGTCAGCTTTGTAATCTGGCCACCATTCTAGGTTGCAGAAACGTTTTGCTGAGGAGTACCAACTAGCACGAAACCTAGGTCCAAGGTTTCCTGCAGATTACCTTCAACCATCCAATATCATCAAATCAATGTGCGCCGTGATGGCGAGCTACTTACAATGGTGGCCACATTACAACCTGACTAATAGAATTCAGCCTGCAGCGAAGAAAGGACTAGTGACATCAAACTAGTTACCAGAAATCAGAACAAGATGAGAGTGTTGATTTAACTTTAATTTTCTGCAATGTGAATAGTATCTTCAGTTCTGTTTTGTATCACTGTTTCTAAGCAATATTCGACTCACTTCCCCAGTAGCACTTAATATGCAGCTAAGCTGACAGTATTAAATAAATACAAAGTATGATCACTGGTTTCTAGTTCTATGTTATTTATATACTGTAGCCTATTAAGTAGACTTCGGTTATTTTATACTACCAGGGTTTTCGGGGAGGTGATGTGCAACTGCAATCTAGGTGAGGTTCGAGATATAACCCTCTTGCTGAAGGCAAGTTGCGGAAAGTTACGTACTATCCTACTTAAGCCGGTACGCTTTTAACTAACGATATAAAATAAAGCTGTTATTTTTCTGGCAGAGAAATGTTTGTAAGCACTTCAGCAGTACACACCCAACACAGGGGCTTGAACTCCAGGACCTTCTGGTTACAAGGCGAGCTAGTTCGTAGACCATTAAGTCACTGAAACCCGACCTAGTGTCCGGTCCATGAATTACAAGTTCTGCAACTTCATGTCGTAGGGCGACCACTAGCCAATATCACCGTTGGCGAGTATTAGTTCTCACGCTGAACCTGCTTTACCCTACTGGTCACGACTTCCCACTACAAATACCTACCTGAATTGGGCAGGTAGGTAGGCAGCGGTGTGCTCTATAGTTCAGATAGTTTCGAAATGAAACGGTTCCTTAGTGGACCTTTGTATTTGAGCTGGGGAATTTCTGAAGCACTTCATTTTAAAAATCCTATGATAAAGTGAATAAATTATTCTTTGTTATCCTTTACGTGAACAAATAAAGTGTAACTAATGTCTCCCATATCAGGGAACTTGTAAAATTATGCATTATGTTTCCATAGTTTTGTTTAAAGTATGTGAGGTGTTTTGAGTTTCGACTACTTAGGCATTGTAGTAAAAACTTCACAGTCTACGGTTACACAATATAACCGATTAAATCACGGAATATACACATTGGATCATAGGAGTTATTAAGAAGACAATTGCAGCGAAGAAAAGTTTCTTTTCGACGAAGTTCCAAAATTCTGGAACTTTCCCATCCATTTGATATCAAATACACGAATGTACAGGCTAGATGATGACTTTGTCTAAAAGAAAATTTTCTTCTCTGCAATTGTCTTCTTAATAACCGATTAAAGGGAATCCTGTGTACAAAAATTGTCAGCTATGCATTTAGCGTAGCAACGATGTCATCTGTGTATATTCATCTGAACGCTGATCTTTAAACTCTAAACTTTAGAAATACAAAAAATTTACATCACATTTGTTTTAGTTTACTTAAAGTAATAACCCTTTTACTGGAAACAGTTTTGCTCTTCAAACAGGCTATTTTCGTTTGTTCTTTAGTATGCACAGTAAGTATTATGATGATTATTTATTCATCCCTTCCGTTCCCAGAAAGACTTTCGGCATCTAAGGCAAATATCTAGTGTACTCTGCAGTCACTTCTAGTTGGCTTATGCACTGTCCACGTACTTTCATTTCACCTCCATACAATCTCTTCCATGTCACTCTACATACAACGCAAAGCAAAAACTTGTCCCTTTCCATTAGAGTTTTGATTAATTATGTGGCATCTGACATCATTCAACACTTGATTTAGTGTACGTTCAGTTCATCTCTGTTTGATTCTGCATAGTTTTTTGTGCAAAAGATATTATTGGCTTGTTTTCTGTTATCGCAGATATTCTTTACGCCTCCATACAGTCTGAAGACTAGTGCCGATAATTTTCCATGATGTGTATTGTGAGTGAAAGCCAGAATTATTTTTTGTAACATAATTTCGTTTTGAAAGTTCTACCCTGGGGAATCCCGAATTTATCGAGAAATAAGAACATATATTAATAAGAAAACAATCATGACATGGACTCACACAAAAATAGAACTTGCAGGATCTGAACTTCGCCGATGTGGTATATATGTCTGGTTTCCCACAAACTGGAAGATATGCAAGTGAAAAGCAACAAGCTGGCAAACAAGCATCCAGAGAGGATAGGACTACAGGTGAACATAGATAAAACAGATGTGGTGATGAAGATTCCTGGCCAACACCAACAGCAACAACAACAACAACATCCACAGACAACAATCAGCCTGCATTAATGGGAGGAACCTGAAAGAAACAACCTCCTTCACCTACCCACCGACCAACCTGGGAAGAATTGTTCCAACTACAGGCCGACGGAACTGACGAGGATATCAAAGCCACAATCGGAAAAGCAAGACAAGCTTGCATTACTCTTAAGTCTGTGTGGAAGTCAACAGCACAGCTCACCATCAAAAATAACATCCGGATTTTCAACTCCAATGTGAAGTCAGTCAGTGCTACTCAACATACGGATCAAAGACTTGCACTGCGCGTCATAAACAGCATCTCAAACAAACTTCAAACCTTTATCAACAGTTGTCTTCGCTCAATACCACTCAAGATCAGATGGCCGGCCAGAAAAGATCACCAACATTGAGGGATCTCTGGCAATCAGCGAACCAACCAACACAGCAGGAACCGATTTCGAAACAAATACTCAGGGAAAAATGGAGATGGATTGGCTGGCCGTACTCTGAGGACACCATCAAGTGAGTGACATCACTAGACAAGCTATCGCTTGAGTGGAACCAGGCCGAAAGGGAAGCGGGTGGCGAGTTGGTTGTCAGTGCATGGGTGAGGGTGACTTGGGGGAGGTCATGTGAGGAGGAGATGAAAGCATGTGGGCGGACTTGGAGCGGAGTGAAAACGTTGTCAGAAAACAGAAGGCAATGGAGACTTGGGCGGCTGAATCCGTATGTTCCTCTAGGAATTAAAGCATATAATAATAATCATAATAATAATAATTCGAAACACATTACACAGATATATTTTTTTCTAAATATTTCACTCACTACTGCCAAAATACATCAGGAAACATTCCGATGCATTTGTCTTCATAACACTTTCACATTTATCAGCTGGCGGTATGACTTTCAAAATTTAAGTAAAATAAATGGAAACTCTTTAAACCAAGACATATTACATGACGAATACACTGTGTCAATCGGCTGTATATATATGTATATATCTTCAAAAGTTAAAGAATAACTAATAGATTCTGTATTAACTTCTGTATTAACTTCAATGGAGACACGCAGCTGAAGCCGTATGCTCTTCTATGAATTAAAGAATATAATAATAATAATAACCTGTTTCATGTACTTCAGAAGGTAAGACACTTTCCTCAAAATAACGCAGACTGCTGCGTGTACAACATTTTCGCGACAACAAAGAAATCAGAAGTGTTTTTCCACTTAACATGTTAACATCATTTTGTGTCAACATTCTGTTCACGAAACTTTTATATAGAACACCTGCTTATTAAGTTAATGAAGTAGACAAAACATTTGTTTTTTTCTTTGCTTAGTATCAGCTATTAAGGCATACACATTCACATTTAAAACCCAGTTTTCTTCTTCATTTTATGTTTATAAATTTGAATTGATGAAGTTGAATTTAACTTAGAAAAGTAAGTGACAGGTATAATAATTAAAAAATGAAATTATTAAAACAGATGAAAAAAAAAACGAAATCTGAAATAATTATTCATAGTCCTTCAGTAAAACAATTATTCATCAGATACTTTATCCAGTTTCCTAACCAGAAGACTGTCACAGGAAAATGAAACAGCAGAATCCAGTGTTAAACACCACCTTGCTAATATTTGAAAACACATTCATTCTGTTATAAGGATGAAACATATTATCAGAATTAGAATTCATCATCATCATCAGAGTCATTGAAAAACACATGGAGAACGGGACAGGTGTTTTGTAAAAAAAGGCAGCAGTACGCACCTACCAGGGAATTGAACCCATGACTTTCAGGTTACAAAAGTAGACACGTAATAGTGTATCAGAGGGGAGGTTTTGATCCAATGGCGCACTGACTCGAAAGATTGGTGTCTCGCTATCTCTGTCAAACAATTGTCATTAGATAAATGTGTCTTCTCACTTAATGGCGACACTACTTTTCAGCAAAAATGTGACTTTATATCGGTAGATCCCCCTATGAATATTAATATGTGGAAATTCATTGTTATTATTCAAAATCGAAAGTCCAACAGACTCATGAAACTATCATTATTATTGTATCCTTTAATTTCTAGAGGAACATACGGATTCAGCCGCCCAAGTCTCCATTGCCTTCTGTTTTCTGACAACGTTTTCACTCCGCTCCAAGTCCGCCCACATGCTTTCATCTCCTCCTCACATGACCTCCCCCAAGTCACCCTCACCCATGCACTGACAACCAACTCGCCACCCGCTTCCCTTTCGGCCTGGTTCCACTCAAGCGATAGCTTGTCTAGTGATGTCACTCACTTGATGGTGTCCTCAGAGTACGGCCAGCCAATCCATCTCCATTTTTCCCTGAGTATTTGTTTCGAAATCGGTTCCTGCTGTGTTGGTTGGTTCGCTGATTGCCAGAGATCCCTCAATGTTGGTGATCTTTTCTGGCCGGCCATCTGATTTTGAGTGGTATTGAGCGAAGACAACTGTTAATGAAGGTCTGAAGTTTGTTTGAGATGCTCTTTATGATGCGCAGTGCAAGTCTCTGATCCGTATGGTGAGTAGCACTGACTGACTTCACATTGGAGTTGTAAATCCGGATGTTATTTTTGATGGTGAGCAGTGATGTTGACTTCCACACAGACTTAAGAGTAATGAAAGCTTGTCTTGCTTTTCCGATTGTGGCTTTGATATCCTCGTCAGTTTCGTCGGCCTGTAGTTGAAAGGATGCTTCCATGTAGGTAGGTAGGTAGGTGGGTAGGTGAAGGAGGTTGTTTCTTTCAGGTTCCTCCCATTTATGCAGGTTGACTGTCGTCTGTTGTTGTTGTTGTTGCTGTTGGTGTTGGCCAGGAATCTTCGTCACCTCTGCTTTATCTGTGTTCACTTGAAGGAAGTCCTATCTTCTGTGGATGCTTGTTCTGCCAGCTTGTTGCTTTTCACTTGCATATCTTCCAGTTTGTGGGAAATCAGACATATATAACACATTGGCGAAGTCCAGATCTTCGAAGTTCTATTTTTGTCTGAGTCCATTTTATTCCTGTTTCCTCATTGCACGGTCCGTTTTCTGTGGCATTATCTGGTCTACTGCAATCAGGAAGATCACGGTTGATAGTGGACAGTCTCTTCTCACTGCCGTCCTCACGTAAATGATATATTTTCACATATAACTTTTTTTTTGAAGCTATTATATGCTGAGTGAAGAAAGTGACTGAGAGACTGCCAGGTTTCAGCGTTAAATTCTTTGATTACAGATGTGCACCAGTTCCACTTGCCACAATCCCTCCACGTGTAGCACACAAATCAAGAGAAGGAAGTAAACCGAAACGCTAAACAAACACAGTAAACAAAGATATAAGGCCAACGAATAGTAATATGGAAGAACAACATAGCTTTGTTGGATAGTGTGAGTCACACCGGGAGTGGATGCATCTGTGCTAGCCATCACCGAGAACGGTCACTTTGAGCTAAATCAGCATTTGTGTCAACCCACTGGTTTTTACCATCTTGAGAACCCCAACACCGAAAGAAGTCTACACCTCCCTACATGTCTGGCCGGATGGCTTAAACAAACCATTGTGGATTTCATTGACTGATGACGCCATATTTTGTTTGACCACCATCAGCTAACTCTTTTCCGAGCTGATTCATTGTATGTCACCTAACACTGACCATAGTCGAAGAAGGTGTTGGACAGCTGCACATGCATGTGTAACACATCTCCTTACCATCTCAACCGATGTAACTTCACAACCTCATCGATTCATTTCCTCTCATTGACCAGCACTCGGCGCTCAATCTCAATCTTGCTATCCCTAATTATACCAGCCAACAACACAGGCGACAGAACGCAGACACCTATGATCCCAGATAGCTAGCTGGACATTTCATGTCTCAAACTTCCAATATCTGTGTTTCACAGTCGTGAAGGAGGACAAAGCGAAATGATGAGCAGTTCACGCGGCTTTTTGTCGACAGCCGGAAACCACGTCTACTAAGGCAGAGCTGACGTAAATTGGCATGTGCAAAGCGAGCCATATGTATACGTGGTGACATTTCATTGGTGATGAAGGCGTTGGGGTCGGCTGACAAAACTCTTCAAATAACTGAAGTGTTCAACACACTCTACCAACCACTTTACTCCTGACTATCTCTAATCTAGGAGCAAGTCGATGTAGTCCAGTCCAGTCCAGTCCAGTAGAGTCCACTTCTGTGTCATCACCTCACATTTGACGGGAGTGAATTTCATGTCAAGAATTCGCAGATTGCTGTTCATCAGTGTGTTCAAAATACTCTACATTTTGGTGAGCATCTTCCTCACCTATGAGGATGGACTATATCATCTGTATATTCTAAGCCTTCAAGAAAATAAGCTATCAGACAGAATAAATAGGTATATTAATGTATATGATGATTTTCGTAAAAACTGTAGGCATAAAATATTCAACTCAGACAGGGCTGAAGATGAAAACACACAGAATGAATGTTAATATGAAATTCCTGCCAAATATTGATTGCTCATTATTTTACATTTCAGTGAATTTATAAGGAGTAAAAACCCTTAACTTATCTAAAGAATGCATAAACTTTCAGATCTCATTCAGCTAAAAAAAAAACATTTTTACGACATCTTAATAGCTCGTTTTTCACACATTCGATTTTCACATTTGATAATCTTCAATAAAAGAATAAAGACAAAAATTCCCTGTATAGGACGATATTATCATACTATTTCACAGGTTCTCCTCATCAGCTGTACACTACTTGAAATTACAGTTGTTATGAAAAATTTTTTATTTTATTTTTTTTATTTTTTATTTTTGATTACAGCTTGATTCCACACTGTATTTTTGGTACAAGTATGGAATTTTCAGCATGGATATCGGTAGCCCAAATTTTGCAGGCCAATCAAAGATATCAGGTGTGCGTCGGCGAGGGCTCGAACCCCGGACCATGTGCATGGTCGGCGAGAGTCCTAACCACTGTGCCACCGACGCACAATAACATGCCAATAACATGCTTTTATTGTCTCAATGGTAGTAGTATTTGAAAATGATATGGAATTAAAGCATTCCAAATTCAAGCATTACAATACAAATTTATTTTATTTACGTCATCATAAAATTTATATTCTTTCAAAACAGAAAATACTCGCGGAGAGGAGAAAACAGAAAATGCGAATAAACAGTGTTAGCTTAGAAGCTCATCTAGCAATTCAAAGGGATTATAATTCATAAGACTGAAATTTACTCAGTCAGCTGAGCTCATTTCTCCGGATGACTAATCACTCTAGTCAAGATCAAAATGCATTCACTAAAATGGTAAGAGATTGATTAGACTCTCTTTCTGTGCGACTGCAGATGTTTGGTTGCATTTCAGCAAATCATGGCAAATTTACTGTCCTTTTTATGTTTCATATTTTGATTATGAAGATTATGAGATTTCTCTAAGAAATGACCTATATCCACAAGGTGTCTGGTAACTGAAATTTGTAAATATCTGCTTCCTTTGTAGGCATAAGTTTCTTGAAATATACTCTGGAAACCGGATTGAAGCTCTTCTTTCTGTCTTTCCTATGTACTTGCTGCCGCAAGCTCACGTAAATTTATAAACGCAGTTGAAGGTGATGTGGTGTGGAATTGTATTATGAGCGTCTTTTTACTGCAGTGTTCTCACTAATCCGTGCTTATAGCTTATAGGACGGAAAGTGTTGTAGTGAGGTTATTGTCCGGTCCATATTTCTTTTCTGTAGACGGATTTTTAGATCGCAACACAGTTTATTCTTCTCACATTAAGGTCCAGGAAATTGTACTCATCGCAATGCTGATACTCCATAGTGAATTTAACGTTTGAGTGGATTTCATCGAGGCGGTCAGATAATACGGATGCGTGATTCATGCCATTACAAAAAACAAACGTATCATCAACATTTCTGCAGCATTAGGTTGTTTCACTGATATCAGAACTCATTGACATTTGTTCGAGGTAACCCCAGAAGATGCCCTTCAGAATAATTTATTTATTTAAGCTGTCCAGTACTACCAGGTTTTCCAGTGGTTCTCTAACCAATATCAGCTCATGATGAAATCCTGTAACCAATTTATTTATTTTATGTATTTTTTTTATTTTTCATTACTTGATTTCACACCGTTCGTTTTATTTAGAACTTATCATCTAGAAATACCTGCGTTCCCAGTGAGTAGTGGCATTGCGCACGATGTAATTCGACAGCCTCATCAACGTATGCCTGATCCGTCTCCACTTTCTTCTACATAATTTTAATGAGCAGTCGGCTCTTGGTTGGTTTACTCTCAGCCAGCCGGAGTTGATAATTCTTTCTGACCGGCCAGCTAGGCATTTGATCTTCAGTTTGGAGAGAAGGTGTCTGTTGATAAACGTCTGCAGTAGCTTGTTGGAAATGCCATTTTGTGAAATAGACGCCAAGTCTCTGACCCCATTTAGAAGAAGTAACAGACTGATTTCACATTTCTGAGGTGGAGTGCAGAAGATGTCCTAAGTAATTTCAGGTTGATTAATGCTGCACATACCTTATATTTCTAGCAAATAACTCCATTTAACTGTAGTTTACTTGAATTGTATCACGGGTGTGATATCGTATGTCATATGACATACGCTGTCTTTCTTGATTTGTAAAAAATACTTATCAATAAAGTAAAAATTACCATGCGTATGCGTGCGTGTGTGTGTGTGATACAAGAACTATATCTTTTTCAGTTTTCATTCAATCAATGAAAGGTGAATGAAAATGGAAAGCATAACGACGGGTTTAATTCATATTATCTATTTCAGTAGACAATATCTCCCAAACTTAAATTTCTTTATTCAAGTGTCAGTTTGTAGGGATTTGATTGGTTACAGGATTTCATCATAAACTGACATTGGTTAGAGAACCATTGGAAATTTTGGGAGTACTAGACATCTGTTTCGTCCCAGTTTGGGACTTTTCAGTAGTACGCAGTACCCTCTACACGGGTTCGAACCCAGAGTTTCTGGTTACAAGGCGAGCTCGTACACCATTAAGACACTGGGACCCGATCCAGTGGCCCTTGAATTCTAACTTCTGTCAATTCACGACTTAGCGTGACAGCTAGCCAATGTCTTCAGCGAGTATTTGTCCTACTGTTCGATACTATTCAGAACAATAAACTGGAATATTAATCTTGGTCCCACTGAATTTTTATGTTGTTTTACGTGGAAACAGCATTTGTTTCTTTGGTTTTATAAGATTCAATTTATTCAGCTATATTCTTTCCACATCAGTCACTGTTGACATTTTGTTTGCATTCTTCTGCATTGTTAGCGGTCCTATTCATAAATGGCTTATGGTTGTATAGTTCCGAGATACTCAGTCGAAAGAGAAAGTTGATTCGGTCTAAGAAAAAGAGTTCGTTATTTGAGCATGTGTTGAAGGTCAGATTTTGTGGCCAAAAGAGAACACCACTAAGCTCAATTTTTCAAGACTTTTTCCTGAAGAGAAACTAGAGAATAGCCCTGTTAAACATGTTATACACAGTCTTGATTTCTATAGTCGTTATCCTGACCATACATATTTAGTTTTGAAGGACTAAATAAAGGGCAAAAGGTATATTGGGTGAATTCAGCAAATGTCTTCTTCGACGACCTACTGCCTCACCTTCAACCTGCTACATCCTACTGGTCACAGCTTCCCCCTAGTACCCCAGGTATACTGGCCTGAATAGGGCCAGTTGTGCTAGTGAGTATCAGAATAATTTTCAAGTATTGGTTTTGTATCGATTTTGTTTGATTAGTTGGAGGATTTCATTATGAGCTGATAACAGTCTCCAGTTGGTGCGTACAGATGAAGAATCTCAGATAAGGACGAAACGGCTACCCATTACTCATTGCAGGTTTTCCAATGACTCTCTTACTGATATCAGCTCACGATGAAATCCTCCAACCACTAAAACGAAATCCCTACAGAAACCAATACTTTTAAATTGATCTTGAATTCTTCAGTTATTACCACCGCTCCCTTAGGACTTAGATATCTTATTTCTAACATCTATTAGTTATTGGTTTGGATGGTTTTAATCTCTAATTTTCACCCCCCCTCCTATCTTAAACTGATAGGCACAGACATTTGAATGGCATAATTTGAAAAAACCCAGTATAAATATATTATTGTAGAGCAGCACGGATGTTATAAAATGATGTCTTGAATCAAATTGAATTTGAGATTTTCCCGTTGATTGATTGGACCGAAGTGCTCGGTCTCAGGTTGACATGTCGGCTTCTTGTTGCACAAAAGGTGGCTCTCGTGGTCCAGATAGTCTAGTGCATCATTTCAAAGCGTTTTAGAGAACACTACCCAGCGTGGCTGCAAAGAGGAGGCACCGGTTCAATCAGAAGTGCCATTAATGAACATCTCGTCAACACCTCCCACAACATCTCAACTGATTCTTTCAAAGTGATTTACAAAGTCAGCAGAAACCTACCAAGAGCAGTATGTTTCCGACTTCTTTGTACTGCAGAAGCCCTCACAATATGCATCGAGAAGCCGGAGCTGTTTGTTCAGAAGAAATTAGTTCAACCTCTACAACTACCATGGACCTAGTTTGGTATGTTCCCTTTGCTTCCGTTATTTTTCTCTTCTTCGTCTTTTTTCGTCCTCGCTTTTCCTTTTGAGCATTTTTTTCGTTCTCTGTGTGTCTGATCCTTAGTCCCTCAGTCTTCGTTAGATCCACTCAATTTTTTTTCAGTTATAAAAACAGTTATTCTAAGTTTGTTTCCATGCTTTTCCTGTTGACATTTAGAATTCGTTTGATATAAGTATTTTACAATTATATCTTAATCCTGTGCAATTTTTGTGATTCCAAGGCTTTTGTAATCTATATTCACACCTCCTAACTTTCATTCAGGCTCAAATTATTATTTCAAATTTTCAGTTATAAAACTAGTTATTTTAATTTTGTTTCCATGCTCCTCCTGATCACACTTGTAATCCGTTTAGAAAAAAGGATTTTACAATTATATTCTAATCCTGTGTAACTTTTTGTTTCTATACCTCTTGCAATCTATCTATATTCATACCTCCTAACTGACATTTCAAGTTGAAAAAATTTTGATTTCAATTTGTTTGCATGCTCATTTTGTTCACACCTGTAATTCGTTCTATCCCTGCGTTTCTAAGCCTCTTGTAATTCATATCAAGTTGAAAACGGTTATCACCTTCTATTTGACTTAAAATTATTTCGCCAGCTATCAAATTTTAATTTTCCATACGTTGTAACTATTTTCTAATCCTATGAAATCTTGTCTCTAATCCCCTTGTAATCTATATTCCTACCTTCAAACTTTTATATTAAATTGAAAATTATTATCACCTTCGTTACTATGTGGAAATAATTAAACAAATAATAATTGTATGCATGTAAACTAATCTATATAAATGCGATTGTACAGCTGCTTTTGAGAATGTTATCGCCGAAAAAATTGTCATCTTTGCTGAACCTCATGTTTTCTTCTTTCTAATAATATAATCTTCATTTGTTTCCCGGGTTGTGAGAGACGTGTGTTTATCAATGAACATAGATACAAACTAAAACGTGTTCATTTCTCTCCTCTTTTCATCAGTAAATGAATCATTAACAAATGGTGTTTGAAATGCAGAAAACCTAAATGTGTTTGTAACAATTGGGGTTTTATGACCACATTTATATACCGAAATTAAATGTAACATAACAGTTTTCGATGGACAGTATGTTTTGAATGAGCATAAAAGTTATATAAAAAATATATATATTTGCCGTACTTTTGTTTCAATGCAATTGAATAAACAGAAAAGAGAGACTGGCAATTACCATTTGAATTTTTCTCATGTAATTCGTCTGGTATGAGTTTGTATTGTGTGTGATAAGGGGAATGATACACTCTCGTATCCGAAGTTTACTTTTGGCTGTTTTAAATCGCGGTCTTATCAACTTGTTTACACATAGACTGAATTTCTTTGTGGTGTTTGCTAAACTTTTCGTGAAATCATTGCTTATGATTGTTATTTTTCCACGTGAAATTTTTAAAAATCAGTTTTGTTTCTAAGTCTACTGATTGTTCAAGATACTTTCAGCTGCGTATTGTGTTTTGACAGTGACATCCACACAAATCCCAAAACTGGTCTGACTAAACAATAACGGATAACAATCAGCTAGCATAAATGAGGGACATTAGAGAGGAACAACCTCCTTCACCTAAGCACCTATTTGAGAAGCATTGTTTCAACTACAGGCGGGCGAAATTGATAAGAATATCAAAGTGAGGATTATCGGGAAAGCAAGGCAAGCTTTCATTTCTCTCAAGTCTGTGTGGAAATGAACAGCACTCAGCATGAAAAACAAGATCTGGATTTTCGACTCCAATGTGAAGTCAGTGCTACTATACGGATCAGAGACACGGCACCGCGCCACGAATGACACTTCGAACAAACTGCAAACGTCCTTTTACAGCTGTCTTCGCTCAATACTACTCAAGTTCAGATGGTCGGTCAGAAAAGATCAGCAACAGGGTGAGATCTCTGACAATGAACGAACCAACCCTGCAGGAATCAATTGTGCAACAAATAAGCAGGAAGAAATGGAGGTGGATTGGATTGTGGCCATATTCTGAGAAAACCAACCATCTAGTGAGTGACATCACACGCCAGGCCATCGCCCTAGTGGAACCTTGATGGTAAGCGGCGAGGTGGTCGCCAGTGTGATGGAGACGAGGAGGAGGAGGTGAGTGAAGAGGAGATGAAAGCATGTGGGCAGAGGTGTAACCAGGTAAAAACGTTGGCAGAGAATCGAACGCACTGAAGACGTGCGGTTGATTCCCTATGTTACTCTAAGAACTAAAGGAGACAATATTATTAGTAGCCTACTTTTATTCTAAGTTAGAACACCTTCATTTTATTATGGGATGTACCATTTTTTTAAATTTCCTTTGCGTCTTTATACGTCAGCAAAAATCAAAGATTTTTGAAATGTGAAATGTGCATTCGCAGTTATAGCTTTAGATTGTAGTCTGTTCAACATGTCTAAAATTCTAAGTAGTTTACATGTAATGTTAACAGTTCCTGAATTGTCCAGATAAAAGATGTCTCCTTAGTTGATGCCTGAGTCTTTCATCAGTAATAAAATAATGATTATTGTGTAATAAGCATCGTGAAAAGGATTGCATCCCCGACTGATTACAAGCGAGTGAAAACACTCTAACTTCAGTAATCTATATTCGGCCACGAAGTGGTGAGGATTTCGTTGAAGTAAGATTTTCATCCAAAAAAATAACAGATGTTCCCGTTTGCATATTTTCTCCATTTTGCCCGATATTTGCCCAGGAAATTTACAGAACAACGAAAAAGTTCAAATTGCAATCGCAATGCAATTTTCAAACCATTCGAAGGCTTATACATAAAAAGTCTGATAGAGATTCACTTTAATATTAGTCTTCAGTGATGAATTGTAAGGTTGTCTTCGACCCTGGTAAACATGCAGTAATTACTATCGTGTATTGAAGGACATTACATAAGACTCAGCGGTGTCTTGGATTAACCATATGCATATGAAAGTAAAATTCCCTTACTGATATAAGTATAAAACTTGAGCACTGCAAGAGAGGATCACTCAGCTATAGAGAAGATTAGGATTTGATAAAATCACAAAGTGTTATACAGTAATATTTACTGATGACTACGTTTTCAGCACAATTTATTGCCACTCATAATCATATCAAGGCACTACTAACATAACTTTCTTGTCTCATTTATATATGAGTAAAATCGATTAGACATTTGAATAAAAATCAGTATAAAATAAAGTACATTCAGAAGTAATATTAGTGTTATCAATCATATACAATCAGATGGGAAATAAGATGTTTTATAGTCAAAATAAGTAACTTTTTAAAATGTCATAATGTGAATTGAATACATTTTAACATAACTTATTATCCTCTGATTTGACTGGTGGTAATAACTACAGACCTTCATCATCAACAGCTGTCTTCACTCAATACTTAGCTCAAGATCAAATGGCCAGAAAAGATCAGCAACAGGGATCTCTGGGAGCGAACCAACCAGGAACCGATTGTGAAACAAATAGGCAGGAAGAAATGGAGATGGATTGGATTGTGGCCATACTCTGAGGAAACCATGAAGTGAGTGACATCACTAGACAAGCCATGGCTCGAATGGAACCAGGTCGAAAGGGAGGCGGCGAGTTGGTCGTCAGCTTGAGGGTGACTTGGAGGAGGTCATGCGAGGAGGAGATGAAAGCATGTGGGCAGACGTGTAGCCAGGTGAAAACTTTATCTGAGAAACCAACACAATGGAGACACGTAGCTGAAGTCAAATGCTCCTCTAGGAATTGAAGGATACAATAATATAATAATAATAACATCTTCCATATCTCTGGTATTCGCGTTGAATCACCTCTGTTATATATGTTGGGTGTAGACTCAATGATCCAGGATTCAGTAATCAATCTCCCTCTCCATTTCTTTTGACTCTGTCCCACCCACCCTATTGTGTGGTTGTGTGTTAATGCATGCAATGATTGACCCCGAGAAGATAAGTAATTTAGAAAAAAAGCTCAGCTATGGCACTGAATGCATTGACACACAACTACACAGTAACGTGGGAGAGGGTTAAAATTGATTGATTACTGAATCTTGGTTCACCGAGTCTGCACCCAACACATGCAACAGAAGTGCCTCTAAATAATTATGAGTAGGAATGAATTGTGCTCGAAACACGGGCATCAGTAAATATTACGGTACAACACACTGCGTGATTTGTCAAAATAAAATCTTATGCATAATGAGTTACAAAATTCTCTTCACTACTTGTACAATTGCAATAATATTGATTAACATCTTAAAGGCGTGTAGGTTACAGTGGAGCATTTCGTCTGATATTTATACAGTTATTTATCTGTTTGGCAAGTATGATCATTTCCAGACACCAGAAAACAAACAGGTAAGGAGGTTGTGTGTTGCAAAGCAACTTTTAAAATATGCAGCCTATCTAACATCAGTGAATCGAATATCCCAATATTATGATGTTCACATAGATTTATTGGTTCAGGGAAAAGTAAGAAAATTAACATGTCATTTGGGAAGAATGTGTACAAAGCTAGAAACACGATTTTATGCATACAGTTTTCATGCTCGATACATGTTCTATAAATAGGAAATACACGGAAAGGAGTTTTATGATATTCAGCATTAGTCTGACTTTGAAACTGATGACGCATTTTAACACAGAAAGAGAACCAGTCTTCAGATTTCCGGTCTTTCAGCCAGTGTTATTCTACCTTGGACAATTCATTTGATATAAGAGACTCAAAGTAACGTATATATATATATGCATATATAACTTTGACGTAAGAGAGTACATACACATCTACACCAAATAAGATCATAAAAGTATCATGTAGACTAGTTGGAAATAAATCATCCAGAATACGTTGTGTGTATGAATAGTATCATACATACGAACAAACCCTTGATGGAGACAACTTTTAGTTGTGCGAAAATGTGACTAACAATCCAGCATCTATACTGCGTTGGTGGTCCATTCATAGATTGCTTTCCAACTATTCGTATGGTCCTGCATTCGTTTCCCCTTGTCAAAACATTGTTAGCACGTGAGGCCAACAGTTCCACCCTGTAAAATATGACTTCTTTTGCTGAAAATTCAAATCTCAAGTTTCAAGCTTTTTAGTCAACTATGAAAGAAAAACTATATTGTAAACAATCTTCTAAAACCAAATTGCTACTTAAATAGCAGTGTATTTGGTGAATGGAATATACACTTTCCAAACTTATTCTCCAAGGCTGGTAAGTTGACTTTTGTCTCTGCTTATCTACCGAACAAGACTATAAACAAGATGTCACTAGGAGGTTTATACTAAAACTTTAACTGCGTATTACTCACATTTGTAATTCTTTTCATAAGAATGACTGCCAGTTTTACAAAATCATTTAGCAATACTCGTGAACACTGAATCGTTTGTTTTTTTAACTGGCCTGCATATTTCAGGGATACAAGAGGTCTATCATCGCTTATTCGTGTACTGGTTAGCAGAAGATTAGAGAAATACGATCAGCAGCATTGTTATTTTTGCATGGAGGATTTAATCATGAGCTGACATCAGTTAGAGAACCACTGGAAAACCTGGGAGTACTGGACAGCTGTTTCCATTGTCCTAGTTTGGGACTCCTCAGCAGTACGCACCCACCGGGATTCGAACCCAGGACCTTCTGGTAACAAGGTGAGCTCGTAGACCATTGAGCCACTGGGACCCGATCCAATGGTCCTTGAATTCTAACTTCTGCCAGTTCACGACATAGCGCGACCACTTCGCAATGTCTTCTTCGATGAGTTACTGCCTCATCTTCAACCTGCTGTACCCTACTGGTCACGGCTTCCCACTAGAACCCCAGGTTAACTGCCTGAATAGGGCCAGTCACTAGTGAGCATCAGATGAATTTTTAAGTATTGGTTTGTTGTAGGGATTTTGTTTGATTGCATGGAGGATTTAATCATGAGCTGACATCAGTTAGAGAACCACTGGAAAACCTGGGAGTACTGGACAGCTGTTTCCATTGTCCTAGTTTGGGACTCCTCAGCAGTACGCACCCACCGGGATTCGAACCCAGGACCTTCTGGTAACAAGGTGAGCTCGTAGACCATTGAGCCACTGGGACCCGATCCAATGGTCCTTGAATTCTATGCTATGTTTTGAACTGGCAGAAGTTAGAATTCAAGGACCATTGGATCGGGTCCCAGTGGCTTAATGGTATACGAGCTCGCCTTGTAACCGGAAGGTCCTGGGTTCGAATCCCGGTGGGTGCGTACTGCTGAGGAGTCCCAAACTAGGACAATGGAAACAGCTGTCCAGTACTCCCAGGTTTTCCAGTGGTTCTCTAACTGATGTCAGCTCATGATTAAATCCTCCATGCAATCAAACAAAATCTCTACAACAAACCAATACTTAAAAATTGTTATTTTTATTTATTATTTTTTTGGTTATAAACTGAAACCACACAGTATTTTTGGCACAACTATGGAATTATCAGCATATGATATCGGTAGCCCAAATTTTGTAGGCCAACAATTGTGATATCAGATGAACGTTGGCAGGGAATCGAACCCGGACCATTTACATGGTCGGAAAGCGTCCTAACAGCTGTGCTACAGCCGCACAAATTTTAACACTAATTTACCATCGTAAATCTGTTTCATTATTAGTTGGAGAATCAAAAACCGTGATGACCATCGGTTTCCGGTTATTCCGCGACGGTTACAGTGCATAGTTTTCTGTGTATTAGGCTTAGTCTTCTGTTTCCAGCAATAAGCCCAAGACTTCTGTGATCTGAATATTTGAGAGATATTCTGGCTAGCATTAAATTTATTGTGAAAGTCATAATAGTCCAGTTAAAAAGACATTTACGCATAATACTGCATTTTTTTTTATTTTTTATTTTTTAATTTTTGATTTACACCTTGATTCCACACTGTATTTTTGGTACAAGTATGGAATTTTCAGCATGGATATCGGTAGCCCAAATTTTGCAGGCCGACCATAGATATCAGGTGTGCGCCGGCGTAGGCTCGAACCCCAGACCATGTGCATGGTCGGCGAGAGTCCTAACCACTGTGCCACCGACGCATATTGAATCAAGTGAAAAGCATTATTAGTTTGTGAAAATAGAAACATTCTTGCAGTAACTACATCATTTTGCATAATTAAAGTCCACTTGATTTTCAAAATTTTTGATTCTATTTATCTAGTTGTACCCTTCTTCATGTGTGTTGATCAAAAATTGCTCTAATTATTGCAGATAAAAGTTTATTAGGCATCGAAAGTCACTCAAGTAATAAGTACCAGTCTTTGTGTCTACTGTTTTGTTTACTGGCGTGGGTGGTTATCTGTGAAGTTACTGTTTGTTTGTTGAGATTTGTAATTCATAATATATATATATATATATATATATATATATATATATATATATATATGGACAACAAGTTTTCCAAATGCGCTAAAATGCCTATTTTGCTGTTTGATTAACGCGTTCAAACAAATTATCATCAGACAGTGATTTTCACCGTCAACGGCATAGTTGTAGAATGCTCGACAACAACCACACATGTGGTTCAGAGTTCAATCCCCGGCCACCAACGCATTCCTTCACCTCGCTAAGTCAGTCAGTTAGACTGGTTAAGAGGGAAGGTTGAGCATGAGGCTAGCAACCCCGTCCTGTAAAAATAATCACCTCCGCTACCGAAACTTCATGCCTCTAGCTTGAAGCCCCGTGTTCCAGCACTGGAAATGTAAGTAAATAAAAAAAGAATGATTTTCAAGAAACGTGTGCGCTGGAATTCTGTATTAGCTATCCGTAATCAGATTACATATGCTCATCCTGTATATCTCTTAATAAAAGTGAAGTTTGTTAAATAACTATGAAGAAAAGCAGCAAACTAAATATTTGATGCCAGTGTGTCGCATGAGTCTCATTCTTAATTTCTCCTCATTTGCTGACAGTCCGAAATGATTCATAAAGCATTTTGCCATCATTGGTGGTATTCCCTATAGTGAGCCCTGTAATCGACAAGAAAACGGGCACACTTTCGGCCGAAATGAAGACTTTAGAATATCTGGACTTTGCAGACAACTTACGTCTAATGCTACCAAATGTGTCGAAGATCAACAAGCTAAAATAAACAACTCATCGGAAGAGGCAGCAAAGACATAACTCCACGTGAATACAAAGAAGGTAGAGATGATAAAGACTCGTAACCAAAAGCAACCGAAAGCATCATTCAACGTCATTGGAGGTAATTAAAATAATATCTCCCCCTTCAGTTACATAGGAATAGTCATTCCACCCACAGACTGTACAGATAAGGAGGCAGGCAATTATTCCTCTGAAATGAGTGTTGTAATGCTACTGCATTTAGCATAATGAACTTAATGAGGAACTTTAATACCGACATCGTATCAGTCACCGCTTTTATGCGATTAAGAGAACTGGTGCACTCATCACGAAAAAAGGTTCTTTGAAGTCTGCTTAAGAATCCCATTAGTTAGTGTTTTTGTTGAGTACTGAAAATAAAGATGGCCGTTCAAAAAGGGGTTTAGAACAAGAAATTTTATTGTAGACGGTAAAACAACCAATAGATCAATGCCCTTTAATTACGCCTTAAGGAATGGATGCGCATTGAACATATGCTGAAGAGACCATTCAGTGACATCACATGGTGGGCCGTCAAGGCGAAACGACGAGTTGGGTGTCTACCTGATGATGACACCGAGGAGGTCTTGTGTGGAAAGAGATGAAAGCTGATGTTCAAATGTATCACCAGGTAAAATTAAGATGGGAGACATGGGGATATGTTGTTGAAAAACCCAAATGTATCACTGGAGACCCAAAGGGATAATAATGTACTTTACTCTTTCATCCCATTATTCAGTGTGTGTTTACTCTTGCAGCAAATTTTTACTGATATATACAGACTCACTTTTTAGTTGAAGTTTGAAAACTCAGTTTCTTTTTTTATAGTAAACAGGGATTCTTTACACGGAATTTCAGCCTATTCAATAAACAGAAGCTTCTAATAATCAATTCAGAAACTAACATCGATTTATTTTACGATTTCAAAGAATTATTCTTATGATAAGAAGACCTGGATTTCGCGCGGCGATGATTTATGTTTCATGTCACACACACAAAATCTAAGACTTACAAGCCAAAACCAACAAACTGGTAGAAGAAGACGTCAGTGAAGACAGGACTCCAAGTGAACATAGACAAGACGGAGGTGATGAAAATAATCAACCAACCAACCAACAACATCAACAGCAACATCCAGCGTCAATCACCATCAACGGGAGGGATTTGAAAGAGATCACTTCATTCACTCACTTATCTAGGGAGCATTGTCTCAACTACAGGAAGTCGGAACGGACGAGGATGTCAAATCGAGTGAGAATCGGGAAGGCGAGAAACACATTCATCAATCTGAAATCAATCTGGAAATCTTCGTCACTCTGCTTCAACAACCACATTGCTTCGGATTTTCAATACAAACGTCAAATCAGTCAGTTCTTGCATACGGATCAGAATTTGTGACTTGGCGAGTGGGTCACAAAGAATATTTCCAACAGCCTGTTGCAGACCTTCATCAACAACTAACTGTCTTCGCTGGCTTTATACTGAAGATCAGATGGCTGGGCCGGAAAGAATCACCAACAAGGAACTATGGGAACAAATAAAACAAGAACCAATCGCCAACTAACAAATATGCAGGAGAAAGTGTATTGAGATGGATCGGACACTCGCTGAGGAGACCGCCGCTGAGTGACATCGCGCGCGCGTCAGGCCATTGCTCGAGTGGAACCAGGCCGAGAGGGAGGCGGCGTGTGGGACGTCAGTGCAAGGGTGACAGGCAGGAGGAGATTGTGTGTGTGAAGAGGAGTCGAAACAGTGTGTACTAACTAACATGGATACAGGTGAAAATTACAGCAGAAGGAAGACAGAAGTGGCAAGTGGAGAGACGTACAGTTGAAGCTCTATGTTCCACTAGGAACCCAAGGGAGCAATTATAATAATAAGAATGTCGGTTATACGAAACGTTCTCAACTCATCTAATGGATGGTGTTTTAGTAAAACTTGTTTTTACGTTGCGTGTGATGGAATAGACCATATACTCATAGTAGATTAATTAATATTTCTTATTTTGTAAAAATTCTTGGAAATATAAAGCCTTTTGATGATTGGAGTGTGTTCTTGAAGAATTTCTCTTGTTCTTATTTTTCATGTGATTCAGATACAGGTTTATGCGTGACAAGTGTAGTGAACAACGATTATCTACTCAATCAAATCAAGAGAGAAAAAAATTAAATTGAATTCAATTAAATATTTTACCCAGTTTGATTGAAACTTCAAGTCAGAGTAACTCCCAGTATATTACTTGGAAAATTATCACACGACTACTACTCTCGTTGTATGCGTGTTTCAGTTTTGGTTTCATTCTCTCTCTCTTAATTTAATGTTCGTCTCAAAAATAAGAATATCTAGTCGCTTTTTGATAAGATTATTTTCGCAGTAAAAGCAGATTCATGATTTACAGCAAATTTTCGAAACACATTGGATGCCAAACTCCGATCGGAACAAGTTGAATTCAGGAGAAACAAGTCGTGTATTGATCAAATCGCCACTCTACGGATCATCATTGAACGAAGCTTCGAATGGTAGTCACCTCTCTACCTCACTCAACTTCATCGACTTTGAAAACGCCCTCGACAACGCAGCGTCGATTAAGATACTACCAAGGGGTCCCATCGAAAATTATACATGTCATCCAACAGTTAGTTGTACGACAATGCTGTATTCCAAGTATTCCACAACGTGAAACTCACGGAAGCCTTCGAAGTGAGGACGAGAGTGAGGCAAGCTGGTTGGCGGCCTACTATCACCAATGATCTTCCTGATTGCAGTAGATTGGATAATGCGACAGACAACAGTCAATGAGGACACAGGCATAAAATGGACTCACACAAAATTAGAACTTGCAGGGTCTGGACTTCGCCGATGTGGTATATATGTCTGATTTCCCACAAACTGGAAGATATGCAAGTGAAAAAGACACGATGGATGAAGAAGCATCAAAGATAGGACTTCAAATGAACATAGATAAAACAGAGGTGATGAACATTCCTAGCAAACACCACCACCAACAACAACAGACGACAGTCAGCCTGCATAAATGGGAGGAACCTGAAACAAACAACCTCCTTCACCTACCTGACTACCTACCTACCTACCTACCTGCCTACCAACAAACTTCAGACCTTCATTAACAACTGTCTTCGCTCAATACTCAATATCAGATGGCCGGCCAGAAAAGATCACCAACATTGAGGGATCTCTGGCAATCAGCGAACCAACCAACACAGCCGGAACCGATTGTCAAACAAATAGGCAGGAAGAAATGGAGATGGATTGGATTGTGGCCATACTCTGCGAAAACCATCAAGTGAGTGACATCACTAGACAAGCCATGGCTCGAGTGGAACCTAGCCGAAAGGGAAGCGGGTGGCGAGTTGGTCGTCAGTGCATGGGTGAGGGTTACTTGGCGGAGGTCATGTGAGGAGGAGATGAAAGCATGTGGGCGGACTTGGAGCGGAGTGAAAACGTTGTCAGAAAACAGAAGGCAGTGGAAACTTGGGCGGCTGAATCCGTATGTTTCTCTAGGAATTAAAGCATGTAATAATAATAATAATAATTCGAAACACATTACACAGATATATTCTTTTCTAAATATTTCACTCACTACTGCCAAAATACATCAGGAAACATTCCGATGCATTTGTCTTCATAACACTTTCACATTTATCAGCTGGCGGTATGACTTTCAAAATTTAAGTAAAATAAATGGAAACTCTTTAAACCAAGACATATTACATGACGAATACACTGTGTCAATCGGCTGTATATATATGTATATATCTTCAAAAGTTAGAGAATAACTAATAGATTCTGTATTAACTTCTTTAAGTTATCTTATATTCCACTTAGTATTATATTCATGAAATTCGTCGAATATACATTTTTTTAAAGCTGCAATCTATTTGTCCTAATGACTCGATGATATTTAAAAACATTCATGTTCTCGTTGGTCATTATTCCTTAACTATTAAAGATGAAGTTGTGTGGATATATATCTAGCAGTAGAACCTGATGAACACGATATCAAGAAAGAAAAATCATCTCTGCTTAGTCCTAGTGGAACATAAGGCTTCAAGCATGAGCTTATGCCTTTTTTGGCGTTTGTTTGCTAGTCTCACACCCAACCGTCTCTCATTACTGGGTTTATTAGTGGCCAAGAGGGGTTCAGCAATGCGTTAGCCAGTAATCCAATTTTGGACCACATGCGTGACTGAAGGAGATTCCACTACTGTGAATCACTGACTCACAGCAATTAGAAGAAAAGTACAAGAGGAAGAATACTAGCGCAGAAATGAAGTTAGAGTTTAATGGACAGGGAAGATAAAGGGGAGTGAATATCTCTGAGTCATTGAGTGTGGTTTTTTAAGTTATATCACCAACAGTCTCTAGCCACTAGTTCTTACCATTGCACGAACTTATAATTTTTTGGTTCAAACCAACTTTTTAAGATATCGCAGACTTTGTTTTATAAATACCCATTACCTGTTTAACACTTTCAGCTGTACTTCTCAATGTAGACTTCATTTTTATTAATTCTTTAGTTATTCTTGTGAAGTTAGTTCATGCATAGATGTCTCCAAAATTATACTGAGTGACAGTAATACTACTTCTCATGCTTCATTGATAAATTCATACATTTCTGTTAACTATTTTAATTCATTTTCAAGTACTGGTTTGTAGGGAGATGATTGATTGGTTACAGGATTTCATCATGTACTAACATCGATTCTGTCTGTCTGTCTGGTTTCAACATAGAACTTCGCACTGGTGTGTAGCAGTTCAAGTCACCACACTCCACTCAGCATATAAAACCAGAGAAGAAAGTAAAAAGAAACGCAAAATAGGGACATTAAACAGAGATATGAGGCAAAAAGAATAGTAATATTGAAGAACAATATAGTTTCATTAGAAATTATAGGTCACAAGGAGTGGATGCATCTGCGTAAGCCATTTAATACGATTTCAAGCCATATCACCAATTGCTGTTTACCGTCTCGAGTACCCTAACCAGGAAGTCTACATCTTCCTACATGACAGGCTTAAATTAACTGTTGTGGATTTCACCGACTGACGAAGCCATGTTTTGGTCTGACCACCACTGGCTCTCTTCCAACCTGACCCTGTGTCAGGTAACATTGCCCATTGTCGATGAAGGCATGCGCAACACATGTCCCATGCATCTAAATCGATATAACTTCACAGCCTTGTCTTTTGATTTACCCTCTTTTCCTGGAGCTCGACGCCTAACCTAACTGTTAATGACCAGGTCTCACAGCCATAAAGGCGGATGGAGCGAACTTCTGAGCCCTTTAAGTCGACAGGTAGCCGGAAATCACGTCTACTAAGCCAGAGACGGACTAAACTGGCATATGCGAAACTAGCCCTCTGTATCCGTTCTAAGATTTCGTCAGCCATCAACCCGATGGCACTGGCTGATGCAGCTTCCCAAATAAGTGAAGTTGCACCAGCCCCCCCCATTTCAATTAGACGAGAACTATTGTGAAACCAGTTAAGTTTACTAGACAGCTGTTTGTTCTGTCCCAGTTTGGGACTCCTCATCAGAACTCAGGACCTTCCGGTTGGAAGCGAGTTAGCTCATAGACCATTAAGCCACTGGGATCCGACCCACAATGGCCCATGAATTCTAACTTCATGCATTTAATACAGATTACTTGATAGATATTTGGTATTGATTGTTTACGCATTGCTTTGTTACTAAAAGTACAGTGTAAAGTAATTAGAGGTTTTGACATATAATCTGAGTAGATGTTTAGATCTACTCAGAATACTTTGTATATATAATATGTTTTTTGAGGTAAAATACTTTAAACCACACCCATTTAAAGGGTCATCATCAACACAATTAATTCTTTCATCGAAGGATGCTCACTTTTTGCAATAAATAACTACACAATTTTGTTTCATTATAGCTCATAATTTACTTTTTAGTTAGTTTAGTGCTATTAAAAATATATTACTAGGCAACACTGTGTTCCGACTGCAGGCAACATAGGTGAAGTCAAATCAGGAAAAATAAATAGTCAGTCAAATCCTCACTAGCCTGAATTTGTTGCACTCAGCGCTGGGAGAGAACGAGATCTGGATTTTTAATACCAGTGTCAAATTAGTCATTGTTTCTACATGATTTACAGACTAACTGCCAGAGTCTAAAAATTATTATTTCCAACAGGCGATTACATGCTTTCTTCAAAAGCTACCTATGCTAAATACTAAAGATGCAATGATCAGGTAAAGTGAACTCTGTCAACGAAAGGAAAAAAATATCTATCAGCCTACAAGTATGTAGAAGGGAATAGGTATGTGCTGGACATATGCTAAAGAAAGGTGCATAACACAGCCCAGTAAGCTGGCCCATGATCAGAGCCTGGGTAAAAAAGGAAACGGATTAGGCGTCTTAGAGTGATATGAAGGAGGCTGTGCAGGCCGAGGAGAAAAATGAAAACTTTTCAGCAGTCATGGAGCTAGATTAAACAGACTGTAAAGAGATAAGCAAGAGGGTGACAGAAATACTAATAAGAGCATGTGAAATCAAATCATTTCAATTAACATCGAATACACCTGACAAAGAGAATTTTCTTCCGCTTGTCCAGGAAGCATTATTTCGATCAAACGCAGATGGTACGAATGAAGATATAAAAGCCAGCCAGGCAGCAACAGTCGAAATGGCAAGATACTGACGCCTTCATCCATCTGAAACACGTTCGGTAGCCGTCTGCACTCCACTTCACCATAAACAACAAGTTTCAAAATTTCACCACCTATGTGAAGTCAGTCAGTTACTCCTTATGTATGGATCACAAATATGGACATTGTGTCACGAAGAGGCTTTCCAAGAAGTTACAGACCTTCATTAACAGTTACCTCCTTCACTGCCTTCGGTCCATACAGAAGAACGAATGACCAGAAAGAATAAGCAACAAGAAACTATGGCTGGATGACTGGATGGCAACAAACCAACCAAGAATCGATCACTCAGTGAATATTTAGGAGTAAGTGGAGATGGATGAATCGGGAATACGCTGAGGAAGTCGTTCAACGACATCGAGTGGGACTCGAATGGGAAACGATGAGTGCGTCGTCGGTGTGAGGGTGGCATGAAGAAGAACGTGTGTTAAGGGAAGAGGAGGAGGAGGAGGAGGAGGAAGAGGTGGTGGTGGAGATGGAAGACTATGGGCGGTCGTGTTACTAGCCAGTTGAGGAGGATAAGGAGAACAGGGGGAGCTGGAGATGTGTTCTTCAAGTCCTATATTCCACTCGGAACTCAAGGGAATAATAATAGTAATATAATAACTATATTTTGTTCTTAGAGTTTATGTGTACATGATAGTTCATGAATAATCTCCATCCACACATACTGATGAATAGAAAAAAAAACAGGTAGTCCATGAAGGAGTCTCTTTTCATCGGCGAATTCATTCACTTAGCTATACAATCAACAACACATCTGCACTTTCTTCTATTCTCTGCTGTTCTCTTCAACTGGCTATCCACGTGGTTGAACATAATGTCATCTCCTGCTCCCCATACGAACTCCTCCGTATCACCATCGCACCAACGACCCACTAATCGCTTTCCAATCGACCGATAGCCTGCAGTGCACATGGTGTCATTCGGCAGCCTTCTCAAGAAAATGGAGGTATTTTTTGTACTAAATATTTATGAGAAAGCTGGCTTATCTGAATGATAGATAAAACAAAGCCTATGTTTTGTCACATAAATTTTTTTGTAAGACAATAATTTCACACCTTGTAAATTTACCTCGAAAATTTTGATGTTTTAACGTTCACTGTAAAATTCTGTCAAGCTGAAAGCCTTTAATTGTCTAACTTTTCAGGATTTTTAAACATATTTAACAATAAAACGGATGTTAAGAAATTACCAAAATTTCTGCATTTTAATTATTGAGTTTAATGGAATTCTAAAATTTTATATATAAGAAGGACAGTAATCAAAAATTCCCAAGAGTAGTTTTTCAACATGGATGTATTGCTTTCATTATTATCTCAGCTACACACAAAAACCAAGTGATGCATAAAATTTCGATTGGTTAGTCTCAAGTTGTATGTTACTCATTAAATCATTAAAAATACAAATAATAAACGTGAGTGCATCAAAGCAAAGAAATTCAGACTTTGAAATCATGTCTCATTTTCAGTTAAATAACTTCACAAAAATTGTTTTGAAAATTTCACTCAGAATTTATTTCATATCAAACGTGTTTCACGCCTGCATTCTTTCTAATAACACTCTCTTGCCCATCCTCAACCCCCATCGCTAGTTGGAGTTACAGTTGGATCACTCATCACATTTTTGAAATGTTGTCTTGACAACAATAACCCTAATTAATTTTTTTTTGTCAAACAAACCCTAATGTAGGCACACATAGAGAGAAATAAGTCTATCTAATTATGATTGTACAGCTAAGTGAATGAATTCGCCGATGAAAAGAGACTCCTTCCTGGACTACCTGTTTTTTCTTTTCATCAGTATGTGTGGATGGAGATTATTCATGAACTATCATGTACACATAAACTCTAAGAACAAAATATAGTTATTATATTACTATTATTATTCCCTTGAGTTCCGAGTGGAATATAGGACTTGAAGAACACATCTCCAGCTCCCCCTGTTCTCCCTTATCCTCCTCAACTGGCTAGTAACACGACCGCCCATAGTCTTCCATCTCCACCACCACCTCTTCCTCCTCCTCCTCTTCCTTTACACACGTTCTTCTTCATTCCACCCTCACACCGACGACCCACTCATCGTTTCCCATTCGAGTTCCACTCCATGTCGTTGAACGACTTCCTCAGCGTATTCCCGATCCATCCATCTCCACTTACTCCTAAATATTCACTGAGTGATCGATTCTTGGTTGGTTTGTTGCCATCCAGTCATCCAGCCATAGTTTCTTGTTGCTTATTCTTTCTGGTCATTCGTTCTTCTGTATGGACCGAAGGCAGTTGTTGATGAAAATCTGCAACCTGTTGAAAATCCTTTTCGTGACGCGCCAAGTTTGTGACCTGTTTAGAAGAAGTGACTTACATAGGTGGTGAAATTTTGAAACTTGTTGTCTATGCTTAGGCGAAGTGCAGACGATTTCCAATTTGGTTTCAGGCTGATGAATGCATATCTTGCCTTCCTGATACGGTCTTCGACAATGTTTGTCCGTTCGGCTTGCAGTTGAAATGATGCTTCCCAGATAAGTGATGGAGGTAGCCTATATAAATCTCTTCCGTTGTTGATGATTGATGCTGGTTGTTGTTGCTGCTGTTGATTGGTTATTTTTATCCTCTCTGTCTTCTCTGCGTTAACCTGGAGTCCTGTTTTCACTGTCTCTTCATCCAGTTTATTGGTTTTCGCTTGCAAGACTTCGAGTTTGTTTGACATTAGACATACATCATCTGTGAAATGGAGATCTTCTAGAGTCTTATTATAAGTCGTTCAGAGAATTGCTCACTTCAACAGTCTGACGCATAATCCAGTCCATCACAATTAAAAAAATATCATCGATGATAATAGGCAGCCTTAAAATATCGTTAGGCTTCATGAAATTAAAGGTAGATGATAAGGGAACACTATGGGTATTACTTTTTAATTAAATTTGATCTAATATTGGAAACTGCGTGTCTTGTTGTTTATAAGACGAGTCATTTAGAACAAGATGCATAAGTACAAAGTTCTCTGTAATGTTAATACAAATAAGTGAATGGATTGTTAACGGCATTGCCGACGGCTTTAAGATCTTGCATACGCATAATGTCGGAGGTCATTTTTATTATTCATGAACGACTAAATATCCATATATTTAATGTCCAAACACTTTTACTAATGCGATGATATAAAAATCAGAGTCCCAGTTTGGGATTCTTTAGCACTACTCATTCAATATAGTGTCTTGAACCCAGGAACTTTTACTTGCAAGGTGAGAAAGCTTGTAGACCATCAAGCCACTGGGACTCGCCAATCTATTGTTCAGTTAATGAATTCCCTACAAACCAACACTCGAATATCAATGAGATGCTCACTAGCGACTGGCCCTATTCAGGTAGGTAGTTACCTGAGGTTCTAGTGAGAAGTCGTGACCAGTATGGTGAAGCAGGTCGGGTGTGAGGAAAAATAAACGCCGAAGACATTGGCTAGCGGTCGCACTATGTCGTGAATAGGCAGAAGTTAGAATTGAAGGACCATTGGATGGTGTCTCAGTGACTTTATGGTATACAAGCTAGTTCACCTTGTAACCAGAAGGTCCTGGGTTCGAACCATCGCATTGGGTGCGTACTGATGAAGAGTCCCGAACTAGGACGGGGAAACAGCTGTCCAGTACTCCTAGGTTTTCCAATGGTTCTCTAACTGATTTCAGCTCATAATGAAATCCTGAAACCAATACATGAATATAGGAAAGTGTTTAGTGCAGCTAGATGGTAAAGTAATTTGTTTTACAATGACTACCAATCCTCATATATATATATATATATATATATACTTTATTAACTCAACTAAAGATAACAAAATATATGTGAATAACTTTCAGTCTTTTTTTTCACTCTTGCAGCATACTTTCATGCCCCTAAGGTAGAACAACAACAAGAATCAAATCAAGAAGTATTTATCTTCCTGCAAAACATCTCGTCTTCTCTTTCAAAATATATTTTTGCGATCTCGACAAATTACATTCACAGTGAATTATGTTTCTCCTGGTTAATAATAACAGTCAATAAATCCAATCATCAAAGGAAAAATTGTACTTACTCTCTGGGGAGAAACAAGAATATGTCAACAAATTATTTACGTTGAGGTGAAATATGCGCTCAAACGTTTACCGAAATCAAGTAGGGTAGGTAAATTAAATTGGGACATCTTTTTATTGATGAGCAAACGTTACATGTGAAGTGATTTAACACAAATGATGTATGAAGCCGTGATGGATTCGTAATAACTCCACCAAGAGATGTCCAGGGGCGATACTCTCAATATCGATAATAAAGAGGAGAATTTAGAGGACATTGTGAACTTTTTCGACAGCCGCCATACTGTGATTCAGTTCACATTAGAGTGGCAATGCGACGCAAAAATACCTGAACAGAGAGGAAAACTAAAAGGATCCATCTATAGAAAGTTGACATGGAACAGACAGCTTATTGACTTTCATAATTTGATGCTTCTATCAAAACCTTATCCGCTCACTGAACCGCAGAATCTGCATAATGTGCAGTCTTGACACTGTAGGGGGGGAGGTAAATACTCTGAAAAGAACCCTCCTCGAAAATGGCTCTCCAGAACGTTTCATCACGAAACCCATGAGACCTAAAGTACTTAAATCGCCCACACTTTCTAATCCCAAAAAATCTTCTCTATTTGAGTTTACAATTCATTTAAGACTCATCAGCGGAAATACTGAGAAACCGTCTGTCCCACTAACTGAAGAAAATCTCAGCTGTTGAACTTGGAATAAATTTCTCCACAAAATCAATGATTCGTATATATGTGAAAGGATAAGCTACCACTGTTGACCTCATCAGTGTGCACTTACAATTCACTTGATCGTGTCTCTTATATTCAGCGTTGGCTATTCAGACAGATCATGATTTTATAATGCAGCTTTCTCCTAGAACACTTAATCGATGCTGGACACAAAGCTAACTCACAAAGAGACTTCAAAGTTATCTTTACAATGCATTGGAACATCGTCAAAAGAGTGCGAATCAAACTTCTTCAAAACGAACAACCAATGGCAATCCACGTGTTAATTCCTAAACTCTGCAAACAGAAGCTTGTTCAATCAATAAACCTACAACTGGACATAATCTGTCGTGACATCAAATATGTAATTTCTGTTTCTCATTTCATAAGTATATAATTTTCTCTTCACACTTCATATTAAATCGCTACCCTTATTACCACTGTAATTAAACTGACTGTCGTCCAATTTTAGTTAAGAAGTTCTACTTAGTCTCGTCAGTTATGCTACACCACTCAACTTATTTATTATTATTATTATTATTGTATCCTTTAGTTCCTAGAGGAACATACGGATTCAGCTGAGCACCTCCATTGCCTTCTGTTTTCTGACAACGTTTTCACCCTGCCCCAGGTTTGTCCACATGCTTTCATCTCCTCCTCACTCGACCTCCTCCAAGCAACCCACCTCTGCACTGACGACCAACTCGCCACCGCTTCCCTTTCGGCCTGGTTCCACTCGAGCCATGGCTTGTCTAGTGATGTCACTCACTTGATGGTTTCCTCAGAGTATGGCCACAATCCAATCCATCTCCATTTCTTCCTGCCTATTTGTTTGACAATCGGTTCCCTGTGTTGGTTGGTTCGCTGAATGCCAGAGATCCCTCTGTTGGTGATCTTTTCTGGCCGGCCATCTGATTTTGAGTATTGAGCGAAGACAACTGATAATGAAGGTCTGAAGTTTGTTTGAGATGCTCTTTATGATGCCCCAAGTCTCTGATCAGTATAGTAGCACTGACTTCACATTGGAGTTGAAAATCCGGATCTTATTTTTGATGCTGAGTGCTGTTGACCTCCACACAGATTTGAGAGTAATGAAAGCTTGTCTTGCTTTTCCGATTCTGGCTTTGATGTCCTCGTCAGTTCCGCCTGTAGTTGAGACGATGCTTCCCAGGTAGGTGAAGGAGGTTGTTTCTTTCAGGTTCTTCCCATTTATGCTGATTGTTGTCTGTTGTTGTTGCTGCTGTTGATGTTGGCTAGGAATCTTCATCATCTCTGTTTTATCTATGTTCACGTGAAGTCCTATCTTTGATGCTTCTTCTGCCAACTTGTTACTTTTCACTTGCATATCTTCCAGTTTATGGGAAATCAGACATATATCATCGGCGAAATCCAGATCCTCCAAGTCTTTTGTGTCAGTCCATTTTATGCCTGTTCCCTCGTTGGTTGCCGTTGTCTGTCGCATTATCCAATCAATTGCAATCAGGAAGATCATTGGTGATAGTAGACAGCCTTGCCTCACTCCCGTCCTCACTTCGAAGGCTTCCGTAAGTTTCCCGTTGTGGATTACTTGGCATGCAGCATTGTCGTATAACTGTTGGATGAGATGTATAATTGTCGATGGGACCCCGTAGTAGCGAAGTAGTTTCCAAATGACCTCTCGATCGACGCTGTCGAAGGCCTTTTCAAAGTCGATGAAGTTGAGATAGAGAGGTGACTGCCATTCCAAGCTTTGTTCAATGATGATCCGTAGAGTGGCGATTTGATCAATACATGATTTGTTTCTCCTGAATCCAGCCTGTTCCGGACGAAGTTTTTCATCTAGGGCTTGTTTGATTCTCTCCAGGATGATGCGACTTAGTATCTTGCTTGGAATGGACAGAAGCATAATTCCACGCCAGTTTTTACATTGACTTAAGTCTCCTTTCTTTGGAAGTTTGAATAAGTAACCTTTCTTCCAATCCTCGGGTACTTTGCCCTCTTTCCACACCTTCTCCAGTAGTGGTGTCATCAAGTCCGCTGTTGTCTCTGGGTCTATTTTCAAAGCTTCTGCTGGGATTCCATCTGGTCCCGGTGTTTTCCCAGTTTTAAGCATCTTGATTGCATTCAGGACTTCTGATTTCGTCGGGGGGTCAGTGTTCACTGGTAGTTCTGCTTCCGTTGTTGGTATTGTTGGGCGCGTTGTAGGTGGCGGACGATTTAGAAGTCTTTTGAAGTGTTCAGCCCAGTGCTTTCTCTGTTCCACCTCTTTGGTGATTGACTTTCCATTGTCGTCCTTTATTGGCTTAATCTGTGTCGAACGTTTGCCCGAAAGGTGCCTAGTTGTTTGGTAGAGTGTGGCGAGGTCTCCTTTGCCTGCAGCTTGTTCTGCTTCGTTTGCCATGGTTTCATAATATTTTCTTTTGTCTTCCCTGGCACTCTTCTTCACTCTTTTGTTCAGTGTATTGTAGCTTGCATTCAGCTCCTGTTTTTGTTGCTCGTCAGTGCACTGGATAATCTTTTGCTTCACTGTCCTTCTCTCTTCTATTAGTTTCCAAGTGTCCGTAGTGAGCCACTGTTTGTCCTGTCTCTTTTTTCTGCCTAGAATTTCTATGCAGGTTTGGCTCCACACCGTTTTCAAGTTGTTCCAGTGCTTTTCAACGCCGACCTCTTCGCTAGTGTTGATTTGTGTCTCGGCTTTGTCCTTTATGCTTGCAATGAAGATGTCCTTTGTAGCCTGGTCCTTCAGCTTTTGAGTGTTGAACTTGGCTTGTGGTCTATCTGCAGCTCCTGATTCCCTGAAAGCTTTTAATTTGATTTGGATTGTCCCTTGTACGAGATAGTGGTCTGAGCCAACGTCTGCTCCTCTTCTTGCTTTTGTGTCCAGTAGGCTGCGCCTCCACTTCCTTGAGATTGAGATGAAGTCGATTTGGTTTTTGGTTTGCCCGTCTGGTGACACCCATGTAGCCTTGTGGATATCTTTGTGCTTGTATACACTGCCACCAATCACCAGTTCGTTGAAGGCGCAGAAGTCGGCGAAGAGTTCTCCGTTTTCATTCATTTCTCCTAGAGCTTCTCTACCCATGATGAGTTCCCTTCCTGTATTGTCTGGTCCCAGTTTGGCGTTCATGTCTCCCATTAGTATTTTCATGTCGCCAGCTGGAGTATTGTCCATTGTTGCCTGTAGTTGCCTGTAGAATTCTTCTTTCTTCTCGAGGTCTGCGTTGTTTGTGGGTGCATAACATTGTATGATTGACACTTTCCTTCCTTTGGAGTTGAACCTGGCGGTCATTATCCTGGACGAAATCGCCTCCCATTGTATCAGGGCTTTCGTTGCCGTTGGTGACATCATGATAGCCACGCCCTCGGTGTGCGTGTGGTTATCTTCTGGGTGACCGGAGTAGATCACTGACTCACCTGTTGACAATTTGGTGAGTCCACTCCCATTCCATCTGCTTTCACATATTCCCAGCACTTGTATTCCGTATCTTTTCATCTCGTTGGCGATCTGGGCAGCTTTCCCAGTCTCGTACATAGTTCGGACGTTCCATGTTCCTACACAGACTTTTTCTTTTGGTGCAAAGAGGTTCATCATACTGAAGTTTCTTTAGCAATTTTGTTTACAGGGTGGGGTTGCTAGCCTCACGCCTGAGAAAGGAATGATTACATTAAGTTAAAGTTTAGAGAGAAGCAACTTTTTGGGTTGCTCCCCTCAAAATCAGAAAATAACGGACAAACAATGAGAACAACATCAACAAAGGAAACAGTTCACAGAAAAAAGGGCAAAAAGCGACAACAACTATACAATAAGACAACATGCAATATAGTTCAGCACAGTTAACTAAAATGATATCTTAACCATAAACTCACTGACTTGGAGCAACTTGAACATATAAATCCAACAATATATACAATTATAGATGTGTTTATGTTTAAAAATTCCACAAATCCAAATAGTTAGTTATATGTATTATCTGTCAATAAGATTGTATTCTTGGATTCAGTGTTCGAAAGGTAAATAATTGTGATATTTTCCACAAACTCTTGGCATAAAATTTTACAGAAACGAGAGTTTTTAATAATAAGCAAAATGTAACGCAGTAGTCGAACGTAGTCAACTTATTTAATTAATTTTATTTAAGTTTGTGCCCGAATAACGACTTCCACATTACGTAACTTGTTATCTGAAATTTACAGTTCTGATGACACATCTTTGAAAATATACCTTTTGTTACTTAGACTATTTACTAAACATACATGGTATGCGGTTGAACAGCCTGAAAATGATATCACTGAATTTAGAGAACCTCTTGGCAGAACGCCTTTTCTTTTATACCTTTACAACCGAAAACACAAAGCCCACGTAACAATAAAGTATGAATACATGGTGTCTTTTTAGGGTTATCACACTACCTGTAAACCAAAGCCGATGTTCTTATCTTCTCTAGTAAAAAAAAGTTAAAGAAAACACTAGACAGGGCATAATTCTCTTGGGTACCTCTATATATATATATATATATATATATATGCACATTTTGGTGAATGTCATACTGATGTCGAAATGATCAATTAATCTGTTGATTAAGCAACTGAAACCAATCTTAGTATTGCTTTATTTCAATTCTCAGTTCACTATCAGAATGCTGAAGTGATATTTCATGCACTGCAATTTTTTTTCAACATTTACGAAGTAGAAGTTATTTATTGTTCCTTTGGGTTCCTAGTGGAACATAGAGCTTCAACTGCACGTCTCTCCACTTGCCACTTCTGTCTTCCTTCTGCTGTAATTTTCACCTGTATCCATGTTAGTTAGTCCACACTGTTTCAACTCCTCTTCACACACACGATCTCCTCCTGCCTGTCACCCTTGCACTGACGTCCCACACGCCGCCTCCCTCTCGGCCTGGTTCCACTCGAGCAATGGCCTGACGCGCGCACGATGTCACCCAGAGGCGGCCTCCTCACGAGTGTCCAATCCATCTCAATACACTTTCTCCTGCATATTTGTTGGTTGGCGATTAGTTGTTGTTTTGTTTGTTTGTTCCCAGCCATAGTTTCTTGTTAGTGATTGTTTCCGGCCCAGCCATCTGATCTTCAGTATAGAGCCAGCGAAGACAGTTAGTTGTTGATGAAGGTCTACAACAGGCTGTTGGAAATATTCTTTGTGACCCACCCGCCAAGTCACAAATTCTGATCCGTATACAAGAACTGACTGATTTGACGTTTGTATTGAATATCCGAAGCAATGTGGTTGTTGATGGTGAGTGACGAAGATTTCCAGATTGGATTGGTTTCAGGTTGATGAGTGAATGTATTTCTCGCAACCCCCCACACCCGATTCTCTCTCGATTTGACATCCTCGTCCGTTCCGACTTCCTGTAGTTGAGACAATGCTCCCTAGATAAGTGAGTGGATGAAGTGATCTCTTTCAAATCCCTCCCGTTGATGGTGATTGACGTTGGATGTTTCTGCTGTTGATGTTGTTGGTTGGTTGGTTGATTATTTTCATCACCTCCGTCTTGTCTATGTTCACTTGGAGTCCTGTCTTCACTGACGGCTTCTTCGACCAGTTCGTCGGTCGGTTTTGGCTTGTAAGTCTTCGATTTTGTGTGACATCACGTCGGTAGCACAGTGGTTAGGACTCTAGCCAACCATGCATATTGTCTGGAGTTCAATCCTCTACTGACGCACACCCGATGTCTATGGTTAGCCTGCAAAATTTGGGCTACCAATATCATGTTCTGAAAATCCTATGTTTAACCTCGCCAGATTACAAGCTTGCTAGGCTACTAGCTTTCTAGTTTCCTAGCCGGTCCCAAGCCCGGGTAAAGAGGGAGGGTTGGGGCGTGGTGCTAGCAACTTCACCCCGTAAAACAATCAAATCTCTACAGAAACTTCAACGAATAAATATATTAAAAATTCAACTTCATCTGACAGGTAAATTCATGAAATTTCTCATTCCAGTAGTTTCGTTCATGTTAGAAGCTATACAACAACATGATCTCTGAAAATTGTTTTGTACTTTTCCCCTAGCTTTGATATTTGCTCTTGGATGTGTCATCACTTAAATTGGACAACATGCCGATATAAAATTAATAATAGAGGCGTCATGAACATCGGTGACGACCTATCTCTAAGATCCAATACCAGACCTCTGAGAGCACTGAACAGTTTCTCTTCTCATTCCTCAATTTTTTTCCAGTTATTTCGAATACATTTCAAACTGTTGCGTAACGAAAATGTAATTAAATAAAAACAAATTAAGTTTATGAGGTTAGGTCAGCAGAGGTGGGACGACAAATGATCCTCCATTGACTCCGAAAATCAGACTTTTTCACACAAGAAATAATGTGACTTATAGTAAACATTTTTCCCACATTCATTACTGTATGGAATAGGGCTATGTACTTTAATTGTAATCTGTACCTTATTAAGCAGTTTTCACCTGAGACTAAGTTCTTTCCTAGGGTGAAGTGATTTATCTCTGAGTTAACTCCACACAATAATCAATTAATCTCAGCAATGATATCCTTTTCAAAACAAAGTTACTGTCCTTAAATTTAAAAAAAATTGTTTTCCAATATTTAGGTGAATTAGTTTGCAGGACAAAGATTAATTATCCTGTTGATTGATATAAAAACAAGATAACTGATCCTGAGCATAAAGTTAATAATATATTCAAAGTATTTTGTATAAGAGTGTAGTTGTACGTATTTCGAGAAGTTCATTTATCGAAAAATTACCATTCCAGCCTAGTATCTACCTTTCCTTTATTTTGTGAATATAAAATGTCAAATTTTCTACAGTGGAAATATTCATAATAAGTGACACTTGATCTCTGAGTGAAAAAGTTATGCTAATCAGTTGAATAATCTGTAACTAAGTAACAGATCTTAATTGAATTTTTTAGATTTTATGGTCAATTGATTGCACCGAAGTGCTCGGTCTCAGGTTGACGTGTCGGATTCTTGTGCAGATGCTTCGACGATGTCAAAACACTATGATCTGTTACTTATAATTTAATTGGTGGATGGTGACTAGCAGTGGAATCCAGGATAAAGCACATTTCGTCCCATTTGGGACTCGTCAGCTGGATGTACCTGCATTTCTCAGTGAGTGATGATGTTCCCACCGAGGCTGGATCCCAGTGTCCATAGTTTCAAACGCCAAAGCGCTATCCACTAGACCACAAGAAGCCGACATGTCAACCTGAGACCGACTAATTTTGTCTAATCAACCGACGGGAAAATCTAAAAACTTCAGTTGAAATTATTATGACCCGTTGCATAAGAGGCGGCTCTTGTGGCCCAAGTGGACTGGTGGATAACGCTTTGGCGTTTGAAACTATGTGCACTGGATTCGAGCCTCGGTGGGAACATCATCACTCACTGAGAAATGCAGGTACATCCAGATGACGAGTCCAAAATAGGACGAAATGCGCATCCTGGATTCCATTGCTAATCACCATCCACCAAATAAATTATAAGTAACAGATCATAGTGCATATCTGTTGGGTAATGTGATTTGCGCGTCGGTTGCATAGCGGAAAGGATGCTCGCCGACCATGCACATGTGCCGAGGTTCTATCCCCGGTTGACTTACTCCTTTACCTCACTAAGCCAGAAATAATGCTGGTAAAGAGGGAAGGTTGGGCATGAGGCTAGCAACTCCATCCTGTAAAACAAACACTGCTACAAAACTTCAAGGCACTAGCTTGAAACCCTGTGTTCCAGGGGAATCGTGAAGGAAACCAAAATATATGATCTGAGTTGATTCATCGTCAAAGTTCCTTGTTGATCATGCTTTCTCACCAAAGTCTACGGTAGTCTGTTGCAGATGCCAAGTCTTTAAATCGTATAAAATCATAAATTTGACAATAATGTCAAGGATCGACTCTTATTGTTGTTGTTGCCGATTGAGTTTCTTCAACACAGCTCTCATTTCTTGTCTGACTGAAGTCCTGCCACCATTGCCCCTACTGCCGACTTGTCGAGTTGGACTTGTATATCTTCCAGTTTCTTTGGCTGTAAATCTGCTACGTTTTTTTTCGATCCGACGAATGCCCACCTTACTCCTAAAGGCTTGCCACATAATCCAGCCCAGAGTTATTACAGATATCACTGGCTATAGCAGAAAGCCTTGTCTCACTCTTCACTTCACTTACAAGACTTCATAGTGATGAACCAGTTTGCAGATACCTCTATGGCCAACACTGTTGAAGGCTTGCCTAATGCCAGTAAAGCTAACGTTGAAATTTGACTTCCATTCTAGGCTCTGCTGTATTATGATGCGTAGAACTGTAATTTGATCCAAGCGTGACTTTATTTTTCTGAACCCGGCTGGTTCTGATTGGTGTTCTGCATCCAGAGAATGGTTTCGTCTGTCCAGGATGATATGACTTAATATTTTGCTTAGCATGGACAGTAACATGATTCCACGTCAGTTTTCAAAAAGTCTCAATACACACCCCCATTTTGACAGTTTGAAAAGACAATTTTTTGGCCAATCGGCAGATAACTTTCCTTCCTTCTAATTTCTCTGCAGTAGTGGCGTCAGAATATCCTCAAATATATCTGAGTGTCCGTTTTGAGTACTTTTGCGCATTTACATAGGGAACTTCTATTTTCTTGGATCTCAATAGGTGAATGGCCTTCATAAAATGTTAGTCTTGGTGGAAACGCTGCACTTCGCTGTCTGTTGGTGGAATTACTGGATGAGTCCTTTCAGGCGGTCAGCTTTATTATCATACATAGTGTTTTCATGTGTATACTTATAACTGATAGCAACTGCTTTTTATTGCCTCAGATCTACAGATTGCACTGAAAGATTGCAGGACTAAATCAGAAGGTATAGGAAAGTCAGGATTTTGGTACCCCTTTCTAGTGATTATTTTAAGTGTTTCACTGAACTATGGGTTCACTCGGTGAAAACATTAAGACGGAGTTAGATCATCCATCTCAGACACAGGTGAAATTGTATCTATAAATGCTAACTAATAACTCCTATAGTATAAAAATATGCCGTAGTACATTTATCAGCTGTATTTATTTATTGAGAATTCTGGGGAGAAAAACATGGAAATTACTTAATTTAAATTATGTTAGACTTGTACAAAAAAAACAATGTAAAACCAAACATCTAATTTATTTGAATAAATCAAGAATAACATGTATTCAAGAATAACATGGTACAATCATTTATTTCTCATCAATTGCTCGCAGCTTGAAACTTTTACATGAGATGTCAGGTGACAGTAAGTTCCAATTTTAGTGAACAGTGTTCGTAAAATTACGCTTATGTGTAGTTTCTACACAGGTAGTTCAAGTTTAAACAAAATTAAATGTATGCATACAAGGATAAGGGAGTTACGTAATAAAAGGACGAGAGGTACGTAAGATGATAGAGTAACTAATAAATTGGGTGACAATGTACTGAGTTCAGCTGAAGCCTCTTAAAAACAAGAAACGAGCAAAATTACATCACATCAGAGGAGTAGTTAAAGTGAAAGTTTACGTAATGGGATTAATGAGAGAATAAAAACATCAAATTACCCGGTCAAGAAAGGACTTATGACTGCTTCTTTCTGAACACATGATTCGGGTTTCACGCTTTTGACAGATATTGTTTCAGCAAACTTGAGCAGAATTGAGCTCTTCTGTCTTTTAATAATTTTAAAACTAACTGCGATTTACACCTCATGACCCGTATCAATGAGATTTCTGGAAAAAGCACTATTGTAAACGTTTGTTCCCTTGAGGCGTACGCCTTTTCTATAAATGTCCAGAAAATTTGAGACATGTCCTTTTTTATGTTCTATTAATGTAAATGCTCCCGCAGATACATGCAAATTAGTATATACTTTTGGATTTAACGTAAGAAGGGTATTTGTCAGCATTTGACTGCACCAAAGAGCATGTCGTCCCGAATTATGCGAAATATTTTGATGAAATATTGATGACAGGTAATACAAGTGTTACAGTCCCTGTATACAAAGATTTTAACGTTTTTCATAGTGCGTCGGTGGCGCAGTGGTAGAATGCTCGACAACCACGCCTCCCTTCGTTCGGGATTCGATCCCCGACCTCTGATGTGTACTCCTTTACCTCGCTAAGTTACTAATTAGACAGGTAAAGAGGGAAGGTTGGGCAGGAGACTAGCAACCCCATCCCGTAAAAATAAACACCACTGCTACAGAAACTTCAAGCCACTCGCTTGAAGCCCTACGTTCCAGCACTGAAGACGTAAATGAACAAAATACGTTTCTTTCGCTGCACTAATTCGATGTTTTCGACTTTTGCCATACACAAAACAGTAAGATCCATGGGTAGAAATTATCAGCACGATTAGATGTGCACTTGATATTTGCCATCCAAAAACTTCTTTTCTGTCTGATGTAAACTAGTAATGACAGTTTACGCGCTCACGAAGTTTCTGACACAAACACATCCTTACATAAGTTCATCGTTCATCTTATTTGTGTGAAAAAAGCATTTCCTTAAATTCTCTGTTTTGAAGGCAAATATTTTAAAAAATTATGATACCAGTTATTGTGAACATGATTTTATAGATCAGGTTCGAAAAATGGATACATTATTGTTTTCCAGTACATCAAATCACCTTAAAAATAAAGAATATATATCCGGTAGAATATATCACAAAATCACAGACATAATTTGCGTTGAATTGTTGAGCTGAATAATCTACATACTATCAGAAATACACTAGGAGATATGTGACTGGTAAATGAAATACAGTGAGTCAGTAAGGTAGACCGATAGGTGCGAATATTTGACATGTCAGTTCACATAGATAAAGGAGAAGGGATTTGAGAGACTGAAAGACTAAGATTAGAGTGGATTGTAGTTCACCTACTTCAGTGTAGTAAACAACTGGTTATCAGAACAAGAGATAATTTCCAGTGAACGATTGTTTTCAGTAGCTTTTTCCGGACTCTACAGATATAAATAAATGAAACTTATTAATACAATGGTTAGTTAAGGCGAATTAATGTCATATCGGGAACTGTATTCCTGGTACAAAGATAAGATATAACAATAGTGTCCTTTGGTTAATATTATCAGCTGAACGCATGTTTAACGTGAAGTCATTATTAACATGAGATATATATTAATGTACCTCTGCAAGATCATGCGTGGAATAATATTCTTGTCCACGCCAAGTAAAATACTAAGTCATATCGTCCTGGAGAGAATAAAAGATACACTGGATGTAGAACTACTACCCCACCCCCAGAACAAGCTGACTTCAGGAAAAGTAAATCATCTACTGATCAAATTGCAACTCTACGCTTAGTCATCACAGAACAAAGCATAAAATAGCAGTCAAATCTCCACATTAATTTCATCGACGTCGAAAAGGCCTTCGCAAACAGTGATAACTGAGACATTATCTGGAAATTGCTTCAACACTCTAACGTGCAGTGCCCAAATCTCTGTCAGTCTGATTCAACAGCTATGTGACAATGCAGGTGTCGGGTGAACCACAATATAAACCTCAGTGAAGCCGTTTTATTGAATAAGGGAGGAAGGTAAGGTTGTCTGTCTGCTACCATCCATAATGTTCTTTATTGTGGTGGACTGGATTATCCGCCAGACTGTGCGTTGGTTGCGATGAGACAGGAATACGTTGTATCACTGATGAAAAAGACTTTAGAAGATCTGGCTTTCTCATGTGGATGACTTATGTCTATTGTCACACAGGCTCGAAGGCTTTCAAGCGGAAAGTAACAAATTGGCTGAAAAGACAGCAAAAACAGGACAGCAGGTGAACACAGAGAAGACGGAGTTGATGAGGGTAACCAGCCACTAGTAACAGCAACAGCAACGAGAACCAGTGACTATCTACGTAAGAGGTTGGTTTCTTAGCTCATTCAGGCACCACTGATGAAATTATTTTAGGAATTCAGTTATGCCCCACATCTACTATCTTTAACTTCCAAAGCAAAATATGTAGACAAACAGAAGGTGTAGCAATCGAATCACCAATATCCCCTATCGTAAAAGGAATCTTTATGGACAGCTAGGAAAATATTGCTTTTAATACATTTTATCCCACTCCAAAGATAATATAGTGGAGATATGTGGAAGACACTTTCACACACAGTGTTAAAAATACAACATCTCTCTCTCTCTCTCTCTCTAGCTTCTTGACACACATAAACTCACTAGCAGAGGGAATAAAATTCCCATTTGAATCGGAAAATGAACAAGGAGAATTAGCTGTGATGTTAGATTATAAAATAAAATTAATAGAAGAAGGCAAAGTACACACTAGCGTTTACAAAAAAACCGACGCATTCTACTAATAGATATTTAGACTTTAATTCATCTCATCCGTCAACTGTCTGTGAAGGCAGACCTAGTTAAGTTAAGTGTCTAACAAACCGAGCAGCAGCACTAAGTAGTACAAGAAAAGACCTGAATGATGAAATGAAACAAGTAGAAGAAGCGTTGCTATCAAATAGCTAACTATCCCATAAAATTCATTAGAAATATGAAAAATGGTCAAAAGCAAAATAAAAATAATTGTGAAACTAGTAGTGATGACAGAAGTAAGAGAGAATATAAGGCAATGACTGTGATTAAGGTCAACTACATAGGTCAAACTAGTAGGTTGCAGAGTAGTCAGATTGTTGGAACATAAGAATCTAGCTAAGGTTCGGAAAAAATGCTCAGCAATTGCACTGCATGCAGTAACACACAACCACACAATATAGAAGGTGGGACAGGGTCCAAATTGCAGAATTATATAGGTTGGGTGGAGATAGAGAGAGATTGGTTGCTGAATCCTGCCTGGTTCATCAAGTCTTCACCCAACACATGCCACAGAAATGACTCAATGAAAATGCTAGAGTTATGGAAGATATTATTACTACCAGTCAAATCAGAGGATAATAAGTTATGTTAAAATGTATTCAATTCACATTATGACATTTTAAAAAGTTACTTATTTTGACTATAAAACATCTTATTTCCCATCTGATTGTATATGATTGATAACACTAATATTACTTCTGAATGTACTTTATTTTATACTGATTTTTATTCAAATGTCTAATCGATTTTACTCATATATATAAATGAGACAAGAAAGTTATGTTAGTAGTGCCTTGATATGATTATGAGTGGCAATAAATTGTGCTGAAAACGTAGTCATCAGTAAATATTATTGTACAACCCTGTGTGATTTATCAAAACAAAATCTTATCCATAACTGAGTGATACTCTGTTGCAGTGCTCATGTTTTATACTTATATAAATAATTACCATGACAGATTCAAAGGGATAGTCTTTTTAGGTTCCCCACACAGACACCAGCTTTATAAACTCTATTTGAAAAAGCTTCTGTTTTCTGGTCCGCTGACTAAAGTGAATGACTAGACAGTGTGAATATCATGTCCGTAGTCTACAAGATGCCTTGCCACTAAACTTTATTGTATCTTGAATTCGCCTTTTTTCTTAGTTGCTTGGCTAAATATTCTATCATATGAATAGAAAATCACTTCTCCGCAGTTAGAATTTAAAAACACTTAGCCCCTCTGATGAATTTAATTAAAATATGTATGATTTACTAATGACGTTTCGACGAAATTTGTTGCCCATAATCATAACAGGTCTCTCACATCCCTTTTACTACTTGCGCTATATAATTCAAGTGCTATTTTTTATCCTTTGATTTCATTGGCAGTAGCATTATCCCAGTATCCTAGCTGCATGATCCCTATTTCACGTCTTACATATAGATTCAATGAAATCTTAAGAAAACCTGAAAAATAGACCTGTTCCTTGGCCTACCTGTATTCTTTTTTTTTTAGAACTGTGGGTCTGTCCCTATGGTGTGATTGTGTCAGTGCATGCATGGCTACAGCAGAGTCTCTTTTTCTCCAGGTTATTCCTCCTTTTGCGGTTAATCATTCTACGCTTCGCTAAATTCTTATTTACCGATAGCCTACCTTCCCCGTATCTACTAGTATGACCAATATATCTAACATCACAGTCACTGTAAAGTTTTTTATAGGTTAAGTAGTTTATATCTAATTACGTGAATAGGGTTCTTTAATAAACAGGTTGTATCCAAAACTAAGCTTGTAGGTTAAAAAGTCATTCTAATTTCTGCTTCACTAAGAACTACATGTAGAGCATCAAATTTCCTTTCCCTTGTCTGAATGACTGAAATTCCTACTTATTTATGTTGTGTTTGATAGTCCCATCACCGTTTTTTTAATTTTATTTTAAAGCTTTTTTGAACTTATTGATAAATTCTATGGGTTAGTGTTGTTGATTATTTGACCACTGGGGTTTTCTACTAATCTACTGAGAATTTTCTCTTGATCCTTTAGACACTCACCTAAGTCAGCTTTTATAGATAGTGGATGAGGTGGGCGGAAGTGTAAGTATTTGCTAGCCCTCTAACAGATGCTTAGACTAGTTTAACTAAATATTATTTATTTATTGATATGTATCCACATAATATGTGTGTTTGTTTTTGACAATCTGTTATATTTTGCTATGTGCTTATGGATCGATATTCCATTATAATTGACAATATGTTTTTGTCTGTCCACTAACTAAACGAACGTGTCCGACCTTGTTGTAACATGACATTACAACCAATCATGTTAAGATTGTCTATTGATTCGTTCATTTTTGAACATTCGCTCATACACTTGTGTGACATTGATTTTCCTTGTTTAAAAAATACAAGTATCATCGTGAACCTGGTGGTTTTCTGATTTCCGCCTTCTTGCGTCAGGACTATTAATTACTCGACCAGTACATAACAATAATTTGGCGACGGGGATTTTATCTTATTTTATTCTTATAAGTTTCGAGTGGAACATACGGCTTTAAGTGAGAGCTCTAGAGTTTTGGTCGTAGTGGTGTTTACTTCTTACGGTAGGAAGTACATTGGTAGTTACACATCCAACCTCCTCAGTTTAACGGTCTTATAACTCGCTTAGTGAGATGAAGGAGTGCGTCAGTGGTGGCTGATCGAACTGAGGACGAAATGCATGGTTGGCGAGGACTTTACTGCTGTACCACCGGCACACTAAATATTAAGTACCTCACGTTTGTATAACTCTGGTGTCTCCTCATTTGCGGATTAATCTTTCGCCTTTTACTAAAGATGCGTCTCCGTAGGGAGGCACAATACAATGAGTCTTGTCTCACTTTTTTTCACCTCACGTTTGTATTCGCCACATTTTTCAGTCGAAGAGACATCTATCTGTACATAATCATAAATGACCATCAGTACAGGTTTGATGACTGTCTTCTTGACCTTTTGTTTAGTTTCATATTCACATCATGTAAGTCTATTTCTGTTGAACATGACTAGTGTCGACGGTAAAATAAAACATATTATTATCCTCTATTTAAATAATTAATTTCTTTCACCTAAAAGTAGGTGCTACCAAGAGGATTTCACATTTTAGAACAACTGCTATTTGCTAAATGCAGCTAAACGGACTATTAAAAATGTGCAATACTTAGCACAGCAGGAGTATGTAATTCCGTACTAATTTCTTTATTATATATACCACACAGTGAAGAAACAGTATTATATACTGGATGACAGTTTTTCGAACACAATTTAATACTGTTCATAATCATAACATGAATTGTGATCATACGACTTTGAAACTTGAGTTTTATAGTTTTCCTTTTGTCATCATTGAGGTAGTAGAATTTTCCAGATATCTGGGTAGACAGGTGTTGAATCATTCTAATTACACGTATTCTGTCTCAGTTGATTCGGTAAACAAAGCCTCTGTTATACATCCTGCCGCCTCCATCTTGTTAATTTAGATCCTAGAACTGTCGTCATCTTATCCCATCCATCCTATTGTATGGTTGTATGTGAGTGCATTCAGTGCTATAGCGGAACTATTCTCCAGATATTTAATGATTATTCGAGTCAACTAATCTAGATTTTGCTAGGGTTTACGCTCAGCTAGTCTGACTCACTGCCCCTGTTCTACAACTTTGAAGTAGGTATTTGACTTGATAATCACTACATCAGGGTTTTAGATAAACTGAATAGTTTTCATTAACTGGCCATACAAAGCTTATTTTCTAATTTTGTTTGTGGGTTTGAGTGCCACTTTTATTCCTGACTGCATTGGTAAGAATTCTCCTTAGGGTTTTTCAAAGTTCCTTCTTTGTGTAAAAAGACCATTGATGATTTATATTCCCTAATGTTGTTGTTGTCGTCTTTATTCGGTACATGATTGGGATGCTTGTCGACATCAATAATATTATTGCTATCATTATTATCAAAGAAATAGTAATTGGTGCCAGAGTATACAAAAACACAAATATATCCACAAGGCTACATGGGTGTCACCAGATGGGCAAACCAAAAAAAACATTGACCTCATCTCAATGCTGCTCAAGGAGGTGGAGGCGCAGCCTACTAGACATAAAAGCAAGAAGAGGAGCAGACGTTGATCCAGACCACTATCTCGTACAAGGGATAATTCAAATCAAATTAAAAGCTTTCAGGTAAATCAGGAGCTGCAGACAGACCACAAGCCAAGTTCAACACGCAAAATCTGAGGGACCAGGCTACAAAGGACATCTACATTGCAAGCATAAAGGAAAAAGCTGAGACACAAATCAACACTAGCGAAGAGGTCGGCGTCGACAAGCACTGGAACAACTTGAAAACGGTGTGGAGTCAAACCTACATAGAAATTCTAGGCAGAAAGAAGAGACAGGACAAACAGTGGCTCACTATGGACACTTGGAAACTAATCAAGGAGAGGAGGATGGTGAAACAAAAGATTATCCAGTGCACTGACGAGCGACAAAAACAGGAGTTGAATTCAAGCCACGCTGAACAAATGAGTAAAGAAGAGTGGCAGGGAAGACAAAAGAAAATATTATGAAACCATGTCAAGTGAAGCAGAACAAGCTGCAGTGCAGGCAAAGGAGACCTAGCCACACTCTACCAAACAACTAGGCACCTTTCGGGCAAAGCTTCGACACAGATTAGGCCAGTAAATTATAGCAATGGAAGGTCAATCACCAAAGAGGTGGAACAGAGAAAGCACTGGGCTGAACACTTCAAAAGACTTCTACATCATCCGCCACCTACAACGCGCCCAACAATACCAACAACGGAAGCAGAACTACCAGTGAACACTGACCCCTTCGGCGAAATCAGAAGACCTGAATGCACTCAAGATGCTAAAAGCTGGAAAAGCAGCACGACCAGATGGAATCCCAGCAGAAGCATTGGAAATGGACCCAGAGACAACAGCGGACTTGATGACTCCATTACTAGAGAAGGTGAGGAAAGAGGGCAAGGTACCTGAGGATTTGAAGAAAGGATACTTATTCAAACTACCAAAGAAAGGAGACTTAAGTCAATGCGAAAACTGGCCTGGAATAATGCTCCTGTCCATCTCAAGCAAAATACTAAGCCACATCATCCTGGAGAGAATCAAACAAGACAACCTGGATGAAAACTACGACCGGAACAAGCTGGATTCAGGAGAAACAAGTCGTGTATTGATCAAATCGCCACTCTACGGATCATCATTGAACGAAGCTTGGAATGGAAGTCACCTCTCCACCTCACTCAACTTCATCGACTTTGAGAAGGCCTTCGACAACGCAGCGTCGATTGAAGGGTGATTTGGGAACTAATCCGCTACTTCCAAGGGGTCCCATCGACAATAATACATCTCATCCAACAGTTATACGACAATGCTGCATGCCTCCAAGTAATCCACAACAGGAAACCCACAGAAGCCTTCGAAGTGAGGACGGATGTGAGACAAGCTGGCTGTCTTCTATCACCAATGATCTTCCTGACTGCAGAAGATTGGATAATGCGACAGAGAAACGTCAATGAGGAAACAGGCATAAAATGGACTCACACAAAAATAGAACTTGGAGGATCTGGACTTCGCCGATGTAGGACTCTCGCCGACCATGCATATGGTCCGGGGTTCGAGCCCACGCCGGCGCACACCTGATATCTATGGTCGGCCTGCAAAATTTGGGCTACCGATATCCATGCTGAAAATTCCATACTTGTACCAAAAATACAGTATGGAATCAAGCTGTAAATCAAAAATAAAAATAAAAATAAAATAAAATAAGATATGCAAGTGCGAAGCAACAAGTTGGCAGAAGAAGAATCCAGAAGAGATAGGACTTCCTTCAAGTGAACATAGATAAAACAGATGTGGTGAAGAAGATTCCTGGCCAACACTAACAGCAACAGATACAACAGCAACACACAACAATCAGCCTGCAAAAATGGGAGGAACCTGAAAGAAACAACCTCCTTCACCTACCCACCTACCTACCTACATGGAAGCATCGTTTCAAATACAGGCCAACGGAAATGACGAGGATATCAAAGCCACAATCGGAAAAGCAAGACAAGCTTTCATTACTCTTAAGTCTGTGTGGAAGTCAACAGCACTGCTCACCATCAAAAATAACATCCGGATTTACAACTCCAATGTGAAGTCAGTCAGTGCTACTCACCATACGGATCAGAGACTTGCACTGCGCTCCATAAAGAGCATCTCAAACAAACTTCAGACCTTCATCAACATTTGTCTTCGCTCAATACCACTCAAGTTCAGGTGGCCGGCCAGAAAAGATCACCAACATTGAGGGATCTCTGGCAATCAGCGAACCAACCAACACAGCCGGAACCGATTATCAAGCCAATAGGCAGGAAGAAATGGAGATGGATTGGATTGTGGCCATACTCTGAGGAAACCATGAAGTGAGTGACATCACTAGACAAGCCGTTTCTCGAGTGGAAGCGGCGAGTTGGTCGTCAGTGCATGGGTGAGGGTGACTTGGAGGAGGTCATGTGAGGAGGAGATGAAAGCATGTTGGCAGACTTTGAGCTGAGTGAAAAAGTTGTCAGAAAACAGGAGGCAATTGAGACTTGGGCAGCTGAAGCCGTATGTTCCTCTAGGAATTAAAGGATACAATAATCACTATTACTATTAATAATCTTATTTTATATTTTCCTACATACTTTCATTAGGGCAATTACTAAGTTCCAAAGCTTCTCTTACATGCCTCACTTCCTCATTGAGATTTTCTTTGGTACTACTTAGTTTTGTGCTCTGTCATTCAAACATTTCACCAATCCTATTTTTACTGACACATATTGGGTGGGATGATCGGAAATCCAAATATCTGTTTGAGTGTGTGGGTTTTCTGTAAACACTAGTGTTTAACTTCCCATCTTCCTTCTTTTTTACGTTGCAATCTAACATTGGAAGTTCCCCTTCCTGACTTTCCAATTCATAAGTGAATGGAATTACCTCTACCTTCGAGTTGATGTGTTCGAAAAATCTATCCATATTTTGTGTTCAGTGTACAGTGAATGTGTCATCTACATACCTCCACCATACTTTTCGGGTGGGGGTAAACGTTTCAATCGGTATGTTTTCCCACCTATCCATGAATATATCTGCTACAACCGGGGATATTGGTGATCCCATGGCAACTTCCTCAGTTTGTTTGTATATTTTCCCTTGGAATATACATACTGTGTAGGTCAGGCATAGATTCACTCCTAGCACTATGTCCTGTAGTGGCACGTTTCTTCTAAGTTCCAATTCTTGGTCACAAATGAGTTCGTTTCTGACTGCCTCTATAGCCATATTTATTGGTGTGCGTGTACACAAACTAAAATACCATTAGCATATTGATCATTAGTTATGTAGGAAGACTAAAGTTTCGATCTAAACTCTTCTAAAAGTTATCTCATATAAAATATTCTGTAAGAATTTATCTTACGATACATAACATGAAAGTTATTCGCGTTAATGAAACCGCTTTCTTTGTGAAAATGTTTTTCCGTTGTTATTGAATACTACTATTCGGAAGAATTCCCTTTGATGTGTATTAGTTCCATCTTCAGCGCTTAAACAAGTGTTAGAGAGAGAGAGAGGGCCAGAACGAAGGGGGGGGAGGCATGCGGAAATCTCGCTGTTTATCTGTTCACTTTCATGTACAGTAGTTGTAACACTAGTATTTCTCCAGTTAGTAACCGATCAGTTACGCGATTTTACAAGTTGTATATCATTTGTTGCATTCATATGTATATCAATAAACATGCCCAAATAAACTAAAACTTAAACAACTTACAGTTATATAGAATATGAAAGGAGAGATCACCAATTTGTTTCTGTTTAGTCGTATTAATTACTTTTGACATATGAAAGGAATCTGCTTGTACGACAAAATGGATAATATATATTATAAATTCAAGTATCTGTTATCTGTTCTCTTTCCATGACGTTTATAGATTATGACATTTTTTAGTATGCACATGTGATTAGAAGGAATTAAAAAGTGACTATCACTAAAGAAAATATCATTCGATTTTTATAGTTTTCTTCTACAAACTATTGGCTATTGAATGCAATTCATTTCCTCACTTAAAAGTGCATAACCGTGTATATTTTATTCTATATAAACTACAATAACTGGTGATAATGCTAGAAAACAATATTGACGAAATTCACCTACTGTTTCAAGCTGTTAGCCATTATTTACTTTAGATCGTATTGTTTCATGCAGAAGACCTAGAAAATGCTGACTATGGGGATTAAACCAGTTTTCTTTTCATACATTTATTCTCCATTTACGAATTTGAATGAAGCAAGAGAAACACAGGTTTTGCAGAATAAAATAATACCATCACTGCTTATGTTTGTTGGCTTTCCATCAGCTGCTTACAGTCGAAAAACATTATTAAGTATATCTACGGAAATAGCGTTAAAATACCTGCACAGAATTCATTTTTAAACAAAAAATCAATCATTACAATCACACAATGCTAATAATAATAATAAACACTGTACATCGTTGGCGCAGAGGTAGAAAGCTCGTCAAGTATACATTGTGGTCAGATTTCAGATCCCCAGCCACTAGCACATTACTTCACCTCATTAAGCCGGTAATAAGACCTGTAAAGTGGAAAGATTGGGTATGGAGTTGGCAATTCCATCCCGTAAAAAAGAATAAACCACTTCCACTGAAACTTCAAAGCATTTCTGTGTTCCACTTGGAACGTGATGGAATAAAGAGGAAAACAATAATAATCATACACAATGGAAACCTATGATGTTGCGTAATCGGATGAAAGAGAGGATGAAAACATCCAGTAACTAGGTAGGGCAAGGGAACACTGAAAACCGCTTCTTTCTGAACGCATTAATCGCATTTCAGGCGCTTAATGGAGAATGCCTCGGAAAACTTTTGCCTACTGACAGTTTTGAATGATCTTGTGACGTCCAACTGTTTTACAAATTTCAGTCAAAACAGTTGAATGCAATTCCCCTTCAATGGGAAATGTATCTGCATGCTTAAATAGTTGTTCTCATCTATTATACTTGGTCAAATTTATGTTATGTATACGAAACTAGTGTAGTCCATCCGAATAGCTTCTTTCGGTTGAATTATATTGTCGCCTAGAAATGTACACAGTGATTTTCGGATACATGTAGAGAATAAAAGCAACAAATCTTATGTGCAAACCTTGATAATTCGTGATGTTTATTAGAAGCCTACTCAGTGAGGGATGATTCCGTGTACATTAAATTAAATCTGCAGGAAACATCAATTTGAGGAAGCAGATTGTAGACTTTCATTAACAGCTGTCACCTTCACTGTCTGGCTGCATACTGGAGATAAAATGGCTGGCCGGTTAGAAAGAATTAGCAACAAGAAACTCTGACTGTCTTGCTGGCAACAAACCAACCAAGATCCAGTCACTCAACAAATATATAGGAGAAAGTGGACACCGTAGTTATGATATCTTGCACAATGCAGGACATCGCTGGAGTAGAACTCGAATGGGAAGCGAAGAGTGGGTCGTCAGTGCCAGAGTGACGCGGGAGAGATCGTGTGCAGCGGAGGAGTAGGAGGAAGAAATGAGTGATCATGTGGCTGGCTAACTGAAGAGGAGCTCAGAGAATAGAAGGAGGAAGAGATGTGTTGTTGAAGCCTTATGTTCCACTTAGAACCAAAAGGATTAATGATAATATAATTATTTTGAGGGACAGTAGGATGTCGTTATATGAGTACTTTGATAAAGCCAAAAAACCGTATACATTCATAGGAATAAACCAATGAATAGTAAAATGAAATAATAACTTGACTTAAATTGTAAAAGAGTTGGAATATGCATTGTCACGCTAACTATGCCTCAAGTGGTCCGGTGTTCGATGCCCAGCCAATGCACTCATAAAGCTCACCAGGCCAGTAGTAACTCCGGTAAAGCGGGATGATTGGACGTTAGTGTAGCACCCCCACCCTGTAAAAATAGAACCCGTTCCTCCGTGACTTTGAAGCTCTCGCTTGAAGCTCAGTATTCCACTCGGAATGTATAAAAGTAAATTTTAAAAAGTTTGAAATAAACAACTTAAATTTTAAAACAGTGATAATATTTCACATTTTTCACTGTAAATCTCCACAATTCACCTTATTGAATTCGTAATTTCTGTTGACACTGATGAGAATACATCCACTTCTATTACGCATTTTTTCAATCGAAGTTCAAAACACTAAACACTTTGCTTGCCTATGATACTTGTATAATACAATTAAAGCCAATACTCACAATCAGTGCTATTCACATCAGGATTTAAATTTAAAAAGTGAAGTATTAGTCAAAGGCATTTGAATTAATGTGGTTAATAAAATATGTAGGATAAGACAGAGTTCAGGGATAAGAATTAATTTTACTTTACTTTTTATTTTATTATAGCTTAATTCCACACAGTTTTTTTTTGGTGCAACTATGGAACTTTCAGCTTGTGATATCGGAGTCACAAATTTAGCGGACTGACCATTGATGATATCAGGTGTGAGTCGGCTGGGGATCAAAACCCAGACAATGTGCATGGTCGGCGAGCGTCCTAACCATTATGCCAACGATGCATCTATGGTCCGTGGCGAGTTTCGACTCACCAAGGTGAAATGGTGAGCCCCCACCCGGGGTCAAATCATTATTGATCAGCCTGAACCCAGCTCCAGGTAAGTTTGCATTACAATCGAGGTTATCCTAATAATAATAATAATAATAATAGCAAGTATAAGTTCATTCAAGTGTTTATATAATCTGGACAATAGTGAGTGTGTAAGCAGAAAGTGCATACTAGTGGGGGTAGAGGGGAAAATAAGCATTGTCACATAGCGATTAGATAATATAATAGTAATAAACTGAGAAAGCGAGATTTAAATACACAACTAGAGCACAATATGATATTGATAATACCGTTGGCATTACAAATAAAATAAAAACAATAAGGTAATCTATACAGTCATCTGGTGTCATCGTAAGAGGTAACTATTTTAGGTTGGGGGTGAGGGTAAGTGGAGGAGAAAGAAACCTGATACAAAATTTTTTTGAAAACAGAGATTGGGTTGGAGAATCGCTATAGTAACTGACTCAGCTGTGCTTAAAACTGAAAACCTACCAACCTAGGGAGTTGAGGTAGCACCCTGTATAGAACTGCACAGGCCAAATGTTTTGTCGATCTTCCGCTGTGTATCCACTAGGCGTATGGAACTTCCGACTGAACAAACTATACCTTTACCTTGCCATGTTGGACAATGCTCCGCAAGTTGACGGTGGGCTTGTAGTGTAACCATCTCCACGTGAACAGTTAAATTTATAAATGGACATTAAAGTGGTCAAACTCGGTAGCTTATCCTTCACCTGCATTTGAATTATACAACGGATGGCTAATACAAAACGCAGTGATGCAGCAAAGAATGTTTTAGATATTATTTTTCGAACAATCTGTGCCAAGAATTCAGTTGTTACGTCTCCCTTAAGCCATATAGTCATGTTTATACGTTTCTTCTATAGCGTTTGCACGCATTTCTTTCCATCTGTCCACCTCATGGAGAGATTAAAATATTTTTTTGGATTATCCGTTCTCATGCATTAGGTTTTCTATTTCCCTTATTTTGTCGACCAGAGCATCTCTTGTCAAGATTTTTATAGGATGAAACATCAGGTTACTGATACCGATTTCGTCTGTGTGCAAGAGGAACTAACTATCTGAAATAGGAGTATTGGTCAACCCATGACTTATTGAGGAATTTACTCCCCCCCCCTTAATACTGCCATCTTGCCTTCTGGATAGCAGAACATCCAAAAAATAACAAGGTGTTGTGTTTCTTTGTTTCATATGTAAAAAATTCATTTTGTACCTGAACCATAATAAAAATTTTGAGAAGGATATCGGCATCCATTTTTGCTATTATGCAAGATCAAACTATCGTTTATGTATCTAATGTGAAACGAGCGTTCCCTGACTGCATTTTTTAGAGTGGACGATTCTCTAATTTTGCCATAAATAAAGTGTTTAAGAGAAGACATTGAGGCGATCCTATTAGCAAGTCGTCTACTTGACGGCAAATTCATCGCACAACATAGTAGCAGTTACGTAGTATGTTGTATATGTCTATAAGAATTTTAGGGGATGGAGTTGGTGGTCTTGAATAAAAGGACGTTAGTGAACAGGGTAGTGGCATCCATAATGAGCATAATGTTTCAGCAATGATTTTCTTATTACTTACTTTTCTTATAAATATTCAAACGTGTCCTTATAATCTTAGCCACTTTTAGATACATCGTATTATCAATATCATGGTGCTCTGTATTTGTACATCTCTTAACCTCGGTTTCTCAATTTATTATTCTATGTTGTCTAATCGTTGTGTGACAATAGTTATTGAACCCTCTACTCTTATTAGTATACACATTCTGCCAGCACACTCACAACTGCCTAGATTATACAAACACTTGGATGAATTTATCCTCGCTGTTATTATTTTTACACTAAGAATAATAATTAATATTATTATCACCTCGATTGTTGTTATCCACAATTAACTGACATCCCTGGAGTCTGTCTGATCCTACAAATCTGATTAACCACGTTAATTTCAAATGCCTGTGACTAAACTTTCACTATATGTGAATGTAAATCCTGATGAGAATATATACCGATAAAAAGTAACTACTTTCATTACCCTTAAGTCTGTGTGAAGGTCAACAGCACTGCTCACCATCAAAAATAACATCTGGATTTTCAACTCCAATGTGAAGTCAGTCAGTGCTACTCACCATACGGATCAGAGACTTGCACTGCGCTCCATAAAGAGCATCTCAAACAAACTTCAGACCTTCATTATCAGTTGTCTTCGCTCAATACCACTCAAGATCAGATGACCGACCAGAAAAGATCACCAACAGGGTGGGATCTTTGGGAATGAGCGAACCAACCAACACAGCCGGAACCGATTGTCAAACAAATAGGCAGGAAGAAATGGAGATGGATTGGATTGTGGCCATACTCTGAGGAAACCATGAAGTGAGTGACATCACTAGACAAGCTATGGCTCGAGTGGAACCGAAAGGGAAGCGGGCGGCGAGTTGGTCGTCAGTGCATGGGTGAGGGTGACTTGGAGGAGGTCATGTGAGGAGGAGATGAAAGCATGTTGGCAGACTTTGAGCTGAGTGAAAAAGTTGTCAGAAAACGGAAGGCAATGGAGACTTGGGCAGCTGAAGCCGTATGTTCCTCTAGGAATTAAAGGATATAATAATAATAAGAAATCGTTTTCTATAGTTATCATTTGATGGGAATATTAAAATTCTGTTACAGATGCCATATGACTGACTGTTCACAAAGAAATGTTGTCACCCACCATATAGTTTTGGGTTTTCGAAACAAATAAAAAATCCAGGAACTAATTGCAATGACGTAAAAATGTGTATATTTCTCACCAGACAGAAATCTTGCATTTCACACGCATACACACAAATACGTTGAATTGTTTTCACTGGATTAAACTTAAGCGCATGCATTTCTGTAACCTAAATCTATTTATAGTACACATAAATTTTAAAAAAAATTGATACTTTTTCAAAGTTAACTGTCAGTAAAATAACTTGTTGTAGAATCTTTCTTTGCTTTGTAGCACACAATGGCTTTTTATTTTGAATGGGTACTTTGCTCGCTAATACTGGTACAAATAATCTGTTATCTTTAAGGTTTTGTAAAATTCAATTAATCCGTTCAAATCTGTCTTCTTGAAAGGAAGGAATGTTACTGACTTTTCTGAACGAATTGCTGAAAAATACTGAAATAAACGGAGTTACTGTCTGACATTAAACATCCGCTTAGCTTTATAATTCAATAATAAGACGTATTTATATTTAGTTTTTGTTTGCTTCAACACACTAGGCTACGGCAAATAGGATGACATACAAGATCCATTATCTTAATGTTCTACAAGATTGTTTTTCAAACAAACTTTATTAAACATATTTAGGGACTTTATGAAATACGTAAAATTCAACACTTGAAAGAAGAAATTTTTTGAGATTCTTGTTGCTATGTCAACTGACAGTGGATGCCATTTCCTTGTACAACAGGACAAGAGTAGCTGAAAAGTGACTTTCTCGTCACAACCTGAATTACTTTCGCTACAGGAAACTGAACTTGTAGCCAGCTGGGCTACACTAAGTTTGTCACACTACAAAATTTCAGGAATATGCGTTTCGGAATGTATTATATGTGGGAAGAAGAAATATAGGCGACTAGCCCTATTCGCGTTGGTAGTTACCTGGGGTTCCAAGTGGGAAGTCGTGACCAGTAGGGTGCAACAGGTTGGCTGGTGTGAGGACAAATACTCGCCACGGGACACATTGGCTAGCGGTTGCGCTATATATCGTGAATCGACAGAAGTTAGAATTCATGGGCCATTTGGATCGGGTCCCAGTGGCTTAATGGTATACGAGCTAGTTCGCCTTGTAACGAGAAGGTCCTGGGTTCGAACCGTGGCGGTGGGTGCGTACTGATGAAGAGTCCCAAACTAGGCTGACGAAACAGCTGTCCAGTACTGCGTGCAGGTTTTCCAATGGTTCTCTATCCAATGTCAACTCGTGATGAAATCCTGTAACCGAACAATATTGTTGTTTTCTCAATGAGATCTTCTTCAGGCTTTGTTTTAATTTACACAGTTTATACATAATAAAATTTTAACCAATGACGGTGAGTTTGTTCATCAAATAATAATAATGACAATATTATTAATGTGATAGATGTATACAATTGGTGGATGGTGGCTAGCAGTGGAATCCAGGATGCGCATTTCGTCCTATTTGGGACTCGTCTTCTGGATGTACCTGCGTTTCTCAGTGAGTGATGATGTTCCCACTGAGGCTCGAACCCAGTGCCCAAAGTTTCAAACGCCAAAACGTTATCCACTAGACCACTTGGGCCACGTGAGCCACCTCTTGTGCAACGGGTTATATTGATTATTGAATTGAATTTTTGATTTTCCCGTCGATTGATTGGACCAAAGTGCTCGTCGAAGCATCTGCACAAGAAGCCGATATGTCAACCTGGAACCGAGCACCTTGGTCCAATCAATCGACGGGAAAATCAAAAATTCAATTTAATAATGTGATAGATGTTTTGAATGTCAGTAATAACGATGATTATAATGATAACGAAATATTGATAATAAGGTTTATGAAGGTGGCGATAAGAATAACGGTGTCAGTTATACGTGTATATGTAGACAATTCAATAAATAAATAAATAAATAAATTAGATCAAATCTTTAAAGGTGAAGTGGACAGATAATCAGAGTTTAGATAAATATCATATGAGTACGAAGGAAATGGATAATAAGAAAGGGGTGGGAGGGCTTTTAACTGGAATTTACCTAGGCAAGCAAGGGAGAGACAAAGGTAGTACAAACTTCATTTGTATACAAGGACCGGAATCTCTCTCTTGAATTAATTGTCATAGCTTCAGCTATGTGTATGTGTGCATATGTGAACACAAGTACAAAGGGAGGACCCACCGACCTCTGCAGGTTACGGCTACAGAACATATCTCAAAGTGGCTGCAACAACAAATGAAATCACCAGATAGAGGTGATCCCGGATATAGGTGTTCAACATCATCCATAGCTAAGCACATTATAGTAACGGGTCATATGACTGGTTTCAATAATGCCTTTAAACTCATATTTAACGCAAGATTGAGTCACATAACTAAACGAGTTGAAGCCCGAAAGTTATTTGTTACTACTTCAAACTTGCCTTGGTAATCCAATTTAGAACTAAGGTTCAATTCTTGAATTGAATTTTTGATTTTCGCGTCGATTGATTGGACCGAAGTGCTCGGTCTCAGGTTGACATGTCGGTTTCTTGTGCAGATGCTTCGACGATGTCTGGGTATTTAATTAGTATACAATTGGTGGATGGTGGCTAGCAGTGGAATCCAGGATGCGCATTTCGTCCTATTTGGGACTCGTCTTCTGGATGTACCTGCGTTTCTCAGTGAGTGATGATGTTCCCACTGAGGCTGGAACCCAGTACCCATAGTTTCCACTAGGGCTGGTGGCTCTGGTGGCATAAGTGGTCTAGTGGATAACGTTTTGGCGTTTGAAACTATGGGTACTGGGCTCGAGCCTCGGTGGGAACATCATCACTCACTGAGAAATGCAGATACATCCAGCTGACGAGTCCCAAATAGGACGAAATGCGCATCCTGGATTCCACTGCTGGCCACCATCCACCAGTTGTATAAGGTTCAATTCACTGCGTAATATTTTCAACCTTATTTTGGCTTTGAATTTTCTTTCTTACCCACAACTTTGGATCATCTCCCTACAGATTATTTGTTCCCTGATCTGTTCACACTCTGACCTGTATTGTAATGATTAATGCCTTATTGACCTTCATGAAACTGTGTCTGACAAGGACTCGTGTGTGATCAGCATGTTCGAAATGTGTTGTGCGAATACATTACATGTTTCTGATAAACTACGTCTTCCTATTGTGTTGTTGAAATTCATAAAGGGAAGTTATTTCTTTAAAAATTATTATGATTGGAAGAAAAGACTTGCACTGAGACGAGCATTAAGTTATAGTTACTTAACTTGAACATTTTGTGACGGCTGAGAAAACCGATACATCAGCCAAAGTGGACGCCCTCTTTGTTTTCGCTCCTACGAACACAAAGTAGCCGTCAAAAAAACATGATATCCACTCCCTCATATCACCACACACCAACAACGATGGACATCAATCCAACTAGGACAATGTTCAAATATTAGGAAGTGGAAACAACGCCAGAATGTTTCTGGAAGCGTGGTATTCCAGTTAGTTAGCCGTTAACAGGCATGATGACATAGATAAAATTTACCACTCCATAAGAGGAAATTTCATGTACAAGATATGAAAATTCATTTGCGGAAACAATCAATAACCATACTACAAGTAGAGAAGAGCAACAGATCACATTCAAGGTCATCAGGAGAGACGACTAATAACTTCCTGGGGCAATTAAAAAAGCTCACTTCAAATTGACGAATGCACTGAAGATGTTGTCCAGTAAGACAATGAAAGCCTTCAAAGTAAACTGTCTAGCTCAAAGAACACAAATACTTCGAAATCAATCAACCACCTAAACTGCAAATCTCAATTATATGTCGTCTATATTATTGAGGAAACTTATGCATACGTTTTAGATTAACCAGTAGCCAAGTGTTGTTCAATGAGATATTCACTCGATAATCGTTGTTTAACCGGAAGGTCCTGGGATTCAATCACCTGTACTTGGTGTCGACTGCAGAGGATTCCCAAACTAGGTGGGTAGGGACAGCTGTTCAACACTCCCCACTAGGTTTTCTACTGGTTCTCGAACAGATGTCATTTCATGATAAAATCTGGAAACCAATTAAATCTCTACAGACCAACAAATGATCTATGAAATTTATCAAATAAATTTACCCTATGATGGAATTTATTCACCGAGGTCTGAGATTTTTGTCACTTTCATTTGCATTCATGTCGTATAATTGGCTTAGTTAACCCACTTAGGTGTAGATGACATGAAAAGTTTGAGAAAGTTTGTCACAGAGTCTTATTGAAGTGCTTCACACCATTTCCTTATTCCATTAACGATCATATTAGAATTATGCTTATCGGTAGAGTTTGAAAGTTGTACAGTTTTCACTTTTTTTCATACATTTATTCCCCTTAATGAATTTGAACAAAGCAAGAACTACAGTTTTAGCCGAATAAAATGGTACCATCTTTTATTTCGTTGCCTTCTCGTCAGCTGCTTACATGGCAAAGACATTATTAAATATATCTACAACAACAATTTTAACATACTTGCACAGAGTTCAGTTTAAACAAAAATCAATCGATCAATATACGCATACACTAAAAATATATACATATATAAATATGCAATATTAAACACTATTCCGAATAATAATAATAATCATACACAATGGAAACTTTTCAGCATTTCGCATTCGGAAGAAACAGGTGAAATTATCCAGCTACCGGGGCAAAGAAAGACTGATAACCGCTTCTTTCTGGACGCATAAATTAGGTTTCATGCGCTTGATGGAAGTGGCTTTAGCAAACTAAAGGAGAATTGAGCTCCATTGCTTATTGATAATTTTGAACGACTTTTCGACGTCCACCTCATGACCCATGTCGAGGAGATGCCTGGTGATGGCACTGTTTAAAGCATTTGTTCCCTTTAGACGTAAGCTTTTTGGTACATGTTCAGAAAATCGTAGATATGGCCTTCTTTCTGTCCTTCCAATGTAACTTCTCCCGCAGATACATGTAAATTTGTATATACAGTTGGAGGTAACATGAGAAGGATATCTATCGATTTTTGATTGCACCAAAGAGCAAGTTGTTCGATAGACGGGAACGAGCTTAGCTGCAGGATAGGCTATGGCTAGTGATTCACTCAGCCTTCTGTTGATTATAGCTGCAATGTTTTCACCTTTATAATCAAGCTGAACGTATACTGGTTTTTTTCCACTGTGATTTGTTTTACATTTGTGACTTCAGATCTTCCGTAGTTGTTGATGAACCTTTGAGGATACCCATTTCTCTTCAATATATTTTCAAGGAACTCAAACTCCTCCTCTAGTTTCTCTATAGATCACCTTTCACCTTTTTCATGGTGATGAGACGTCTACTCTTCGCAATCAAGGATGGTGTCAATTTTTAGAGGTTATGTGACAATAGGAATTATTTTAAATCAACTGCTCAAGAAAACTAAAATCCATTCACTGTTTAAAAATTTTAGATGTTGTTACAGCCAATGGAAACGACCTACCCACACATATATAAATTCAAATTGAGAAAAAGTAATGTTTCTAAATAAAAATACACCAAAAAAATACTCAAAAGTGGTTATATTTGGCATCATTCCATTATACAGCAACACTTAAGAATGCATTAGTATTTTAATTATTAGTGATAAAAAAGGTCTATTTCAGAGATTAATCCCATAGTTCTGTTGATGGATTATTGAATTTCACTCTCTAAAAACCCACCTTAAATATTAGCTAACCACCTTCACAAACTGCAATAACCATAGTTTAAAAAAAAGATAAGAAAGTCATACGTCTGTATGGAAGAACAGTGAGTGTGTAGGTGGTTCTGTGATAGAAGGCTTATCAACCGTGCACGTGATCCAGATTTCGATTGCCAACCAACGCACTTTAAAACCTTGCCCAGCTGCTAGTATTCGCTTTGAAGAGTGAGGTTTGAGTATGAGACTAGCAACTCTTTTTTTCATAAAAACAGCACTACTGCTAATGCGACTTCTAACCCGAATCACTAAGCCTTATATTCCATTATTCAGAAGTCAAAGGAATGAGAACATTCTTGATCATATGTTATTCGATAGCCCTGTTGGGTAGGATAGGATTTGTCCAATAAAATCATCGGTTTTGACAAACAGGTTCTGAAGAAGAGAATTCTGTTGGCATAAAACATGCAGACAAAAGTGTAAGTAGAGGACATTGGTTCTAGGGTGTTATAAAAATGAACCCGCTTACAGTAGAAGAACTCTACTTACCTTTGTGATAACAGTGCAGAACTAATTGAGAAGGTTGTCAATTTTATGTCATGAGTCTAGAGTTTTATCATTGGAAGCATGTCACGTTTTAATTCTTTACTGCCACTATGATTTAAGACAGTGTGCAACTGATAAAAAGTTATCAAATAAAATCATATATTTCTTCATAGTTTTTGCGTCAGGACTAGTGCTCACCGAAGATATTCGCTAGTGGTTCGGAATTCACGAACTGTCCTCTGGATTTGTAGGTCCCAGTGGTTTAATGGTTTTCGAACCAGATCGCCTTGTAACCAGAAGTTCATGGGTACGAAACCTGGCGGTGGGTGCACAATGACGAAGAGTCACAAACAAGGTGGGACGGAACACCTGTCCAGTACTCTGGTGCAAGTTTACCAAATGGTCCTTTAACCGATGGCAGTTCATGATGAGATCCTAAAACCAATCAAATCCTTGCAGATGAACACTTGAATGAAATCATTTAGTTCTCTACTTTAAATTTTAATTTATCTTTACTTCATTAAAATGCATACCGTTTGTTCTTTCAAGAACTTAAAACAACAGAGAAAAAGTACGATGGAACGTGTATATTTATTAAAGTTATTTGGTTAGATCTTTCTAATGGTTATTTTTGAAAAATCTACTTTTTCATACAAATGTTTAGTTTCTTGTTACATAAGTAAGAGAACCCATTTGTTTTCGACAGAGACACGTTCATCATACATAATTACTCTTGTATAACTGGTAAATTCCCATAATTCACTGAATAATACGTGTGTATAAATTACTTTCTAGTGTCTATCAGCAAATTTTGAGTGTCTGATAAGAAAAAAACTATATTCATTATAATGAAGGTTTTTGTATTTCCCAATGAATGAAAAAACGAAACGCTATTGTTTTTACTGACGACTGTCTACTTAATGCTAATAGCTTTATCAAAGTATTAATAAATCGGAATTCACAAAAACTCAGAATATATATAACAAAAAATTAGGGGTAGGAAAATAGAATTAGGTCACGTTAAAAGGACATATATTATTTATTATTATTGTATCCTTTAATCCCTAGAAGAACATACGGATTCAGCCGACCAAGTCTCCATTGCCTTCTGTTTTCTGACAACTTTTTCACTCAGCTCCAAGTCTGACCACATGCTTTCATCTCCTCCTCACATGACCTCCGCCAAGTCACCCTCACCCATGCACTGACGACCAACTCGCCACCCGCTTCCCTTTCGGCCTGGTTCCACTCGAGCCATGGCTCGTCTAGTGATGTCACTCACTTCATGGTTCCTCAGAGTATGGCCACAATCCAATCAATCTCCATTTCTTCCTGCCTATTTGTTTCACAATCGGTTCCGGCTGTGTTGGTTGGTTTGCTGATTGCCAGAGATCCCTCCCTGTTGGTGATCTTTTCTGGCCGGCCATCTGATCTTGAGTGGTATTGAGCGAAGACAACTGTTGATGAAGGTCTGAAGTTTGTTTGAGATGCTGTTTATGACGCGCAGTGCAAGTCTCTGATCCCTATGTTGAGTAGCACTGACTGACTTCACATTGGAGTTGTAAATCTAGATGTTATTTTTGATGCTGAACAGTGCTGTTGACTTCCACACAGACTTCAGAAAAATGAAAGCCTGTCTCGCTTTTCCGATTCTGACTTTGATATCCCCGTCAGTTCTGCTGGCCTGTATTTGAAAGGATGCTTCCATGTAGGTAGGTAGGTAGGTAGGTAGGTGAAGGAGGTTGTTTCTTTCAGGTTCCTCCCATTTTTGCAGGCTGATTGTTGTCTGTTGTTGTAGCTGTTGCTGTTGGTGTTGGTGTTGGCCAGGAATCTTCATCACCTCTGTTTTATCTATGTTCACTTGAAGGAAGTCCTATCTCCTCTGGATTCTTCTTCTGCCAACTTGTTGCTTCCCACTTGCATATCTTGCAGTTTGTGGGAAATCAGACATATATACCACATCGGCGAAGTCCAGATCCTGCAAGTTCTATTTTTGTGTGAGTCCATTTTATGCCTGTTTCCTCATTGGCGTTTCTCTTTCGCATTATCCAATCTTCTGCAATCAGGAAGATCATTGATGATAGTAGACAGCCAGCCGGTTTGCCTCACTCCCGTCCTCACTTCGAAGGCTTGTGTGAGTTTCCCGTTGTGGATTACTTGTCATGCAGCATTGTCGTACAACTAACTGTTGGATGACATGTATAATTGTCGATGGCCCGCCTTGGTAGTATCGAAGTAGTTTACAAATGACCTCTCGATCGACGCTGCGTTGTCGAAGGCCTTTTCAAAGTCGATGAAGTTGAGTGAGGTGGAGAGGTGACTTCCATTCCAAGCTTTCTTCAATGACGATTCGTAGAGTGGCGATTCGATCAATACATGACTTGTTTCTCCTGAATCCAGCTTGTTCCAGTCGTAGTTTTCATCCAGGTTGTCTTGTTTGATTCTCTCCAGGATGATGTGGCTTAGTATTTTGCTTGGAATGGACAGGAGCATAATTCCACGCCAGTTTTCGCATTGACTTAAGTCTCCTTTCTTTCGTAGTCTGAATAAGTATCCTTTCTTGAAATCCTCAGGTACCTTGCCCTCTTTCCTCACCTTCTCCAGTAATGGAGTCATCAAGTCCGCTGTTGTCTCTGGGTCAATTTTCAAAGCTTCTGCTGGGATTCCATCTGGTCGTGTTGCTTTTCCAGCTTTTAGCCTCTTGATTGCATTCAGGTCTTCCGATTTCGTCGGAGGATTGATGTTCACTAGTCGTTCTGCTTCCGTTGTTGGTATTGTTGGACGCGTTGTAGGTGGCGGATGATGTAGAAGTCTTTTGAAGTGTTCAGCCCAGTGTTTTTTTTAGCATAACATAAGCTTTATTCCAAATCAGTACTTGTGATACAGAATGGAATTCTCAGCATTTTACTACAATATTGCATCCAGTTTTTACATTAACAATAAATAAAGTTCTACATAGATTAAAGTTATCTCAACAACATATTAGTATGTCGGTAGCAAAGCCAAAATTAAAGTGTTTGAAGGTGTTAGAAAAGTAGATACTACTAGCATATTTACTGGCGTAAGCGATAGCAAAATGGTCGAGATATACAGAGTGTGAAAGAACGAACAAGAATGTTTTAAGTAGAGTTTGCAAGGAAGAGAGAAACAAAACAGCACATAACAAAAATAAATACAGAATGAAGAGCGAGAAAACGTTGTACCTATAAATGATGTGAGTTGGAAAGACGAGATCCATTGGTTCTACTGACTATTTAATAAGTTAAAGGTTTCATGCCTGATGCATTCTTTATCGCACAGAACACGGGCTAGGTAGGGTATGGATGAGTTTTTGTACTTACTAGTGCGGGCATATAGTTTCCTATATAGGCTTCTTGTTTTCCCTGAAGAGATACATGGGGAGAGTTGTGAATGTAGAGGGTGTTGTGAGTCAGATAAAATGGATTTCGCCCATTTTTCACATGAGTCCATGTGCCTGTCCACCAGAATATTAACAAGCTGGCTAAGTGGCAAACTGCTTACCCTGCTGACAACCTTTAACATCCTACGTAATAAGGTATAGTCTTTCTTCAATAGCCCAGGAAAGACTAAGGGGGAGCAATAGAGAATAATAGGCAGAATACGGGAGTTAACAAATTGTAGGAGTAAGGGTTGGGTTACACCAGAATGTCTTAACTTCTTGATGTAGAAGGTAAGACGGTATATTTTCTTGGAAATCGTCAAGATATGAGACGACCAGGAAAGATCAGAAGATAGAGTGACGCCTAGGTATTTAATTTCCGACTTGGTTTCTATTTCACTGCCATCTATGTTGCACACCTCGTGAGTGCTAACCAGTTTGTTTAGGTCAGATTTATGCCTAAGGTGAAATTAACTGTTTGGCATTTGGAGGGGTTTAAGGTTAGACCGTTTTCCTTGGACCATTGGCTAATTTCTGATAAGAAGCCATTTAGTTTAGAGCAGTCACTTTGACATTTGACAGGTAAAGATACAGTTAGGTCATCAGCATATTTGACAAAGTTAATGTCATTTGAAGACGGTAGGTCATGTAGGAAGAATGAAAAGAGAAGTGGGGAGAGTACAGCACCTTGGGGGACACCAGCTTCAGTGAGCACAGCAGAGGAGGATTGCCTTTGTATACGGTGTACTGCATTCTGTTTGAAAAGTAGGAATGCAACCAGTTAGTGACCCAGGACTCGGTTTGTGTCATGGAGAGCTTATTTAGCAAGAGACTTCTAGGTACAGAGTCGAAAGCAGAAGTAAAGTCAAGAAACGTGCAGCGGACATATTTGGCACCTTTGTCTAATGATGAGATAATACTGTTGTGTAAGACGGCTGCAGCGTCTAAAGTACTCCTACCCTGTCTGTAGGCAAATTGTTTGGGGTCTTCGAAGCTTTTAAGGGAGGGTTCGAGTTTAAGAAGTACTAGTTTTTCCATGAGCTTTAGAAACGGGGAAGTGATGGCGATGGGTCTGAACTTTACGTTCTTGCTATTTCCAGGTTTAGGGACAGGGACTATTTTAATGTCTTTCCATGGAACAGGTACAACGTTTTCGGAGAAAGAAGCATTTAGGATATTAGTTAGAGGAGAACATAAAGCATCTGCACATTGTTTTAGAACATATGCAGGTATGCCATCAGGGCCAAGACTATGTGAGGGCTTAAGAGTTTTAAGACATTTCAAAACATCGAGAGTATTGAAGTCCTGGAAGTTATCAGCTACAAGATTGGTAACGTTAGAAGTGGTTATAGTAGAAGGAGAGCGTATAAAAGACAGATTAAGAGCATTAACATCACAAGAGGGAAAAACATTACATCGCTTACTATTGCCAGTAATTTCATTGAAAAGTTTCCACATGCTGTTAGGAGATTTGCATGATAAAAGTGTTTGGTTATAGATAGCATTAAGATTTTTGATTTCAGATTTGATTTGAGCATTAATCTTTTTAAGTCCTAACTTGTCTTTGCATTTATATAACATTTCTTTTTGCCTGCGAAGTTGTTTGAGATGGGGAGACGAGAAGCGGTCGAGGCGTTTGAACAGTGTTTGTTTGGGACAGCATATGTCGAGGCAGAACTTAAGATAATCCATTATATTGGTGATTGAGTCATCTAATGTACTTTCATAGAATAGATCCCAGTTGGTATCTTTTAACATGCATCTTAGATTGAGTAAGTTGTCAGATGTGTAGCTTCTTTGTTGTGCTTCGTAGACAGGTGTGAGAAGATTTTAATATGTGTTTTGCTGTATATTTTTGGCAAAACGCGGACAATGCAGTGATCGGAGTTATGTATCGGTGAACGTCTACGTGTTTCATATACTCCTTCGTCATTAGTAAAAACGAAGTCGAGTGTTTTGTCAAGTCGAGTGGGAAATTTGACTATGTTTGTGTGACCAAGAGCTTCAAGAAAGGAGCAATCTGATGTGTTGAAGTCTCCAGTAATAACGGATAGAGAGTTGTCGAAGTTGGCAGCAGCAAACATGGTGAATTCATCAGCAAAATTAGATAGATCAGATGGAGAGCAACTAGGAGAAATGTACATGTTTGTAATATAGAATTGTTTATATTTGGGGAGATGTTTGGGGCGACATTTGACAGTAATACAGTCAATGAAGTCATTTGAGAAGGTGAAGCAGACGTTATTTGAGACAGACCATTTGGAGTGAATAAAAGTTGCAACGCCACCACCATTTTTCTTATTACAACATTGACGGTCTTGACGAAATAAAATAAAGTCCTTTAGTGAGATAAGGTTGTCATCATACAGTTCATGCAACCACGTTTCTTGTAATGCGATTATGGCGGTGTTATGATACGTATCAGTTGACATCAGGGATTGTAGGTACATTATCTTATTTGGCAGAGAGCGACAGTTTGAGTTCATTATGACGGGGACCGTAGTTAAGTGTATTGGTGTACGTTTGAGAGCTCTCTGCCAACCACTACGATGTTTCCTTCTTGGTTTCTTTGGAATATGAAAGTCATTTGGTCGTAAATCATTAATAAAGTTACGAGAGTAAATGATTCTGTTAGAATTCATATTTAAGTGATAAATGTATGCTGGTAAACAGTAAACTGGATGCAAAATGTAGATATTTTGATAGCAGGCCCAAAAATTCGAACAGGCCGCCTCTTTGCTCCACCTCTTTGGTGATTGATTTTCCATTGCTATAATTTACTGGCCTAATCTGTGTTGAAGCTTTGCCCGAAAGGTGCCTAGTTGTTTGGTAGAGTGTGGCTAGGTCTCCTTTGCCTGCACTGCAGCTTGTTCTGCTTCACTTGACATGGTTTCATAATATTTTCTTTTGTCTTCCCTGCCACTCTTCTTTACTCATTTGTTCAGCGTGGCTTGAATTCAACTCCTGTTTTTGTCGCTCGTCAGTGCACTGGATAATCTTTTGTTTCACCATCCTCCTCTCCTTGATTAGTTTCCAAGTGTCCATAGTGAGCCACTGTTTGTCCTGTCTCTTCTTTCTGCCTAGAATTTCTATGTAGGTTTGAGTCCACACCGTTTTCAAGTTGTTCCAGTGCTTTTCAACGCCGACCTCTTCGCTAGTGTTGATTTGTGTCTCGGCTTTGTCCTTTATGCTTGCAATGAAGATGTCCTTTGTAGCCTGGTCCTTCAGTTTTTGAGTGTTGAACTTGGCTTGTGGTCTGTCTGCAGCTCCTGATTTACCTGAAAGCTTTTAATTTGATTTGGATTATCCCTTGTACGAGATAGTGGTCTGCGTCAACGTCTGCTCCTCTTCTTGCTTTTATGTCTAGTAGGCTGCGCCTCCACCTCCTTGAGCAGCATTGAGATGAAGTCAATGTTGTTTTTAGTTTCCCCATCTGGTGACACCCATGTAGCCTTGTGGATATATTTGTGTTTTTGTATACTATGGCACCAATCACTAGTTTGTTGAAGTTTAATAAGTCGGCGAAGAGTTCTCCATTCTCATTCATTTCTCCGAGAGCTTCTCTACCCATGATGAGTTCCCTTCCTGTGTTGTCTGGTCCCCTTTTGGCGTTCCTGTCTCTCTTTAGTATTTTAATGTCACAAGCTAGAGTATCGTCCATTGTTGCCTGTAGTTGTTTGTAGAATTCTTCTTTCTTTTCGAGGTCTACGTTGTTTGTGGGTGCATAACAGTGTGTGATTGACACTTTCCTTCCTTTGGAGTTGAATCTGGTGGTCATTATCCTGGACGAGATCGCCTCCCATTGCATCAAGGCTTTCGTTGCCGTTGTTGACATCATGATAGCCATGCCCTCGATGTGCGTGTGGTTGTCTTCTGAGTGACCGGAGTAGATAACTGACTCACCCGTTGACAATTTGATGAGTCCATTCCCGTTCCATCTGCTTTCACATATTCCTAGTACTTCGATTCCATATCTTTTCATCTCGTTAGCGATCTGGGCAGCTTTGCCGGTCTCGTGCATAGTTCGTGTGTTCCATGTCCCCACACAGACTTTTTCTCTTAGCGCAAAGAGATTCATCGCGCTGAAGTCTCTGTAGCAACTTTGTTTACAGGATGGGGTTGCTAGCCTCACGCCTGAGAAAGGGATTGTCACATTAAGATAAAGTTTAGAGAGAAGCAACCTTTTGGGTTGCTCCCCTTAAAATCGGAAAACAAGGAATAAACAATCAGAACAACACCAGCAAAAGGAAAATAATTCACAGGAAAAAAGGAAAAAAGCGACAACAACAATACAATACAACAACATGCATTACAGTTAGGCACAGTTAACTAAAATGATACCAAAACCAAAGACTCTGTGACTTCGGCCAGCTTGAACATATAAATCCAACAATATACACAATTATAGATATGTGTTATTGTTAAAAAGTCACAAAATGTTAAAGTCTTTGTTATAGGTATTGGTAGTCAATTATATTATATCCACAAGTTTAGTGTTCAAAAGTAAACGGATTGCAATAAATTCCAGAACTTCGTGGTGAGATACAGAAAGAAATGAGTTTTACGTACTTAAGCAAAATGTCAAAAGGACATATTGAAAGTCAAAATAACAAGGAAGATCACTAAACCAAATAACAAAGGTAATAGTATATCTGTTATTATATCAAAACAAAGTTTACTAACATGATCATCGTTTATCAGTCTGGGGTCATTTTTCCTTGTCAAGTTGGTCAACTGGTAGAGATAACAAAACCAAGTGTAGATTGTTGGATTTGATCAGTGTGTAAAATTACAACAGTAATGTGTGTTTGTATAGTGAACTGGCTTATCATATTCGTGTTAATTTTGTCACTTCGTTGGGAAGGGGAGAGAGGTGTTGTTACCATGTCAGATTCTGTTTTAGTCCATAATTCCTGTTCAGACAATTTGGATTCCACTTGATATGGAGTGCTTCTGATATTAGACGTTCTTTGTGATTCCTGAAGTTTTTCTGGTTTATTTCAATATTGTCAAAATCAATTTTGTAGCCTGATTCTATAGCGTGTAGAGTTTTGGCTGATGATTTTTCAAAATCTACTAGTTCAACCGGGTTTCTCGGTGGTCGAATAGATGCTCTACGACGTTCATATCTTCTAATTTTGATTTCTCGAGATGTTTGTCCAATGTATATCGCATCAAACTCCAAGCATTTTATTTTATAGACACAACTAGATAGAGAATCTTTCGGGATTTGGCCTTTTATATGGACAAGGTTCCTTTGAAGTGGGTCTGATGTTTTGAAGAAAACTCTAATTTCGAGCTGATTGAGTACTCTTCTGATATCGTCTGACGTCTCTGTTCTATATGGAATGACGATTGTTGAGGTCCATGTTTTCGGAATGCGTTTTCGGCTATACTTAATGTCTGTGTTGATTTTGTTGATGAAGTTCCTTGGGTAGTTGTTTTGCTTGAGAGTTTCATTAATGTTTGATATTTATTCTTCTTTTTCGCTCTCATCCGTTATCAGAGAGTGTGCTCGTCTAAGAAGACTTGAAACAACTGAAATCTTTGCGCTGATGGGGTGTGATGATTTGAAGTCTAAATATTTATTCGAGTGGGTCTTCTTCCTGAATATGGATATACTAAAATGTCCGTTTTCCCTCCTCTTAACTAGGCAGCCAGACTACAACTGCTAGCTCACCGACGTCTGATTCTGCTTTCGAAGTAAACTGAATTCTGGGATATACACAGTTTATTTTCTCCAGGAATGAATTGTGTAGATCTCGTTTAAGTACTACAAAAGTATCATCTACATAGACTACTGGGGAGACTGGTGAACCTATAGCAACACCATTTGTCTGTCTATATAAACTCCCTTTAAATGTAAAATAATTACTTTCTAGACAGAATTTTAAGCTCTTAATTATTTCACTGGTGTCCAGTGGACATCTTTTGTGATAGTGTTGTATCTGATTCTAGTAGACTGTGCGTTGGTGGCACAGTGGTTAGGACTCTCGCCGACCATGCACATGGTCCGGGGTTCAATCCCCTACCGACGCACACCTGATATCTATGGTCGGCCTGCAAAATTTGGGCTACCGATATCCATGCTAAAAATTCCATACTTGTACCAAAAATACAGTGTGAAATCAAGCTGTGATGATATCAAGACTTTCGGTAATAGGGATACTAGTATATAATGAGTTAGTATCATAGCTTACCATAATGTCTTCTTTATCAATTTCTCGGTGTTCTATTTGGGATTTGAAATCATATGAACTTCTTACAATATTCTGAGTGTCCTTTTGTAGTGGTTGTAGTATCGAGAGTAAGTATTTAGAATGGTTGTATGTTGATGAGTTGGTGAAATCTATTACTGGTCTTAATGGAACTGTGGGTTTATGTATCTTTGGTTGACCGTAGAATCTTGAAGGTATATAAGATTTTGGTTTTAGTGTAAACCAGAGAGAATTTCCAATTTTGGGTTTCATTTCTTGAAGTAGTCTGTTTGTATTTAGTTTCATTTTGTTGAATTCGGCGGATTTCTTCTTCTTTTCAATGAGTAAGTATGGTCCTTCAGATAGGTGTTCAATAGCCTTCTTTTCATAACCCGTTCTGTTCATTATCACAGTGACGTTCCCCTTGTCGGCTTTCGTTATGACGATGCTTTTGTCTTTCTTCAAATTTCTTAAGGCTTCATATTCTTGTTTGGTGAGATTAGATGGTATGTTACGTTGTGTCATTAATATGTGTGATATGTTTTGACGAGCAGATTGTGATTCTTCAATGGTGAGTTGTTGTAGAGCAGGTTCAATCATAGGTGCTATTTCCTGGACCAATAATGGCTTTCTAGTGATATTGAAATTCAGACCTTTCTGTAGTAATGAGATTTCACTTTCGGTTAGTATCTTGTCTGACATGTTATGTATGACTCTAATATTCTTCATTTCATTTGCTGCGGTTTTCTTTGGTTATTTCTTTTCTTCGAGTTTCAAGAATGTTTGTATTTGTATTCTTTTAGTGACATTATGAAATGGATTCTCGTTCATTGAACAATTTTTGAAAGGATTCATAGATATGACTTGTAACCATTAATGTTAAACAGTTTTCTATATTTTTGATTCTCGTTCAATAAGATTTAAGTTTGATGTTGCATTTATGTATTCGTTCTCGTAAAAATACTTTGGAGGTATGATTTGCAGCAAGTGTATGGATTTGTGCAAATATTCAATGGGTTTAACTCGTAGTGACTTAGGAATAATTCCACTTAGTAGACAGCGTATGTTAAAAGTACGATGATTGTAGAAGTTACATTTATGCTTCTATGTACATATTCAAAAATTGATTATATAAACAAATCAATTGGCGGCCTTCTTAAATCCCTGGGCTACAGAAATTGCTTTCCACCAAAATGCCTAATTTCATTTGTATTTATCATCATTGCTTTAACTATCCAGTTATATCAAATAACCTAAACATGAACTTGTTCGCTGATTTAACTTGCTTTCAAGTAGACGCTGTGCGATTCTTCAAAGAAATAAAGATATACTTCAGATTGTTATTTTACATATCCCGTATGAGCTAAAAGGTATTTTGGGAATGAATACGCGGGAAATTTTTGTACCATATGTTCGCATACTGTCTGAGATAAAGCTTTATTATTATAATAAAAAAGCTCAGAAACGCATCAGGTTCTTTCACTGTCACAGGGTTCTTACTCTCTTTCAAATCACCGTAAATACCCATTGGATCGTGAAGAAAATACAAAGACAATATAGTGAAGAAAAATTTTCTTTTTCGACGAAATCATCTTCACAGGCTGTACAGTTGTATTTATATTTACCAAAAATGTATAGTAGTCTATTAGTGAGTAATGTGGAGGGGCGACATAATTAATATAATTACTCAGAAGTAGCGTCAAAAGTAAAAATAAAAGTTACAAATTACTTAATACTCAACAACGGCACAAAGAAAGAAAGCCACTTCAGTGTGTGTTTATATATTCTATTGCTCATCAGGAACTAGCTATGTTGGCTACACAAAGTGCACGCTCTCCAAACACATCTCTGAACATTACTCGGCATGGTTAGCAAAAGGACAATCCAAGACAGTTACTAGCTCACTTCTCAAGCACTTGGTGAACTCAAGCTACGCAGCACCACCATAGTCGTCTTTCAAGATTGTCTAAAAGGTTGGGCCAAATGATACAGTGGGTGTTAGGTTTTGGGATTTGTGTATGGCAAAGGCGTTTGCGATTCAAAGTCACCACAACGCCGAACTCTGAGTACAGAAAACGTTTGTCCAGTCTATTATTCTATAATGGTTTTAAACTCTTCATTAACTGTTCTCTGTAAATTTTTAAAAAAAATTTTACTTTCAGTTTACTTTTGCTTTAATAATTAATTCCCTATCATCACTCTCATATGTTCCTTTTGTATACTTTCTCACCCTCTTTACATTTGTTAAATAGACACTCAAATACTACCTCTCTTCTAACTGAATAACAGTTTTAGCCTTATTGAATCTCTGACGCTTTCTTCCTTTGTGTTATTGTTGCGTATTATGTAATTTGTAACTTTTACTTTACCTACTTCTGAGTAATATTATATCAAGTATGTCACACACACACACACCCTATTATTCGATAATGGACAACTATACATTTTTGTTAACTATGAATACGACTTTATAGCCTGTGAAGGTGATTTTGTCGATGAAGAAAATTTTCTTCACTCAATTAATTTTTATTTCCTTTATATTAAAAATGACTAGCTATCAATGTATGTTGATGGCACGGTGGTTAGAACGCTCGCCAATCATGTACATGGTCTGTGGGTTTGATCCCCAAAAAATGAAGTTGTCAAACTCAGATGGAAAATTTGAGTTGCATTACTATTCAAGTTAATATTTCTGTAGTCAGCTTTCTGTTTATCTATCAAATTAAAAACACTCATCTAGGCCATTCAACATAATTATTTTGATCCATACAAAAACGTTTATTTATGTATGATTAAGTAAAAACACAGTAATTTTCTTTTTGTTCAGCGAAGAAATTTCAATAATAATAATAATAGCTTTATTCCAAAAACAGTACTAATGATACAGCAAGGAATTTTCAGCATTCAGTACAATATTGCACCTAATTTACTCAAAAACGACGAAAAAAATTATTATTAAATAAATTATAATTATATTTTAATAGTTTACACACAATGATAAGTTTTGTTATTGTGTGTAAACTATTAAAATATAATTATACTTTATTTGATCTAATCCACAATGCTCAAACTTTTTACTGATATTAAAATTATTATTATTACATAATAATAATAAAACAATTGTTACAGCAGCTACATAGCAAAATACTGTGTGCAATACGGTGAAAAATATGCATAAAGTATAAAATTGTAGTAATAATAGTAATACCAACTAAAATAAAATAGCAGAGTAACGATTTAAACGATAGAAAGGGTCGATTTACTGTGCTAATTACATAGTAACTTATGTGTTTCACGTCTAACAGAGTCTTCATCACATAGAGTACGGGCTAAATATGATATTGTAGAATTTCTGTACTTAGTGGTACGAGTATATAACTTTTTATACTGACTTCTCGCCCAACTGATGAGATACAAGGGGACAGGTGTGAATAAAGGGGGTGCAGAGGGTCTGACAGTATAGCCTTTGCCCATTTTGTACAGTAATTTACATGCCTCTCGACTATAGTATTAGCGAGCTCATGCAGTGGCAGACCACAAGCTCTACTCACAGCATTTAATACTCTTCGCAATATGATATAATCTTTTTTGAGAAGCCCAGGAAAGATTAATGGAGAGCAATAGAGTACAATAGGTAAAATACAGGAGTTTAAAAATTTCAAAACTAAAGGTTGGTTGATGCCTGATCGTCTTAACTTTTTAATGTAGAAGGTAAGACGAAACATTTTCTTAGAGATAGATAAGGTGTGGGATGACCATGAAAGGTCAGAGGAAAGAACTAATCCAAGGTATTTAATGCTTGACTTGGTTTCAATTTCCGTGCCATCTATGCTAAAGGGATCATGAGAACTAACTTGTTCATGTAAGTCACGTCGATGCTTGAAAGTAAAGTCAACTGCCTGACATTTGGAAGGATTTAAAATAAGACCATTTTATTTGGACCACTTGTTGATATTCAACAGAAAGCTATTACGTTTGGAGCTGTCAGACTCGGAAGTGATAGGCAGTGATACAGTCAGATCACCTGCACATTTGACAAAATTTAGTTTCGTTTGAATGAGGCAGGTCATGTAGGAAGAAAGAAAAAAAAGGACAGAGGACGGCAGTTTGGGAAACACCAGATTTTGTAAGCGAGGTAGAAGAAGATTTGCCATTATATACAGTATACTGCATTCTATCAGAAAAATAGGAATGCAACCACCTCTTAGCCCAGGATCCTGTTTGTGTCAACGATAGCTTATTTGATAAAAGGCCCCTAGGTACAGAGTCAAAAGCAGATGTGTAGTCTAAGAAAGCACTACGAACATATTTGGCACCTTTTTCTAAACAAGAAACAACATTGTGATATAAGACGACCGCAGCATCCAAGGTACTTCTACCATGTTTGTATGCAAATAGTTTAGTATCGTTAAAAGGTTTCAATGAGGGTTCAAGATGAAGTAAAAGTAATTTTACATCACTTTTAAAAAGGAAGAAGTAATTGCAATAGGCCGAAATTTAATATCAGTACTAGAAGATGGTTTTGGTATGGGGATAATTTTAATGTTTTTCCATGCAAAAGGTAGAACGTTGCCGGAAAAAGAAGCATTAAAAATGTTAGTAAGAGGGTAACACAAAATGTCAGCACAATTCCTGAGGACAATGGCAGGTATGCCGTCAGGACAAGGCTTTGAGAAGGCTTAAGAGACCGGAGACATTTAAGCACATCAAGGGTATTAGAATCACTAAAATTATTGTCAGTATGATTTGTATCATTAGGAAGGATATCAACAGCAGAGCGTATGAAAGATTTATTAGGAGTGTCAAGATTAAGAGATGGGACAGAAGTACATCGCTTACCATTAGTAATTTCTTTGAAAAGTTTCCACAAATTAGAAGAGGTTTTCCATGACAAAAATATTTGATAATATAAAACATTTAGTCTTTTCATTTCGAGATTTATCACAATATTTAACTTTTTACACCAGGTTTATCATTTGTTTTGAACAACAGTTCTTCATCTCTTCGTAGCTTTTTGAGATATGGGGAAGATAAGTGATCAAATCGACTTCATTTTCAAGCCAACTGTACAGTCGTATTTAAATAACACAGAAAAAGGTTATTAAGTGGCACTAAATATTTGCTCAGTCAATATACATATATATGTGATAAGAATAACGATAATTAAAATGTTATAAGGCGTAGAGTTGAAGTGGATAAATTACAAAAATATTAAAGATTGTTCTATAACAAAAATGTCAAGTGTTGTCTAAAAATTTTAAAAATTAGGAGTACGATTACGTTAAGAATGAAGATGTGAAGTGGAGTGGAAAGAATTCAAGTGGTAAAATAAAATAAAAACTAGTAAGATCATTATTATGACCAAGGTAAAAAAAGGGGTTTGACAAAACGCTTCTGAACACATAATTTAGGTTTCTGTTCGTGTATAGCTAAAGCTTCGGCTATGCATAAGTGAAGAAAACGTAAACTTTTGGATCGATTCGATTTTGCCATGTAGATAACTTTGAAAGATGAATCACGTGGAGCTAAATGACCAGACTCTAACAGGTGATCACAAGTAGACGACTTTGCAGTTCTATGTTCGCCTTTCATTAACCAAACGGATAGTGTTCAGCTACACGTTTTCGGAGATTACGCTTGCAACGTCCAATATAAACATTGAAATTATTTTGAAAGTCTTCGACCAAAATATATTTCATACCTTCTCACAAAAATCACTGTTTTCATTCATCTGTGTATCTGCTTTCATCAGGAAACTAAAGCAGACAAACAATGTACCCTAGACCGGAATAAATGTAACCAGTTCGATCAATTCTTTGTGTTACTAAATCTGAACATAAATCACACAAATTAGAATATTATTATTCTTTAGATTCTGAGCGGAAAATCGGTCTTCAACAACACATCTCCTTTCCACCTACTTCCCTGCTGTCTTTTTCACTTGACTCTACGACTGTCCATAGGTTTTCATCTACACATCATATTGTAACAGCAGAAGACAAGGGCCGGCAACAGATCATTTTATTACGGAAATCAACACGTATATTTATTTCCTGTATATTATTATAGCTTATTCAAGTAGACAAACGCAGCCTTCTGATTGGTTGTTTCGGTTAACCTCGGAAAATGGAGCCATCTATCTGCGAATCATATTTGCCTACGTTAAGTTTGCTGTGTAATTGGTTGTTGAATCAGCCTTGTTCTTACTTTTCTCACGGCCAATATGAGTGACCTAGATATTGACGTAGATTAATGTCTACCAATTGGCTAGCAGCCGGCTCTCACCACAATATGATCTACAATATGACCTCACTTCGCATTCAGATGGCAACCTAGTAACTGCATAGCCTGTGATGATACTTAACGACCTTGTCAGATTATGTCCAACCCATGCTTATTTCCTTATGCCTTATTGTTAAGGCACTAGATTCTTGAATGTTTCACTGCCTGCTAGATTTCTCAGGTGCTTATGGTGTTTCGGCCAGTGATTCCATCCTCAGTATCTAGCGGAAATATCATCATCATCAGCCTGTTGGAAATGCTTATAGTCATACGTACGCCCAACATGTCAGTTATATAGAAGTAGTGACTGACTTAACATATTAGTCAATAAAGTCCTAAATCTTGTTTCACATTCTGAGTGTACTGGATTTCCAACTGGATTTTAAAGCAACAAATAAATCATTCACTACATTTCTTTGTTTATTATTATTATTATTATTATTATTGTATCCTTTAGTTCCTAGAGGAACATAGGGCTTCAGCTGCGCACCTCCATTGACTTCGGTTTTCTGACAACTTTTTCACCCTGCTCCAGGTCTGCCCACATGCTTTCATCTCCTCTTCACATGACCTCCTCCAAGTCACCCTTGGACGACCAACTCGCCGCCTCCCTTTCGGGTTCCACTCGAGGGCTTGTCTAGTGATGTCACTTGATGGTTTCCTCAGCGTATGGCCAATCCATCTCCATTTCTTTCTGCCTATTTGTTTCACAATCGGTTCCTGATTGGTTCGCTCCCAGAGATCCCTGTTGCTGATCTTTTCTGGCCATCTGATCTTGAGTATTGAGCGGAGACAGTTGTTAATGAAGGTTTGAAGTTTGTTTGAGATGCTCTTTATGACTCGCCAAGTCTCTGATCCGTATAGTAGCACTGACTTCACATTGGAGTTGAAAATCCGGATCTTATTTTTGATGCTGATTGCTGTTGACCTCCACACAGATTTGAGAGTAATGAAAGCTTGTCTTGCTTTTCCGATTCTGGCTTTGATGTCCTCGTCAGTTCCGCCTGTAGTTGAGACGATGCTTCCCAGGTAGGTGAAGGAGGTTGTTTCTTTCAGGTTCTTCCCATTTATGCTTATTGTGGTCTGTTGTTGCTGTTGATGTTGGCAAGGAATCTTCATCATCTCTGTTTTATCTATGTTCACGTGAAGTCCTATCTTTGATGCTTCTTCTGCCAACTTGTTACTTTTCATTTGCATATCTTCCAGTTTATGGGAAATCAGACATATATCATCGGCGAAATCCAGATCCTCCAAGTCTTTTGTGTCAGTCCATTTTATGCCTGTTCCCTCGTTGGTTGCCGTTGTCTGTCGCATTATCCAATCAATTGCAATCAGGAAGATCATTGGTGATAGTAGACAGCCTTGCCTCACTCCCGTCCTCACTTCGAAGGCTTCCGTAAGTTTCCCGTTGTGGATTACTTGGCATGCAGCATTGTCGTATAACTGTTGGATGAGGTGTATAATTGTCGATGGGACCCCGTAGTAGCGAAGTAGTTTCCAAATGACCTCTCGATCGACGCTGTCGAAGGCCTTTTCAAAGTCGATGAAGTTGAGATAGAGAGGTGACTGCCATTCCAAGCTTTGTTCAATGATGATCCGTAGAGTGGCGATTTGATCAATACATGATTTGTTTCTCCTGAATCCAGCCTGTTCCGGACGAAGTTTTTCATCTAGGGCTTGTTTGATTCTCTCCAGGATGATGCGACTTAGTATCTTGCTTGGAATGGACAGAAGCATAATTCCCCGCCAGTTTTTACATTGACTTAAGTCTCCTTTCTTTGGAAGTTTGAATAAGTAACTGTTCTTCCAATCCTCGGGTACTTTGCCCTCTTTCCACACCTTCTCCAGTAGTGGTGTCATCAAGTCCGCTGTTGTCTCTGGGTCTATTTTCAAAGCCTCTGCTGGGATTCCATCTGGTCCCGGTGTTTTCCCAGTTTTAAGCATCTTGATTGCATTCAGGACTTCTGATTTCGTCGGGGGGTCAGTGTTCACTGGTAGTTCTGCTTCCGTTGTTGGTATTGCTGGACGTGTTGTAGGTGGCGGACGATTTAGAAGTCTTTTGAAGTGTTCAACCCAGTGCTTTCTCTGTTCCACCTCTTTGGTGATTGACTTTCCATTGTCGTCCTTTATTGGCTTAATCTGTGTCGAACGTTTGCCCGAAAGGTTCCTAGTTGTTTGGTAGAGTGTGGCGAGGTCTCCTTTGCCTGCAGCTTGTTCTGCTTCGTTTGCCATGGTTTCATAATATTTTCTTTTGTCTTCCCTGGCACTTTTCTTCACTCTTTTGTTCAGTGTATTGTAGCTTGCATTCAGCTCCTGTTTTTGTTGCTCGTCCGTGCACTGGATAATCTTTTGCTTCACTGTCCTTCTCTCTTCTATTAGTTTCCAAGTGTCCGTAGTGAGCCACTGTTTGTCCTGTCTCTTTTTTCTGCCTAGAATTTCTATGCAGGTTTGGCTCCACACCGTTTTCAAGTTGTTCCAGTGCTTTTCAACGCCGACCTCTTCGCTAGTGTTGATTTGTGTCTCGGCTTTGTCCTTTATGCTTGCAATGAAGATGTCCTTTGTAGCCTGGTCCTTCAGCTTTTGAGTGTTGAACTTGGCTTGTGGTCTATCTGCAGCTCCTGATTCCCTGAAAGCTTTTAATTTGATTTGGATTGTCCCTTGTACGAGATAGTGGTCTGAGCCAACGTCTGCTCCTCTTCTTGCTTTTGTGTCCAGTAGGCTGCGCCTCCACTTCCTTGAGATTGAGATGAAGTCGATTTGGTTTTTGGTTTGCCCGTCTGGTGACACCCATGTAGCCTTGTGGATATCTTTGTGCTTGTATACACTGCCACCAATCACCAGTTCGTTGAAGGCGCAGAAGTCGGCGAAGAGTTCTCCGTTTTCATTCATTTCTCCTAGAGCTTCTCTACCCATGATGAGTTCCCTTCCCGTATTGTCTGGTCCCAGTTTGGCGTTCATGTCTCCCATTAGTATTTTCATGTCGCCAGCTGGAGTATTGTCCATTGTTGCCTGTAGTTGCCTGTAGAATTCTTCTTTCTTCTCGAGGTCTGCGTTGTTTGTGGGTGCATAACATTGTATGATTGACACTTTCCTTCCTTTGGAGTTGAACCTGGCGGTCATTATCCTGGACGAAATCGCCTCCCATTGTATCAGGGCTTTCGTTGTTTATTCATAGATGAGAATTATGCTTATTTTTATAGTGACTATAATGAAATTAATTTCATGGACGTTCTAAATTCCTGAAAACAGAACAAAGTCGAGATGGGTTGTTGAAGACCTACGTTCTACTTGGAACACAAGGGAATAAAAATAATCATAATCATAAAGTCTTTTTCTATATAAAGTTCGTGTTGATGAAGATTGGTTTTCTAAGTAGGATTTATTCTAAGACATACTTCTGAGAATTATTATCAGATAACCATAATAAACCCAAAGACTGACACTCGAAGGCTAACGTTCGCCAGAACAAATAGTCAAAGACTGGACTCCAAGTAAACACACAGAAGACATAGGTGATAGAGACAACCAATCAGCCAACTATCACTATCAAGGGAAGAAATTTTTTTAAAGGGGTAACCTCTTTCACTTATTTAGGCAGGAGGGACAGATGAAGGTGTTAAAAACAAGGATTTGGAAACTTCCGACAGATCTTCTTCAATAAACTGTAATCAGTACGGCAATCTTCTGCATTCAGTATAAACAATGAAATTCGAATTATCAACACCAGTGTTGAGTCGCTTCTTCTATATTGGTCATAAACTTGGTAGGTGTGCCACTGAAAACATTTCCAAAATGTTATTGGAGATATTTATTGTCGGCTGCTTTCACTGGTGCTCCATTTTGAAGATCAGAAAGCCACATAGAAAGAATTAGCTAAAAAAAATCTCTAGGAATGAATCCGTCCAGAAACTATTGATCAAAACTATAGGTCAATAAATATGCCGAAGAAAAACAAGATATTTCATCATGAGGTGACATTAGTTAGAGAACCATTGGAAAACTTGGGAGTACTGGACAGCTGTTTCGTTCTAGTTTGGGACTCTTCAACAGTACGCACCCCACACCACGGGGTTTGAACCCAGGACCTTCCGGTTACAAGGCAAGGTCGTATACCATTAAGCCACTGCGACCCGATCGAATGATCCTTGAATTCTAACTTCCGCCAATTCCACGACTTCGCACTGGAACCCAGGTAACTACCTACCTGAATAGGCCCAGTCGCCAGTGAGCATCTCATTGGTATTCAAGTGTTGGTTTGTAGGGATTTGATTGGTTTCAGGATTTCATCATGAGCTGACATTAGTTAGAGAACCATTGGAAAATCTGGGAGTACTGGACAGCTGTTTCGTCCTAGTTTGGGACTCTTCAGCAGAACGCAATTACCGGGATTCCAACCCAGTGAATGGGCAAAAGTTAGAATTCTAGGACCATTGGATAGGGTCCCAGTGGCTTAATGGTATACCAGCTCGCCTTGTAACCGGAAGGTCCTGGTTTCGAACCTCGTGTGATGGGTGCGCACTGTGAAGAGTCCCAAACTAGGACGAAACAGCTGTCCAGTACTCCCAGGTTTTCCAATGGTTCTCTAACTAATGTCAGCTCATGATGAAATCCCGAAACCAATCAAATCCCTACAAACCAACACTTGAAAAACAAGACAGATTAGAAAAACGCTGACGCATACCAGATCTTCTAGAGGGACCCAGATAGGAAACGACGAGTCCGGCATCAGCTTGAGGGTGATATAGAGGAGACTGAGTGGGGAGGAGACGCGACAGTACAGATAATCATGGCACCAGCTAAAGAGGTCCGCAGAGAACAGGATGAATATGTGATGCACTGTAGAATCCATATGTCCCACTTGGAATCCACGGAGTTAACAGGAATATTAGTATTACCATAAGAGTGTAAACGCTCTATCATTCTCAATGACTCCCCATTGAAATTCTAATAATTTTGACTGCTTGACCGAAAACCATGTAGTAACCGTTGTCATAAGTCTAGGCAGTAGTTTCAGGTACAGATTGAATTCTTTCCGTCAAGTTTGCAGTTTGGTCACCAAACTGAGCTGTTTGCCACCTCAGTAGTTTGTCAGTTGGTGTAAGATAGTTGAGGTCAGTCAGCAGGCAGCTCTGGACTTACGTTTTGTGTTGATTAACACTCTTTAGCAAAGCGTGCCAGCAGCCTTGAACAAGCTGATATCTTCACTGAAATTCAAAGCCATATCACCCAGTTCTGCGTTCATAGATGTTTCGGTTGAACTATTCTGGTCCATTGTTGTCATAACTTCGGCTGCTCCATAGTGCATAATCAGTGTCTGCGTTGCAGTCACACTGAAGACAAACCATGACTCCTTATAGCTTCTAGTTAAAGCTACTGAATGCAGCACTGGATGAAACGAATTCAAATCACAACAGTGATTGTCTGGCTGACCGGTATCAATAAGCATCGAGCCTCAGTCTAGAGAATTCTGCAGCTTACTTTCAGTGATCTAAAACTTAAATATGTAACGGAATGGTAACATATTGGACATATAGCGTTTACCCCGGCTAAATGATTGCAGAAAGCTGTAGAGATCCTCCTCACGTCACTTTCAGTTGAATTTAAAGACCGGAATGAATGACATTGTATTTATAAGATTATAAAACTTAAAAGTAGGTGAAAAACAACCAGATTCATGGGAAAAATAAAAATTTGATTTATTTTTACGAATATCTGTTTAGTTGGTGTACAACTTTCCATAGGCATATGTTTCTTAATACCGTGCTTACTAGTAGTTACCTTGTTTACGGCATATTAAAATATTACAAACAAAAGTTTATACCATAAGCGTATATTCGGAAGTAAAATACCGTAATCATCTTTATACATCAAAGTTTGTTTCGGTAGCAATAAATCGAATAGTGCATATTAAATTTTAACAAAATGCATGCATTTAAAGTTCATAAAATAAAGAGAAAGGAACACACATGGTCACTTATATCTTATAGATATATGATCAAAATTACTTCCATATGGCTTACACCGCTTAGACACTTCAACGAGGATAAAGAGAAACTGATTGCAAATTATTTATTAGGCAGTGAATTAAAACAAGCATTTTTAATCACTAAAATATTTTTAAAAAATTAGGTCACTGGCATCCATATTGTTTAGTCTCTTTAATCAATCTCATCCACAGATTAGGACACTTTTGTTCCGAAAAAACCCAGGGTAAAATGTAAATCTTTATTGAGTCAAAGTTCAAAAAACAAACGGGGCAGGATTAAGCAACTCTAAGATAATTGAAGCTCTGAACACCTTCCAAGTTATAATGCATCCGTGACCCGATTGCCATTAGAATATATATTTCCAGAATTAGGCCGTGTTTTAATCTAGCAGTATCATATCAAAAATGTCTCTACTAATAATACCAATATTATTTCGCGTTCTGAAAGGAAAATATCCCTATTTCACTTTGTTTCACTTTGCTTTTAGTTGCCTACACGACCCCCCATAGTCTTTTTGATTCCTCTCTCTCATGATCTTATACCATAGACGCGAAACTAGTCGTTTTCCACCCGGATCACGACCTAAGGCCTAGAGCACCATTAAAATCAGCGGTCTCCTCGGAGTGCGCCCAGTATATCTTCATTTCTTTCAGCATTTTTGTTGTTGTGTGATAGGCTCATTGTTGTCTGGCTGGAGTGCTAGAGTTCCGTGTTGCACCTTCTTTCTGGTCATCAGATTTGTTGATAAAAGTCTGCTAAAGAGAAATTTTTACCATTCTACACTATAGTAGTTAGTCAGACGATATTAATATCCCTAAACTTTATATTCAGCAGATAAAGTACGCAAATAGTTTGTACATTGATTGGAAGAAAGGACACCTCAAACTACCAAAGAAGCGTCATCTGGACCTCACTCTAAAAGAACTGGCGTGGAATAGTGCTCTTAACTACGACAGGTAAAATACAGATTCGTGACATCCTGGAGAGAGAACAAAGGATGCACTGGATGCAGAACTCCACCTCACTACCAGGAAAATCTGAATTCGGAAAAGATGAATTGTCTTACGATCAAATTGCAACAATACGCGTCGTCATCGCAGAAAAAAGAATAGAATACCAGTCAAATCTGTCTCAACTTCAACTTCAACAACTCCGAGAAAGCCTTCGACAGACAGCGTTGTACTTACCCAGAAGTAATTCGGAAACTGATTCAACACTACACGTACAGTTTCCAAATCTTTATCAGCCTCATTCAACAGCCGACCATATGACAATGTCTTCCCCGATTCGAGGTGAACCACAACCGGAAACTCAGCGATTCATTTGAAGTGAACACGGGAAAAAGAGAAAACTGACTGAGTGTTATCACCAACGACGATATTCGTAATTTTGGTGGACTGGATTATGCGTCAGACTGTGCGTTGGCAGTGAGAAGACAGAAACACGCTGAACCACTGATTAGAAGACTGTGGAAGATCTGCATTTCGCGTATGGACGACTAGTGTCCGATGTCATATAGACTCAAAGACTGCAGGCGAGAACCAAAAAATGTATGAAGAAGCGGCAGCAGAAGCGTGGCTCCAGGTCAGCATAAACAATATGGGCGTCATGAAGACAATCAGACAACAGCGATAGCAACAGAAACAGCAACAACAACAACAACAACAAACAGCACAAGTCAACATCAACGGGAGAAACCTGATAGACGTTACTCCCTGCCTTCACTTATCCGCCCAGGAAGTATCGATACGACCAAAGGAAGCCAGAACGGATGAAGATGTCAGAGTCAGCCAGCCAGACAGCAAGTCAGCCGGAATCGGATGGCTAGATATGCACTCTTTCACCAACCTGAAACCAGTTTGAAAAAATCTTCCGCACTCCGCCTCACTATCACAGGAGACAATGTTCGGATTCTGTTCAACACAAATGTGAAGTCAGTCAGTCACTTCTTCTATATGCGTCAGAAACATCGTCAGTGTGTGACAAAGAGTTCTTCTAACAAGTTACACACCTTAGTCAACAGCTGCTCCCTTCAGTCACTGGCTTCACACTGAAGATCAGGTGTCTAGCCGGCCTACGGTAAGAAGGAATTATCCACAACAAGACACTCTGTCTGGCTGGCTGGTAACAAACCGACTAAGAGTCGATCACTCAGGAAATGTGAAGGATAAAAAGGATTTGGATGGATCAGATATACTTTGACGAGCCCGCCAAATGACATCGTGTGTAGTAGAATCTGAATCTGGGAAGTGAAGATAGGGTCGTCGTCGCGAGGATGACATGGAGGAGATCGGGTGTTGAGGAGCAGGACGAGGGAAGAGATTATGGCCAGTCGTGTGACCAACCAGTTGAAGAGGACAGTATAAAACGGAAGAGAGTGGAGATGTGTCGTTGAAGGCTTATATTCCATTCTCAATGCAAGGGGACAATAGTCATAATAACACCTGTATTCGTCATTTGTTTCGTCACAACTTAAGCCATAAGACAATAAAACTGTAGATTCAATTCGCGTATTATTGTCTCTGAGATCAGTCAAATCGGGTACATCGCTGATCAGCTCGTTCTCAAACAAGCGAAACCGCTGTCTGGTGTTCAGATTTCTTAAAAAGCATAACTGGTTGGCATCAGTGGTCTACAATTACTCATTTCAGTCAGTCACTCAGTGGTATATACATTTATGCAACGTTAAACCTGTTTTTTTTAAATCAACAATACTTGGTACTTCATTGTGTACCTTTAATCATTTAGGATATATATATATATTTCAATGGTACAATCAATGGAAAAGAACCATTTTCATATCAACATAACAAAATTTATTATGGGGAGGAAAATGACGTTGTCTTTGGCTTGATTAAACATTCATGACAAATCGCTATTAAGAGGCCGAATCATACTGTGAACTCGATCAAAAGAAAACAAAATTCTTCAACATAGTACTGATGAGGTGAGATCGGAATCCAAATTGATAGAAAGGGTAGTTAAGCAGTCAGCTCGTAAGCGAACATGTAACAACCAATCAATTCCCAGCCAACCAACACTTGACAATCAATCTAACACTCAGTGGCAACTGGTTTTATGCACAGACAGTTACCTCGGCTTCCAGTGAAACGCTGAGACCAGTGAGGTTCACCAAGTTAGGTAAGATAACAGTCACTCACTGATAACATTGACTTGTGGTTACTCTGTATGCTTGCACGCAAATATGTATATATATATATATATATCTTTATATATGGAATCGTCAGAATTTAGAATTCATGGATTTTCGGATCATGCGGAAGTAGCCAAAGATGGTCTAAGAGCTCGCCTTGTAACTGGAAAGTCGTGAGTAATAATTAAAACTTACAGTGAGGAGATATTAAGAGGTTGTGGAGTGGCAGAGAGATTTTGGTGAATCATTGACCCATCTGAGGAAGACAGTGGAGAATATAAGAAGCTTGGGTTGTGTTGTTCAAGCCTTATATACTACTCCGAACCCAGGGTTTTGATAATATAATATATATATATATAATTTTATCTTATTCGATTTCTTCATCTTGTTTTTTTTGAGTGCGTCAATTGGAAATAATTGGAAGTAATAATAACTGGAAATTTTGTGAAAAGCTGATTTTACTTTTGCTACAATCGACAATAGATTCACATGGACTGAACTGTTTATTAACTTCTCGGGTTTTGTTTTGTGGGTTAGAAGGCAAAATCGAAAACCTTCTTTACAGTTAAGAAAACCAAAAATCTGTTTACAAAACAGAACAGAGACTGAAACTTAGAAACTAACACTCACTTGAACTTATTGGCAGGAAAATGGGGTGTAAACTTGCATCCATGAAAGCTGTGGCCCTCTTCACGAATATAGAGAGATGAAAGGTGATATTAAGGCGAAACTTCTTAAAAATGCGGCTTTTCGAGAGTCCGAAAGAAATCATTCAGTCAACCCTCATTGGATATCACATATTTTAGCAAAAATGTAATCACTTCATGCTCTAAGAATAGGATTCTGCCTATGGTAGACTCAGTGTACATTTATCGGTTTGGTTATTCCTGTGGAGTGAAGTATATCAGCTGTAGGCAGCATCAAGCCAGCAAACGTCTTTAAAATCCCCATCCAGCTTAGCTGGTCAGAAAAGTGAGAAAACGTAGTTCTACCCTTGAATACAAACTCGACTCTGGACGTTGGGCCCCCGATGCATGGTTCTTTCATTAAAGCTACAATGTACTTTCCAATACCGAACGGATGAACGTCGAATATACCAGCCGAATCACTAGCTATCAGGCTGCCTGAAAACGGCCGTCTGCATCCAAAATCATGACATGCAACAACTCGCCTTACGGCGACCAGATTAACATTCTTGCCATTATCTTGTTTCACATTACTGTTTAATTTTATTATGATTATTGTTTACTACCGGTGGACATTGACACCCGACAAAATCAAAAGTCCTGAATGCAATCAAGAGGCTAAAAGCTGGAAAAGCAGCACGACCAGATGGAATCCCAGCAGAAGCTTTGAAAATTGACCCAGAGACAACAGCGGACTTTATGACTCCATTACTGGAGAAGGTGAGGAAAGAGGGCAAGGTACCTGAGGATTTGAAGAAAGGATACTTATTCAAACTACCAAAGAAAGGAGACTTAAGTCAATGCGAAAACTGGCCTGGAATTATGCTCCTGTCCATCCCAAGCAAAATACTAAGCCACATCATCCTGGAGAGAATCAAACAAGACAACCTGGATGAAAACTACAACCGGAACAAGCTGGATTCAGGAGAAACAAGTCGTGTATTGATCAAATCGCCACTCTACGAATCGTCAATGAAGAAAGCTTGGAATGGAAGTCACCTCTCCACCTCACTCAACTTAATCGACTTTGGAACGGCCTTCGACGACGCAGCGTCGATTGAAGGGTGATTTGGAAACTACTTCGCTACAACCAAGGGGTCCCATCGACAATTATACATGTCATCCAACAGTTAGTTGTACGACAATGCTGCATGACAAGTAATCCACAACAGGAAACTCACAGAAGCCTTCGAAGTGAGGACGGGAGTGAGGCAAGTCGGCTGGCTGTCTACTATCACCAATGATCTTCCTGATTGCAGTAGACCAGATAATGCCACAGACAACAGGCCAGGCAATGGGGAAACAGGCATAAAATGGACTCACACAAAAATAGAACTTGCAGGATCTGGACTTCGCCGATGTGGTATATATGTCTGATTTCCCACAAACTGGAAGATATGCAAGTGGAAAGCAACAAGCTGGCAGAACAGGCATCCACAGAAGATAGGACTTCAAGTGAACATAGAGAAAACAGAGGTGATGAAGATTCCTGGCCAACACTAACAGCAACAGCTACAACAGCAACAGACAACAATCAGCCTGCAAAAATGGGAGGAACCTGAAAGAAACAACCTCCTTCACCTACCCACCTACCTGCCTACATGGAAGCATCGTTTCAACTACAGGCCAGCAGAACTGACGGGGATATCAAAATCAGAATCGGAAAAGCGAGACAGGCTTTCATTTTTCTGAAGTCTGTGTGGAAGTCAACATCACTGCTCACCATCAAAAATAACATCCGGATTTTCAACTCCAATGTGAAGTCAGTCAGTGCTACTCACCATATGGATCAGAGACTTGCACTGCGCATCATAAAGAGCATCTCAAACAAACTTCAGACCTTCATTATCAGTTGTCTTCGCTCAATACCACTCAAGATCAGATGGCCGGACAGAAAAGATCACCAACATTGAGGGATCTCTGGCAATCAGCGAACCAACCAACACAGCCGGAACCGATTGTCAAACAAATAAGCAGGAAGAAATGGAGATGGATTGGATTGTGGCCATACTCTGAGGAAACCATCAAGTGAGCGACATCACTAGACAAGCCATGGCTCGAGTGGAAGCGGCGAGTTGGTCGTCAGTGCAGAGGTGGGTGACTTGGCGGAGGTCATGTGAGGAGGAGATGAAATCATGTTGGCAGACTTTGAGCTGAGTGAAAAAGTTGTCAGAAAACAGAAGGCAATGGAGACTTGGTCGGCTGAATCCGTATGTTCTTCTAGGGATTAAAGGATACAATAATAATACACATCACGTCTTGAAATTGATTCGTCTACAAGAAAACTGTTCTTCGCTGCTACACGTTCTTCTTTTAATAAAAACAAACTCAGTGTGAGAATGTTTTTTATTTCATTTAAGTGGAAAAACAACTGACGCATCTGCATCAACACAGTAATAATTTCAGGGTAAATTCATTTAGCCTGTCACAATAACAGATCTGGTATTCGCTAATGCACCTATAGCATTCATAGGAAAAACAGTAAAACAGTAAAATGTTCACATCATATTCTAGGGAAAGAAATTGTTTTTCTTAATTCCAATAGTGTATTTGTCCCATTATCGTTTTTCTTTCCATCTACGACTCTGTAACTACTAGTCATTTGCACAGTGAAGTTAAAAATAAATCAGTTGATCATCTGTCATTGTGCGTTTCAATTACAATTTTTTACTCTCATGATGTATATAAAAAATTATTCGGGTTTTTGAGTAGATTTCATTGATCATATGTGGGTAATTTTTGAAAATAAAATATACCACCTGTTATATTTTCTCCAGCCTTGTTCGATACAATTAATGGTCTTTAATAAAGATGATTACAAGGCAAAGGAAATTTAACATTTGCTTAGAAATAGCATACATACAGCATACTTAAAATTAAACTGGGACTGTCTCAGTCATGAAGATGACATTTGTCTATCATACCAGTGAAAGTTTCTTTATGCCAAAAATTCGTAATCAGTTCTATCAGTTTTTTAGGCGAATTGTTAGTGAAGAAATAACTGATAGAGAAGTCAGTAATTTCACAAACACAAGATGATGTTTTGCTTGAACACTAGTAACTAGTGTGACGACGTGTCTCCAATCCTTTCTTAGGTGCAGACTGAATTTTATCATTCAGATTTGCAATGTGGCCACCATTCTACGTAGCTCACCATCATGGTGCACATTTATTTGATGATATTAGATAATAGGAGGAAATTGGCGGAAATCTCCGCCTGACCTGGATTTCGTGCTAGTTGGAACTCACCAGTCAGCAAGGCCACATTGCAAACCTGACGGATAGACTTCGGTCTGTACCAAAGAAAGGACTAAACACATGGCACTAGTTACTAGTTTGCAATCAGAATATCCACTCCAATCACGAGGTCTAACAGCTCAGTGTTGATGTCTTGGATTGCTAGTAGCACTGTGTGATATATATTCGAACCTCAGCAGGGATATGTGTTTCTCCGAGTTTGCAGACACGCCGCCTTGCTGACTGATGAGCGGTAACTACTACGAAACCTGGTTGAGACGGGACTTCCTGCCGATTGTTTCTAACCGTGTAATGCAAGATGATGTTCTGTCGAACGCGCAGACATTCAACTCTCCTACCTTACGTGAAAATATGAGACCACGTGGTTTTATTTTCGTCTAAGGTAACTCAGATATTTTTATTGAAAATCAAAATTGAAAAATCGAAATTGTGAATATAGTTTAAATCACTAGTTACAAGATTTTCATCATGAGCTGACATTAGAGTTAGAGAAACATTGGAAAACCTGGGAGTACTGGATAGCTGTTTCGTCCTGGTTTGGGACTTCCGGTGGGTGTGTACCGCTGAAGAGTTCCTAACTAGGACGAAACAGCTGTCCAGTACTCCCAGGTTTTCCAATGGTTCTCTAACTAATGTCAGTTCATGATAAAAATCCTGTAACCAATCAAATCCCTACAAACCAACACTTGAATATCAGCAGTATGCACCCACCGGGATTTGAACCCAGGACCTTCTGGTTAAAATGCAAGGTTGTATACCATTAAGCTACTTCTGTCAGTTCACGATAGAGAGCTACCCCAGCCAATGTCTTCGGTGAATATTTGTTCTCACACCCGACCTGCTGCACCCTACTGGTCACGACTTCTCACTAGCTGCTCGTTTTGCACGCAAGTTCATTACAGTTATCAATAGGCAGTACTTAGGTATGACTTAAGCCTTTGCTGAACATATATTATGCAACAAAATTCTTCCCACTGATAGATTTCAACAAGACAAAAACAAAAAATATACAATACCTCCTGTTTGTATATTTCTTGTTCTTGCTCTGTTCAAAATTATTTAATCAATCACAACCCTACAATAGCTAAAATTCAAGAAGAACAATCCCAACAAAATGGCAGTAAACCTTTGGCTGCAAGAATCAAATGGCATAAAACAAAACACATTTCCTGCAGACAGTTCATGGTCAATCCAGCAGTCAATCCTCTGCATAATGTTGGATTCATTCAACTGAATACACAACAGTTCTCTATCATGACATCAACAACAACAACAACAGCGAGGATCAAATTAAAACGAAGACAAAGTAATCAGGATTCAGTGAACAGAAGATATGTGAACTTTTGAATACAGACTTGCAGGTCAATAAGAGAAAAAGGTTTTTTATTCCTTTGCGTTTCCAGTGGAATAAAGAGATTTTAAAATTTAGGTAGTATTCGTGTCTATTTCTACAGGATAGGGATGCTAGCGCCATGCCCAACCCTCCCTTCTTACCAGTATTATTAGTGACCTAACGAGGTAAAGGAGTGCGTTGATAGCCAGAGATCAAACTCTGAACCATGTGAGGCATGGTTGGCAAGTATTTACCTCTGTGTCATTAGCGCGCATGTAGAAAATGGTAATAATTACAAAATTAGTCGAAATATTCCGCTATATGCCAATATTTTGAAAACAATGTTCATGGAGGCTTTTTTAGATGAACTATTATGCCATACTAAGGAAGATTTCAAAATCCAGATGCAACGATGAAGTAAAAGATATCATCACCAATAATAAAATCTTTGTCCTGTAAGCAACTGTGACTTTTGAATATTCACCGAGTATCCCACAGTTGTTGTTTTTTTTATATTCGCTTTGATCTAATTCTCTAATTTATTTACATTGCGTTTAACCATTATTCGTGTTAAATGAAAGACAACTAAATCCTTGAAAGTAATCCTTTATCGAATTAAAAACAAAATTATACTTCATTCAGAATTAAAAAGCAACATGAACAAACTAAATCATATATAATGTGCCTGATGAATATCATCTTTATAGTTGTGAAACCTTATGATAAGCAGTTGTGACTACCTTTAAGACATATCTCTCTCAAAAAACAAATAAAACTTTTATTGTTTCAACTCACTGCAAAAGAAAATTACTATGTTAATGGAATAAAAACTAGAGAGTATAGGATTTTCTTTAGATGTTCTATTCTACAAAATCTTAATTAAAAGAGACAATGTGAGTGAGTTCATACAGTTTGTTAAATAACTGTTTTTACACCATCAAAAACACTATAGACTATTTTTATTTAGATATTAATCAATACCTAGTGTAATGCGTCTGATCCTATCTTTGGTGCAGACTGAATTCTATCAGTCACGTCCGCAGTGTGGCCACCATATCACTAGATGGCTCTCCATCATGGTGCAGTGTAAATTATTGGTATTTCATGGTTGTAGGCAATCGGCAGGAAACCCATTCCGACCTAGATTTCGTGCTAGTTGGAACTCACCAGTCAGCAACATGGTGTATCTGCAACCTTGAAGGAACTCACGCCGCTTCTGAGATTGAAACCCATAATATCCACTTCTATCAGCAATTGGAGATATTATTATTGTTCCCTTGGGTTCCTAGTGGAAAATAGGGCTTCAACTGTACGTCTCCATTTGCTTCTGTCTTCTGCTGTACTTTTCACCTGCATCCATATTAGTCCATAATGTTTCAACTCCTCTTCACACGATCTCCTCCATGTCACCCTTGCACTGGAGACCCACTTGCCACTTCCTCTTCGGCCTGGTTCCACTCGAGCAATGGCCTGACGCTCGCGCGATGTCACCCAGTGGCGGCCTCCTCAGCGAGTGAGTGTCCAATCCATCCATCCATCCATTTTCTCCTGCATATTTGTAGGTTGGCGATTGGTTCTTGTTTTGTTCGTTCCCATGGTTTCCTGTTGGTGGTTCTTTCCGACAATCTGATCTTCAGTATAGAGCGAAGAGATGTTACCGCTGAGTTATTCAGGCTTGCGATTGACCTCTTGTGGGACTGTATTGGATATTTTCTGATTGGATACTAACTAGTTAGTAACTACTTTAATGTGTAATGTACACCATTATGGCAAGTCACCTAGTAGTAGCATAGCGGCCACATTGCTGACTTGACTGATACAATTCAGTCTGAAAAGATGACTAGACGCATTACGCTAGTTGCTAACCAGTGTCCAATCAGAAAATATCCAATACAGTCTCAGTCCTACAAGAGGTAAATCGCTAGCCTGAATGAATAGCTCAATAGTAACGTCTCTAACTTCTGGTAGCATTGGGTGACGTGGGTTCGAATCTCAGAAAGAGGCACATGAGTTCCTTCAAGGTTGCAGATACGCTGTGTCGCTGACTGGTGAGTTCCAACTAGCAGGGAACCTAAGTCAGGCTTTGCTTCCGATTGGTGCCGATTGCCTTCAGCCATTTAAATGCAACAAAATTATAACAGAACTTTTAATATTTTAAAGCTATAAATTTTTTATCTCCTGCTAATTCCTAATGAGAAGCAAAACATGCATATAAGTGAGGAATTTAATATTTTAGAATAATATAAATGGGAAGCCATAAATATCAGTGCATCAGGAATTTAATTAGTATATCTACTTTTTTAACTTCATGCTGAGATAAAAACTGAAAGGAAGCAAATAAGTTAGGTGTATCATTTCATTTCAGCAAACAAAATTAGTTTCCACTCAACTAACTCACTGTATCGCGTATAATTCAGCTGAGAAAATTATACAAAATGTCTGAATGTGTTACTTCCTTATTCGCAACTTAATTTTTTTTCGTCATTATCAGTCACAACACCCAGACAGTTGACTTAAAAGTGTTTGCTTTCTTCTGCATATATTATGACTTTCCTTACTGTCGAACAGTGGAAAAACACCCTACTTTACAGTTTCGTGGTATGGAATACATCCTTTTCATCATCATTGAAATACTACTGACTCAATAGAACCATTAGAAATAATTCAGAATCAGGTTAAGAGGAGAGGAATTCATCCCAGTTACACTGGTTTAAAATAGCACCGTTTTCTGAAAAAAGTATTTCTTCCTGTGTCTGTAACAATCAATCAAGCATTAAACGAAATTCACAATTTTGCTAAATGCATAGTCCAATCGGTCAGATTTCACCGTAGTTTCCTTCAGAAATCAAGTTATTCCAATGACAATATGTCATCTGCTCAATACCTTAAATGGTAATCAGCAAAGGAAGCATAAATGCATAACGCTATACACGACTGATTGCTTGGGATGGGCAGTTGCATACCAGTGATACCGACCAGTAATGCTTGCTAGGTAGATGACTGTTTCGCTCGTTTGACCACAAAGGTGATTCAGCTTCTCGTCTCAGGTGAGTCTGACGAAGTACATCATTGATGATCTCGGCCACCAAGCAAGCGAAACAGTCGTCCGGTGTTTAGATCACCTCGATCTGGCTAGCAGGTACTGCTGGTCGGTATGATTAGTATACAACTACTTATTCTGCCGACGCACACCTGATATCTATGGTCGGCTCGCAAAATTTGGGCTATGGATATGTATGCTGAAAATTCCATACTTGTACCAAAAATACAGTGTGGAATGAAGCTATAATAAAATATTAAAAAAAAATAAATAAATCAGTAGTATATAGGTTTTCGGAAAATTTAAACATTACTGTATTAATTATTGAATTGAATTTTTGATTTTCCCGTCGATTGACTGGACCGAAGTGCTCGGTCTCAATTCAATAATTTATATGACCCGTTGCACAAGAGGTGGCTCTCGTGGCCTAAGTGGTCTAGTGGATAATGCTTTGTCATCTGAAACTATGGGTACTGGGTTCGAGCCTCGGTGGGAACATTATCACTCACTGAGAAATGCAGGTACATCCAGCTGGCGAGTCCCAAATAAGACGAAATGCGCATCCTGTATTCCACTGCTAGCCACCATCCACCAATTGTATAATTACTGTAATAAGCTGATATCCACATGGGTGAACAGAGTGCCTCCCTTTAGATGCCATCCAACCGGACCAGTTAGTCACGGATAAACACTAACCTTTACCTAACATCATATAATTAATACCCCCTTATAATTTTTCACATTCTAAGGACAATTAACATGTGTATGGAGGATTTCACCATGAGCTGACATTAGTTAGAGAACCACTGGAAAACCTGGAAGTACTGGACAGCTGTTTCGTCCTAGTTTTGGACTCTCCAGCAGTACGCACCCACCGGGGTTCGAATCCAAGACCTTCTGGTTACAAGGCGAGCTCGCAGACCATTGAGCCACTAGGACGCGATCCAGTGGTTCTTGAATTCTAACTTCTGCCAGTTCACGACATAGCGCGACCACTTCTCAGTGTCTTCCTCGATGAGTTACTGCCCCATCTTCAACCTGCAGTACCCTACCCCCTACAGCAATAGGAGGCACGATCACTGAACATCTCGTCTATGCTGATCACCCCAAAATCTGTAGTCTCCGCCTTTAAAGTCATCCACAAAGGCGAAAAGTTATTCGCCCAAATCGTTACATACCCAACTGATCTGTATTGCTGAAACTTTGGCTATCGAAAAAGAAAAGCCAGATCTCTGTGTACAGAAAATCTTCGTTCAACCCCTCCTACTCTCATAATCTTAATCCCTATGTGCCAAAGGATACTAATCCCAAATCATATTTTGACTCAACCAATTTTTTTGTTTTGTCTAATTAGTTTGTATACTCTTCCTTTATCAGGTCAATTATTACTGTTACAATTCTCACTTTGAACTTTTCCTGATATTATTTCACTTGTTCCACTTGTCATTCTAAATCGATTCTGTTTTGCAAGGTTGAATTTCATGCTATCAAATTTCACACAATGTTAAGTAACGTTTTTTATTTTTATTTTATTCGGTTTGCCTACTAATACCATTTCCAAGTTCTATCCATCCTATGAATTATTCTATATATGACATTAATTGTTTTGCCATTTACCACTTGACATTTAACTATGATTAAAATCACAAATATTTTAGTTTTTTTTTAATTGCATTTCATGCTACTATCACTGTTTTATGTATTCATACTTATGATTCAACTCCCTCACTGAATTTAATTTCTTATAAAAAACCATATTTACATACGATTGCACAGCTTGGTAATAAATTCGTTGTTGAAAAGAGTCTCTTTGCTGAATCACTTGCTTTGATACTATGTTATACAACCAACACAAAATTCCAGAATAGTTTATGAGATGGTAAATAGTCATAGGAATACTGAAAGATTATTATGATATATAGAATCAGAGGCGATGAAACACGTTTATGACCCACCTCGGATCGCTTCGGTAATGGTTAGTTGTTTCTCTAGTTACAAGTTAATATTAATTGCTCTATATTCTCTTACCTTGCTTAAATACTCTTCACTTTTCTAACACTCTTCACAACCCAATATATTTATATTTCTATATAGTAATCCTAGTTTATCCTCAAAAAGTTTGCCATCATTTCATCCTGTATCATATAAAATGTGTAAAATCTTCACTTGTAAATTGTTGGTCTGTAGGTGTGATCACGAGCCAACATCACTGTGAGCACCATTAGAAGACCATAGAGTGCTGGACGGACGGGTGATTCTAGTTAGGGACACTTCATCAGTATGCACTTGCAGATGGCTCGGACTGAGGTCTTTCCAGTTACAAGGCGAGCTCTTGGACCATCTTTGGCTACTTCCGCATGATCCGAAAACCCATGAATTCTAAATTCTGACGATTCCCGATATACAGATATATATATATATATACATATTTGCGTGCAAGCATACAGAGTAACCACAAGTCAATGTTATCAGTGAGTGACTGTTCTCTTACCTAACTTGGTGAACCTCACTGGTCTCAGCGTTTCACTGGAAGCCTAGGTAACTGTCTGTGCATAAAACCAGTCGCCACTGAGTGTTAGATTGATTGTCAAGTGTTGGTTGGCTGGGAATTGATTGGTTGTTATATGTTCACTTACGAGCTGACTGCTTAACTACCCTTTCTATCAATTTGGATTCCGATCTCACCTCATCAGTACTATGTTGAAGAATTTTGTTTTCTTTTGATCGAGTTCACAGTATGATTCGGCCTCTTAATAGCGATTTGTCTTGAATGTGTAATCAAGCCAAAGACAACGTCATTTTCGTCACCATAATAAATTTTGTTATGTTGATATGAAAATGGTTCTTTTCCATTGATTGTACCATTGAAATATATATATATATATCCTAAATGATTAAAGGTACAGAATGAAGTACCAAGTATTGTTGATTTTAAAAAAAACAGGTTTAACGTTGCATAAATGTATATACCACTGAGTGACTGACTGAAATGAGTAATTGTAGACCACTGATGCCAACCACTTATGCTTTCTAAGAAATCTGAACACCAGATAGCCGTTTCGCTTGTTTGAGAACGAGCTGATCAGCGATGTACCCGATTTGACTGATCTCAGAGACAATAATACGCGAATTGAATCTACAGTTTTATTGTCTTATGGCTTAAGTTGTGACGAAACAAATGACGAATACAGGTGTTATTATGACTATTGTCCCCTTGCATTGAGAATGGAATATAAGCCTTCAACGACACATCTCCACTCTCTTCCGTTTTATACTGTCCTCTTCAACTGGCTGGTCACACGACTGGCCATAATCTCTTCCCTCGTCCTGCTCCTCTACACACGATCTCCTCCATGTCATCCTCGCGACGACGACCCTAATTCACTTCCCATTCAGATTCTACTACACGCGATGTCATTTGGCGGGCTCGTCAAAGTATGTCTGATCCATCCAAATCCTTTTTATCCTACACATTTCCTGAGTGATCGACTCTTAGTCGGTTTGTTACCAGCCAGTCAGACAGAGTGTCTTGTTGTGGATAATTCTTTCTTACCGTAGGCCGGCTGGCCACCTGATCTTCAGTGTGAAGCCAGTGATTGAAGGGAGCAGCTGTTGACTAAGGTGTGTAACTTGTTAGAAGAACTCTTTGTCACACACTGACGATGTTTCTGACGCATATAGAAGAAGTGACTGACTGACTTCACATTTGTGTTGAACAGAATTCGAACATTGTCTCCTGTGATAGTGAGGCGGAGTGCGGAAGATTTTTTCAAACTGGTTTCAGGTTGGTGAAAGAGTGCATATTTAGCCATCCGATTCCGGCTGACTTGCTGTCTGGCTGGCTGACTCTGACATTTTCATCCGTTCTGGCTTCCTTTGGTTGTAACGATACTTCCTGGGCGGATAAGTGAAGGCAGGGAGTAAGCTCTATCAGGTTTCTCCCGTTGATGCTGACTTGTGCTGTTTGTTGTTGTTGTTGTTGCTGTTTCTGTTGCTATCGCTGTTGCCTGATTGTCTTCATGACGCCCATATTGTTTATGCTGACCTGGAGCCACGCTTCTGCTGCCGCTTCTTCATACATTTTTTGGTTCTCGCCTGCAGTCTTTGAGTCTATGTGACATCGGACACTAGTCGTCCATACGCGAAATGCAGATCTTCCACAGTCTTCTAATCAGTGGTTCAGCGTGTTCCTGTCTTCTCACTGCTAACGCACAGTCTGACGCATAATCCAGTCCACCAAAATTACGAATATCGTCGTTGGTGATAACACTCAGTCAGTTTTCTCTTTTTCCCGTGTTCACTTCAAATGAATCGCTAAGTTTCCGGTTGTGGTTCACCTCGAACGGAGCAGACATTGTCATATGGTCGGGTGTTGAATGAGGCTGATAAAGATTTGGAAACTGTACGTGTAGTGTTGAATCAGTTTCCGAATTACTTCTGGGTAAGTACAACGCTGTCTGTCGAAAGCTTTCTCGGAGTTGTTGAAGTTGAGACAGATTTGACTGGCATTCTATTCTTTTTTCTGCGATGACGACGCGTATTGTTGCAATTTGATCGTAAGACAATTCATCTTTTCCGAATTCAGATTTTTCTGGTAGTGAGGTGGAGTTCTGCGTCCGGTGCATCTTGTTTCAGGATGATGTGATTAAGTGCCCTTATTACCTGGAAAAGTCATGAATACTGTTGGAAAGTATCAGTGATATTTATGATGCATTAAACATTCACTTTTCATGGAATTATAAAATTTACCGTTTTAGGAGGTACGGTCTAGATAATGGGGGAACTGAACAATTGGCTTTACGTGTACAGCTAAGAAATTTGGATATAATCAGTTAAGTATTGGGAAAAATGAAATTATTACATCTTTATTTTAATGTGAAAAAATCACACTTCGATTATTTTTTGTGAAATTAAGAAACTGTTTAAACCCAAAACAGAATTTTAATTTTGTACTTGTTCACAAACTTTTCAATAGTCAGTGATGCCTCTTATTTCTAACGTAACTTTGGGCTGATAGCACTCATCTTTTTACATAATTTTTCTGATTGAAGGGCTCACAAATAAATGTAGAATTCACGAGTACGTGTTGTTACGCATTATGCAAGCAAACGATCTCCACAGATCTCACTTTTCATGTTCTCATATTCAGAGTAATTTGCATCAGCTACCTGAAAATATGCCTAAAAATTACATCTTTATTACTATTATTACTGTTTCATTTAGTGCCTAAAAAAACATAGTGATTCAGCAGAACATCTCCAAAGCGTTTGGTTCTTCACCAACTTTTTCATTCGGTTACATGTCTGTTTAAATACTTTCATCTCCTCTTCACATAAACTTCTCCTTCAGATCACCATCGCACTGACTACCAATTCGGATTCCACCCAAGCGATGGTCTGGCGTACGCTGTCACTCACTTGGTGGTTTGTTTTCTCAGAGTGTGGTCACAATCCAATCCGTCTCCATTTCTTTTTGCATATTTTTGTTGCACAATCCATTCCTGTTTGGTCCGCTCTCAGAGATCCCTGTTGATGATCTTTTCTGGCCATTTTACATCTATCCTCACAATCATTGGATGACATCTTTTTGAGTTCTCTTGTGCTTCGGTGGCACAGTGGTTGGTTAGGACTCTCGCCGACCATGCACATGGTCCGAGGGGTTCGATCCCCTGCCCCGACGCACACCTGATATCTATGGTCGGCCTGCAAAATTTGGGCTACGGATATCCATGCTGAAAATTCCATACTTGTACTGAAAATACAGTGTGGAATCAAGATGTAATCAAAAAATTAAAAAATTCAGAAAGTTGTTGCTCAGAATCTTAGGCTTAGATAATTCTTATACTCTAAAGCAATCATTCTTAATTATAATGTAAAATCTATACTTATGTAAGTCATTCGAATAATAGTGTTTTGAGCTACTTTTTCATAGAGCATCGCGATAAGTAAGTAAATAAAAGAGTAATGCAAGGTTGACTACTACCACGACTACTACCTGACTGTGGTGGAATTGCTCATACAACGAAAATCTTAAAGTAAAAGAAAACAGGAACTTGTTGACCCAGAAACAAGACTCTCTCAGACGACTGATGTTTAATGATACACAAACGAGGAAACTAACATGCGAAAATCAACAAGTTGGCGGGAAAAATTTCAGAGACGGAACTTCAAGTGAACACAGATAAAGCAAAGATGTTGAAAATACTTAACTAAAAACAACAACAGGAGCCAGTCACCATCAAACGGAAGAAATCTAAAAGGAGGTCATCACTTTTACTTGCCTAGGCTGTATTATTTCACCTTCAGCCCACACGGTTTAAGATATCAGAGCTAGGGTCAGAAAAGACTATAATCTCCATTCTGCTTCAGTGATTTGATACTTGCTAATCGCGCATAAGTTCCCTGGTTCGACCTTTGGCTGCTACACTCTTTAGTCTCAGTTAGCTAGCAGTAAGCTCAGAAAAAAAGGGCAGAACAGTACCATTGCTAGTGAAAACTCAGAACATTGGCTTGAAGTCCCTGTATGTTCTACTCGGAACGATGAGGAATATAATCAATCACTAATAATAACACTTTCCACAAGAGCAACATTATTGTCTTGGCGACTGACAGCTACCTCGGCGGTTTCATAGACTAAGTAAATATCTGCGGGATTTAGAAAGCAGAATGATTAAGCGAGGAAATGTTTACTTTTCAATTAGATCCTCATCTCTGGCTCTACATGTCAACGGGGTGATAATTAAGGTGGGGGATTAATCCACACAATTAAAAGGTAGAAGTGGTTACAACACGCGGATTGCGTAATGCATTATTTTGGACAAATGAAGAGTAATTAGGAAGTAAGCGTGTGCATAGGTTGATTACGTAACAGACTTTTAAAGAAAATAAAACGATTTGGACAATGATAACCTGTAACTAGGACTGAAACGGTCATAAGAATAAAAAATTATTTTACAAAGATAACATGTAATTAAAGATGAAGTAGTCAGAAAAAATAATAAAATTAATTTGAGCAATTGTAATTTTTAAAGGTTTAGGGGGAAGCAGGCGAAGAAGTCCAGTTCATACATTCATGTAACGATGATGGACAAGGTGAGGAAAGTGGCTGTCCAAATTTCTTCTGAACACACATAGGTTTTTTGGCTTCGTCAGGTGGATTCCTATTGCTTCAGCTGTGTGTAGAAGGAGAACTCGTAAAGCAAAATTAAGATTAGTAGGAATGCGATGAATAATTTTAAATGCTGTATTAACGTCAACCTTGTTCTAATTATCTACAAGGTGTGCTAAACACAGAGATGAATCTTGTTTGTCTCTTGCTTAACTATGCTTGATGGTGTTCGGAAATACTATGTAGCTGACTCCGCGGCTGCAGTCAAACTGGAAGATACACATAAAGGCAGTTTATCCTTAATTCTCGAACGTAGAATAGGGGTGGTTGTGAAGAGACAATGTACTTCTGCTGCATACTAAGGTCTTTTAACTGCATTCTCCAGGCGCTGTGCTATTACTTCGCTGAGGTTGTCACCGAGGAACTGCAGTTTTATGAACATGGTTTTTTTTCGAAACTGTTGCCACACTGGCTTTCCTAGGTACTGAATTCATATTTTTTTCTTAATGAACTTATCTGAAGAGAATAACCTAGCTAGCTCTATGAATCAGACACTTTACACTTTACATTTATATTTCAAAGGTACAAAACTTACAAAAAGTGAGTGTACTGACCTGTTGTTGTAAGTTTCCTATATAAGAGCGAATTCATTTCTTTTTCATATTTTTTTGTTGTTATAATACCTAAAGATAAGATCGGTAAATTGATGTTAATTTATATTTCTGCATTTAGATAACAGACTTCAAAGCGAGATTTCACATGCACTTTACTATTGTTGTTTTTCGTTTTGCAGATATATCAGCACAGTTTATCAAAGAGTGCTGCTGCTGCCTACTGGCAATCGTGTATTATAAAAGCATTATTAGACTATTAAAAAGGTATTATGCATTGAAAACTATGGTAGAAGTTTGAATACTGTGGTGAGAGCAGGCTGCTAGCCAATTGGTAGACATTATTCTACGTCAATGTCTAAGTCACTAATATTGGTCGTGAGAAAAGTAAGAACAAGGCTGATTCAACAACCAATCACAGCAAACTTAAACGTGGGCAAATATGATTCGCAGATAGATGGCTCCATTTTCCAAGGTTACCCGAAACAACCAATCAGAAGCCTGCGTTTGTCTGCTGAGCTTCCGAGAAACAACCAATCAGAAGACTGCGTTTGTCTACTTGAATAAGCTATAATAATGTACAGGAAATATATATAAATACGTGTTGATTTCCGTAATAAAAGAATCTGTTGCCGGCCCTTGTCTTCTGTTGTTACAATACTACATTCTTCATTCATTCTGGAATAAAAAGCTTGGAGTTTGATTTGTCTGCAATAGAATAAGATACCACAAAAAACATATAATGGCTGGCCTTAAAATGGCGCGAATTAGTGTATTTCGAATTATAGTGAAGAAAACATGTCAGAAGAATTGGTTTATTTAGTTATAAATACTTTTAGAGTATTCTGTGATTTCAAATACAAATTCATTAGTAGATAAGATATTTTGACGAACTGAGTGCTTCTGTACATATAAACTAACTGATTCTTTATAAATTATTTAAATTAATCCCAGTGTGTTAAGAAAAATCTTGTTTTGATTTTCTTAACACGCTGGATTAATTTAAATAATTTATAATAAATCAGTCTGACTCAGCGCTCAAACTATTCCAGGAAGTTCGTAACACCTACGCTCTGGAAACCTATAAATGATTCTTTTTACTTATCATCTATAAATCTGAAACTTCGGGTTGATGATGCTAAAAATCTTACACATCTTTCTACATAAGCTTGTTTATTAGATATATCACACAGTGAGTGAAACAGTATTATTTACTGGATGACACAGTGTCGAACACAATTCACTTATTCTTCATAATCATTCCATCAGTTATAATCATACGACTTCGAAACTTGAATTTTATAGTTTTCTTTGTCCTCTCCTATTTGTCGTCATTGAGGTAGTAGAATTTTCCAGATATCTGGGTAAACAGGTGTTGAATCATTCATATTTACACGTGTTCTCTCTCAGTTGATTTGATAAACAAATCAGTCTCTTCCTCCACGCTGTTACATTAGATTTTAAAACTGTCATCTTATTCCACCCATCCTATTGTAAAGTTGTGTGTAACTGCATATAGTGAGAGTGCTATCTACGGCTGAACTATTCTCTAGATTTCTTATCTTATTCGGGTCAACTAATCTAAATTTTAATGCTCAACTAGTCTAACTGCACCTGTTCTACTACTTCAACCTAGGCAGTTCACCTGACAATCACTGCAGTCAGGCAGGGTATTAGATAAACTAAATTGTTTTGTTTTAAAGGCTCCACCATCAGGATTGATCCTTCAACCAATGAAGCTTGTTTCTAATTGAGTTTGTGGTTGGTTTGAATCCCGGCCACTTTTATTCCAGTCAGCGTTGTTGAGAATTCTGCGTAAGGTGGTTGGTTCCCGAGGTTCCTTCCTTGTATGGAATTACTACTGATGATTTAGATTCCTTATTGTTGGTGTTGTCATTCATTATCTTGTGCATGTTTGACATGCATGTCATCATTAATATTACTACTATTATTATTTTCACTATCACTACTATCATTATTTATTTTATTGTGACATTTCCCTAAAGAATAATAATAATAGTAATAGGAATGACTCAACACCTATCAATATGGGCACCTGGGAAAACTTACTACTCCTACGACGAATAAAATAGAATAAAGAAAACTATAAAATGAAAGTTTCAAAGTCGTGTGATTATAATTGGCTATATGATTATGAACAATACATTTTTTACGAAGCGTGATCCAGTAAATACTAATACTGTTTCACTCACTGTGGTACATCTAATAAACTAACTAATATGGAATTACTTACTACCACCATAGTGCCCACGTTTTACACTTACACATCGTTGACGCATATGTATGCCGTGGTTATGCGTACAAACAACCTATAGCGTAGAATATGGAGGATTTATACATAGTATTTGGTGGAATTAAGACGTGGTAGTGCTCTTTGCAATAAATAATTTAAATCAAGCTTTAGTGAGCGAAAAGTTGAGGTGGGGTTAGCTGCATGACTTTTTATAAAACTATATATATATATATAAGCTGCATTGAAGACAAATTTCATTATAAATATATCATAACTTGAGCGAGGATGACAGTTTCTTTAGATTATAACGATTGATCTCAGAATTAGAAAAACCTTCTATAAGATATTTTGAAAATACCCAGTGACGTATTAAGCTGAAACCATAATTTATTCTGTGTTGATTTTCATCTTTCCACAGATTACTAGGCATAAGTTCTCAGGCTTCCTTTATTCAAATAACACGTCATCTAAAGTTATATTTATCTAAAATAACAATATTCCTTGATAATCATCTTACTAACTAGCTAAGTGACAAAAACATTTTCAATCGTCTAACCCGGACATAAAGCAACATACTTTTTCCCATCTAAATCCCATGAGTTCCATATTCTTTAATAAGACATTTACAACTTTTATCAACTGAACTTCAGTTTTATATAGATTCATCATGAAGAAATATCTGAGAGGAATATTATATATATATATATATATATATATATATATGTCCTTTACATTCGTCGTGGAACATAGGGCTTCAAACATCTGAGTTTGGAAGTTTCACTATCTGCTGTTGTATTTTTTTCACGGGGTTTTGTTGCCAACCTCACGCCTAACCTTTTCCCTACACTGGCCTTAGAGTATCGGTAAATTGAGGTTTTGGAGTGCTTCGGCTGGTGATCAAAATCCCCGGGCCACTTGAATGGTTAGCGAGCGTTCTACTAATGAACAGAAAGTAAATACACTGAATATCATTTGAAATTGTTTTCTGTATTTCGACTTCAGACATATTAGATGACTGGAGGCAGTCACCAGCAGGAAGCCTAGACTCGCCTAGGTTTCGTGCTAGTTGGCACTCACCAGTTAGTGACATGGCGTATCTGCAACCTTTTGAGGAACTCATGTTGCTCCTGAGATTCGAACCCGTGTCACTAAGTGCTACCAGCAGTCAGAGACGCTATCACTGAGCTATTTGACTTAGCGATTGACCTCCTGTTTTCCCAAAGGCTGTCACCAGCACGCGTCATTTAGTCTCTTCGATTCCAGAGAAGTTTTTTTTGTTTTTAATTTTAGTATTCCTTTGAAGTTTCTATAATGATTGGACGGATTAGCTAGGGTAAGTTCACTAGCTCAGCGCCCATGGACACACGATGAGAAGACTGTTAAGTGTCGTCATCCGTGAGATCCTCGAACATGACCTAGATAAGAAACGAGTTGGGCGTTACTTAGAGTGTGGCATGGAGGCGATAGTGTGAGGAAGAGATATGAACTTGTGGACACTCATGGAGCAAGCTGATGAGGACTGCTGAGAACAGGGTGAGACCATGACTATTAAGAAAAGAATGCTACGAAAAATATCCGAGGACTTCCTGACTCAGTCTAGTTTTTTTCCTCAGATTGTTTAAGTAGCCGATTCTTTTAGTATCCTTGATTCACAATAATGATAAAGTGAACTATTCAATTAGTAGAGGATAAATTCTCTTGATGTAAAACTGTACCTTCTGACTGCAACAGTTCAAAGGCAAATATCTTAGTTCCCCATTGACGATTGGGGTAATGAATATTTCGATGTCTCAGAAAAAGTCATGTTCTCACTAGACTTGACTTCGCTATTTACGAATGTACTCCTCAAAGAAATCGTCTACTTTAAATGAGAATATTTTCACGTATGCAGTTTAGATATAGGGCTGCCTGCCAGGAACCTGCCTTAAAGAACTTTTATTGAGATGCACGTTGAATGTTCAGTTAATTGATACAAGAAAAGAACTTGAGAAACGTGGTAAAGTATAACTGCATTTATCAAAACGTTTACTTAATTAAGTCTCACAGTATATACAGTAATATTTATTGATGACGTTTCATGAATAATTTATTGCTCATAATTATATCGTAGCGACAAATTGTGGTCGAAATGTCATCAGCAAATATTACTGTATAACACTTTGAGACTTATCAAGTAAGTTTTCCTCAGAATGTCCAGTTCACTTTCAACAATGCAATTTTTAGAAAATATCACCATTGAGTTCACTTCTGGCTGACTGTTTCATGGCAAAGCTTGAAAAATCTTGCCTCAGTCAAATCATCAGTTGCGTTGATATTTATAGAACAGACGTAAACGACAATTTCGTTATCTGTTATCAGGACGTATTTCTCGGTGATATCTATTTACACTCAACTATTGCCATCCTTCTTTGCAATTTACCAGAGAAAAGGAATCTGAACTAAGCATTCCTCTACTTGACATGTGCTTTAGTAGACGAAATGAAGGACCTCTTAAAAGATCTATCCATCAGAAAGGTACATGCAATGGACAACTAACTAATTCTTACAGATGAGTATCTATCTCCAAGAAGAGGAAATTAACTCACTCGCTCTTCCTTAGGATAAAAAGAGACTCGTAGTTCTGACTGCCTTAACTCTGTTGTTTTCTCCCTGAACGCCACGCCCACAGAAAAAGGTTACTCAAACCGATTAATCGACAGAAACATGAAAGATAAACAGTCTAAACTGGTCGATTTCAAAGAAGACCACATCCATAAATTAAAAATCACGAACGAAGAATATTCTTTTCAATGAATATATTTGTTGTCGTTACAATAATGGCCAGTTATGCGGCGGATATGTTTTTACGTAGAATAACAGATTAGTAGTTATGGGGTGTCAAAATAAATAGTCGTATTTGTGTGACAAACGTGCTAGCCTGAAATCGATTACAAAATATTGTACAATGAGAGACAGTGTTGGTGACTAGTCATAATAGATTTGTAGAATGTGGGATAGGAAAATTGACAAGTCGGTTCAGAGTTATAAAATGTGTCAGGTAAATGGCTACTACAAAGTGGTCTGAGTTAGAGAGAAGGTAGTAAGATTGCAATGAGAGGTTCATGATGAAATAACCAATGCGTGGAATGAAACAGGTGGAGGCATAATAAGTCCCGACAGTATAAATGAAAAATTGGATAGCATTGAGAGAATGTTGGAATGAAGGGCATAAATTCTGATGAATAGTTATCATGTTTTTTTGATTTGACACCAGCAACTAGTGTGATGCGTCTAGTCCTCTGATTGGTGTAGACTGAATTCTATCAGTCAGGTTGTAATGTGACCACCATTCTAGCTAGCTCACCATCACGGTGCACATTGATTTGAATAGTAATAATTGTTATAATAAGCAAAGAAAAAGAAAACAAGGTATAGTGATAAGGGGAAAAGACACTATTTGTCAGAAGGAGAATCAGCAATCCAACAGTAGGAACAACTTCTCAACATGTTCTTTTTGGATGCAAAGTTCCAGTTTAGTCATTCTTATTGAAGACATAAGGTAACTATACGTGACAACGACTCGGGAATTCGGTATATAACCCTGAAAGCTATGTTGACATCGATGCGATGTCCAGTATCGACCAAATGTGACAGGATCGAGCTTTTTATCCACCTCATTCCTCCCCCCCTTGCTGAACTAAGCTGGTAAATGTTCTCAAACCCATAAACGAACCTGCCTAATCATTCGCCCTAGATAACTTCAACTACAGGAACAGTTGAAATGGTATATGCATGAAGAAGAGCTAAGGTTAGGTAAGACATCTTTGAGTTGCTTGGTGAACACTGGACGGTTTATGAAGAATAGACACAGACGTGCAGAGTAGAAGGTGTTCTTTATCCCCCTGATTAAACATTGCGATAGAATCTTTCAAGGAGTAGAATCGTAGACGTTACCATTTCCTATTTACGACTAATGTAACCTATGTTGACTGTAATGAACTCTTCTGGATATCCGTTCTCACTAAACAAATATCTCAGATGACCTGGATACTCGATCCTAGGAGCAGATGGAATCTTCCTGTAAATGCTAAGCATCTGACCAGATTACGTTTGTATTTCATTTGGTACGAAGCGAAGGAAATGTGTATACTGAGCTTTGGTCTCTATCTTTCTAAATATGTTTCTTTTGACTGAAGCATCCTCTTTTCTCGTTCTTACGGCGCTGAGGAAGTGTAGAAAGTCGTTGTATTCTCCTTTGTAGGTGAAATGGACCGCTAGGTGATCATAGCGATCATCGTACACTACAAAATGGTCATCCATGTGACAACAATATATTTCATCTGTCAGAGAATTATTTTCTAGTTTTGCTGGAAATATAATCGCGAAAATAGGTTCCAGTGGGGATCCCATGACCACTCACTCCATCAACCTATATGTACATTCCATTATTGGACATTTGTTGTAGTTGTTTCAGACTACTAATGGGAGTGTCATCAGCGAACAGTTTTCTTTCTATATTTTTGGTTCACAGATATAATCACCGGTTTCCACTAGAGGCCCAATTAGGGGGTGAAGATGAAACACATCAAGTGATGCCAAATATTTTGTCAGCTGCGTTCAAGATTTTTAATCTTGTCAATAAATTGAAAGTTATCCTTAACGCCATCTATGCCTCACTAACTCGTCATGCAAGGATTGAAGATTTTGATGTATGCTATGATGATGTTATCCAGTAAAGCAATGAAAGTTTTGCAAATAAACTATCCAGCTCAGACAGTACAACCACATTAAAATTATCCATCTGAGCTACAAATCTTCTCCATCATATCTAAAGGGTCGAAGTCTGTGAAAATAGCACCTCTATATGAGAAAAAAGGCATAAAATGGACTCACACAAAAATAGAACTTGCAGGATCTGGACTTCGCCGATGTGGTATATATGTCTGATTTCCCACAAACTGGAAGATATGCAAGTGGAAAGCAACAAGCTGGCAGAAGGAGCATCCACAGAAGATAGGACTTCCTTCAAGTGAACACAGATAAAACAGATGTGGTGATGAAGATTCCTGGCCAACAACAACAGCAACAACAACAGACAACATCAGCCTGCATAAATCGGAGGAACCTGAAAGAAACAAACTCCTTCACTTACCCACCTACCTACTTACATGGAAAGCATCGTTTCAGCTACTGGCCGACGGAACTGACGAGGATATCAAAGCCAGAATCGGAAAAGCAAGACAGGCTTTCATTACTCTTAAGTTGAGTTTGTGTGTAGATCAACATCACTCACCATCAAAAATAATATCCGGATTTTCAACTCCAATGTGAAGCCAGTCAGCTCTGCTCACCATACGGATCAGAGACTTGTACTGCGCGTCATAAAGAGCATCTCAAACAAACTTCCGATTTCATTAACGGTTTTCTTCTCTCAATACCACTCAAGATCAGATGGCCGGTCAGAAAAGATCAGCAACAGGATGGGATCTCTGGCGATGAGCGAACCAACCAACACAGCAGGAACCGATTGTCAAACAAATAGGCAGGAATAGATGGAGATGAATTGGCAATACGCTGAGGAATTCATCAAGTGACATCACTAGACAAGCCATTTCTCGAGTGGAACCCGAAAGGGAGGCGGGGAGTCGGTCGTCATTGAAGGGGTGACTTGGAGGAAGTCATGTGAGGAGGAGATGAAAGCATGTGGGCAGACTTGGAGCGGAGTGAAAAAGTTGTCAGAAAACAGAAGGCAATGGAGACTTGGGCAGCTGAAGCTGTATGTTCCTCTAGGGAATTAAAGGATATAATAATAATAATGACAATAATGTGTGGTCTTATATCATGCGAAATATTCATGAAAACTATTTGAACATCCTATTTGATGATGTTAGGGACAGAGTACTTTTCTCACAGTTTATATTACTGCATTGACATGTAAACCAAAATCACACGCTCAGTGATTGGTTAACGAATATAAACACTGTACAGATACAAAACTGTAGTTTAATCAATGGAAAAAAGTACCTTGGCTTCCGTCTCTTGCCTGCTGTTTTATACAACAGTAGTTGAACAGTTTCTGTGGTTAAGCTTATGAAACTTAATTTTTAATGGCACACTTAAAAGATATTGAATACTTTCAGTAAATGATCAGTTTTTTCTTTTGCTTTATATCAAATATTAGTGTATCACATGTTACTCTAAAAATTCCCTGTTTGATTGATTTTTATGACAAAGAGGTTTGTAAAAAAACATCTGCTGCTCGTGAGTACGATTTGACAATTTTACTGCTTGCAGTATATACTGTCAGAATGTAATGAATTCTCTTTTATTTATTCTATGGCAACAGTGTATAATATTTTAATATTACGAAATTATATATATATATATATATATATATATATATATATATATATATATATGAAAATCCACTTCAAAAGTTAATTTGTGCATATTTTACAGCGAGCGAAAATTAATAAAGATTTTACAATGGTTTCATTTAAAAAAATCATTCGAAGAAAACCTGAACTTGTAATGCGATACAAAAATTAAGCTGTCCTTATGAAATTGTGATAGGTATTCATTCAGTGTAAAAGCTACCCTTTATAATCTACCTCCTCTTTATGAGCCGTCTAATATGTGTTCGTTGAAGTCTTTCGATAGAAGTACACTAATCATAGATGTACTTCATTTGGGAATTAAACTGGCATGTTTTTAAATATCGTGCTAACTCAATTGTATACTTGACAGAAGCCAGGGCAGATTTGGCAGCTGGTATCCTAAAAATGAGAATACTCAGCTCTTTATAGAAGACCTTCCCTTCAGAAACATTAATAGTGACGTTCTCTAACCGTCCAATGCTTCGAAACAATGCTAAGGACAAACTCTTGCTCGTGTGGAGCTAGGCAAAGAGGTAATTGTGTGCTCATCCTTTCAAAACGTGTTAGGGAATATTACCCAGCGTGACTGCAAAAAGGAGGCACGTGTTCAAACGGAAGTGCTACACTACTGAACATCTCCCTCAACATCTCGACTGATTCTTTCAAAGTAATTTACAAAGTCAATAGAAATCTACCAAAACCAGTGTGTTTCCAACTTCCCTGTACTGCATAAGCCCCCGCAATATGCATCGAAATGCTGGAGGTGTGTATGTTCATAATAAATTAAAATTTGACCTCTACAACTACCATGGACCTAGTTAGGTATGTTCTCTTAGCCTCTGTTTTTGATTTTGAATTTTTTTTCGTTAGCTATGTGTGATTCTTCTCTCTTTGTCTTCATTCAAGTCATCCTATATTTTCAGTTATAATAACAGTTATTTTAAGTTGGATTGCATGGAGGATTTAATCATGAGCTGACATCAGTTAGAGAACCACTGGAAAACCTGGGAGTACTGGACTGCCGTTTCGTCCTAGTTTGGGACTCCTCAGCAGTACGCACCCACCGGGATTCGAACCCAGGACCTTCCGGTTACAAGGCGAGCTCGTATACCATTAAGCCACTGGGACCCGATCCAATGGTCCTTGAATTCTAACTTCTGCCAATTCACGACATAGCGCGACCGCAAGCCAATGTCTTCGGCGAGTATTTGTCCTCACACCCGACCAGCTGCACCCTACTGGTCACGACTTCCCACTGGAACCCCAGGTTAACTGCCTGAATACGGCCAGTCATTAGTGAGCATCAGAAGAAGACATTGCGAAGTGGTCGCGTTGTACCTATAAATGATATGAGTTGGAAAGACGAGATCCAGTTGTTCTACTGACTATTTAATAAGTTAAAGGTTTCAAGCCTAATGCCTTCTTTATCGCACAGAACACGAGCTAAGTAGGGTATGGATGAGTTTTCGTACTTACTAGTGCGAGCATATATTTTTCTATGTAGGCTTCTGGTCTGCCTGCCTGATGAGATACAAGAGGAGAGTTGTGAATGTAGAGGGTGTTGTGAATTAGATAAAATGGATTTCGCCCATTTTTCACATGAGTCCATGTGCTTGTCAACCAGAATATTAATTAACAAGCTGGTTAAGTGGCACGTAGCTTACCCTGTTGACAACCTTTAATATCATGCGTAATAAGGTATAGTCTTTCTTCAATAGCCCAGGAAGAACTAAGGGGGAACAATGAGAATAATAGGCAGAATACAGGAGTTAACGAATAGAAGGAGTAAGGGTAGGGTTATTCCAGAATGTCTTAACTTCTTGATGTAGAAGGTAAGACGGAATATTTTCTTAGAAATCATCAAGATATGAGACGACCAAGAAAGATCAGCAGATAGAATGACGCCTAGGTATTTAATTTCTGACTTGATTTCTATTTTAGTGCCATTTATGTTGCACACCTCCTGAGTGATAACCAGTTTTTTAGGTCAGATTTATGCCTAAAGGTGAAATTAAGTGTTTGGCGTTTGGAGGGGTTTAAGGTGAGACCGTTTTCCTTGAACCATTGGCTGATTTCTGATAAGAAGCCATTTAGTTTAGTGCAGTCACTTTGACATTTGACAGGCAAAGATACAGTCAGGTTGTCAGCAATTTGACAAAATCAATGTCATTTGAAGATGGTAGGTCATGCAGAAAGAAAGAAAGAAAGAAAAAGAGAAGTGGGGAAAATACAACACCTTGTGGGACACCAGCTTCAGTAAGCACTGCACTAATTCCTTCTTTCCATCTAGTAACAAGAAATTAATTTTATATAATGTTATAATGTAGTATTGTTTCCACATTGATACCTTTAAACTTTCATATTAGGTTGAAATCTCTTACCTCATTGGTTCTCTTCCGTTATCATGTAAATTTAAAAAGTGATTACATCTATGTCAACTTATGTATATAAATAAATAAGTTTTTACAGCTGTTGAGGATGAATTTCTATACTAGATGTTTTGTTCTCTTCGCCCTAATGTTCTGTAGGATATTTTCCATAGTTTAACATGACAGAGGGTTCCTGCAAAATTATAATTATTCATAACGTATAGTACATGAAGTGCAATCTAAGTGTCTCAATCTAAAAATCTCATCAAGAACATGATAATTAAATCACTGCTTTATTTCCGTGAAACAAAATATTTAATAATGGCTCAGGAGACTGGTTTATTTTTGAAATTTTCATCATGGTTAACAATATTTACAACAGGGACCTCATGAGTTTTCCGTGTCCCCCAAATGTCTTCATCTGTGGAAATACACGTCTAAAAACTCAACTCACCGCAGCCTTACCGAGCGTCGACCTAAAGAAACAAAAGATCAGATTTAAAAAAGAGTTCGTTCTGTGAGAATTAAACTTGTTTTTATGAGTATAACCAGTTGGTTCGAACCCCAAAGGGGTACATAGTGCCTATGATTCTCAAACAAGAATGGAACATCTCTCTGGCAGTACTCTCTTGTTAATTAGAGTGGTTCTCTACCTGATATCAATCCATGATGAAACTCGTAGACATAGCAGTTAAAGCGCGTTAATACAACTTTTATATACAAATATATTATGATCACAGACAGTTATCTAAGTAAGCTATAGCGGTTTAATTTAATTTGTCATATATGGCGGAAAGTAACATGTGAACGTGAAATGCACACGACCCCGAAATATTACTATTTATAATATCCTTTAAAACCTAGAGGAACATACGGCTTCAGCTACGCGTATCCACTGCCTTCGGTTTACTGCCAACGTTTTCACTCCGCTCCAAGTCTGATAACATGCTTCCATCTCCTCCTCACATGACCTCCTCCAAGTCATCCTCACGCTGACGACAAACTCTCCACCCGCTTTCCTTTCGGCCTGGTTCCACTCGAGAAATGGCTTGTCTAGTGATGTTACCTGGTGGTTTGTTTTCTCAGTGAATGGCCAGCCAATCCATCTTCATTTCTTCCTACCTATTTGTTTGACAATCGGTTCCTGCTGTGTTGGTTGGTTCGCTCATTGCCAGAGATCCCATCCTGTTGCTGATCTTTTCTGACCGGCCATCTGATCTTGAGTGGTATTGAGAGAAGAAAACCGTTAATGAAATCGGAAGTTTGTTTGAGATGCTCTTTATGACGCGCAGTACAAGTCTCTGATCCGTATGGTGAGCAGAGCTGACTGGCTTCACATTGGAGTTGAAAATCCGGATATTATTTTTGATGGTGAGTGATGTTGATCTACACACAAACTCAACTTAAGAGTAATGAAAGCCTGTCTTGCTTTTCCGATTCTGGCTTTGATATCCTCGTCAGTTCCGTCGGCCAGTAGCTGAAACGATGCTTTCCATGTAAGTAGGTAGGTGGGTAAGTGAAGGAGTTTGTTTCTTTCAGGTTCCTCCGATTTATGCAGGCTGATGTTGTCTGTTGTTGTTGCTGTTGTTGTTGGCCAGGAATCTTCATCACCACATCTGTTTTATCTGTGTTCACTTGAAGGAAGTCCTATCTTCTGTGGATGCTCCTTCTGCCAGCTTGTTGCTTTCCACTTGCATATCTTCCAGTTTGTGGGAAATCAGACATATATATCACATCGGCGAAGTCCAGATCCTGCAAGTTCTATTTTTGTGTGAGTCCATTTTATGCCTTTTTTCTCATATAGAGGTGCTATTTTCACAGACTTCGACCCTTTAGATATGATGGAGAAGATTTGTAGCTCAGATGGATAATTTTAATGTGGTTGTACTGTCTGAGCTGGATAGTTTATTTGCAAAACTTTCATTGCTTTACTGGATAACATCATCATAGCATACATCAAAATCTTCAATCCTTGCATGACGAGTTAGTGAGGCATAGATGGCGTTAAGGATAACTTTCAATTTATTGACAAGATTAAAAATCTTGAACGCAGCTGACAAAATATTTGGCATCACTTGATGTGTTTCATCTTCACCCCCTAATTGGGCCTCTAGTGGAAACCGGTGATTATATCTGTGAACCAAAAATATAGAAAGAAAACTGTTCGCTGATGACACTCCCATTAGTAGTCTGAAACAACTACAACAAATGTCCAATAATGGAATGTACATATAGGTTGATGGAGTGAGTGGTCATGGGATCCCCACTGGAACCTATTTTCGCGATTATATTTCCAGCAAAACTAGAAAATAATTCTCTGACAGATGAAATATATTGTTGTCACATGGATGACCATTTTGTAGTGTACGATGATCGCTATGATCACCTAGCGGTCCATTTCACCTACAAAGGAGAATACAACGACTTTCTACACTTCCTCAGCGCCGTAAGAACGAGAAAAGAGGATGCTTCAGTCAAAAGAAACATATTTAGAAAGATAGAGACCAAAGCTCAGTATACACATTTCCTTCGCTTCGTACCAAATGAAATACAAACGTAATCTGGTCAGATGCTTAGCATTTACAGGAAGATTCCATCTGCTCCTAGGATCGAGTATCCAGGTCATCTGAGATATTTGTTTAGTGAGAACGGATATCCAGAAGAGTTCATTACAGTCAACATAGGTTACATTAGCCGTAAATAGGAAATGGCAACGTCTACGATTCTACTCCTTGAAAGATTCTATCGCAATGTTTAATCAGGGGATAAAGAACACCTTCTACTCTGCACGTCTGTGTCTATTCTTCATCAACCGTCCAGTGTTCAGCAAGCAACTCAAAGATGTCTTACCTAACCTTAGCTCTTCTTCATGCATATACCATTTCAACTGTTCCTGTAGTTGAAGTTATCTAGGGCGAATGATTAGGCAGGTTCGTTTATGGGTTTGAGAACATTTACCAGCTTAGTTCAGCAAGGGGGGGAGGAATGAGGTGGATAAAAAGCTCGATCCTGTCACATTTGGTCGATACTGGACATCGCATCGATGTCAACATAGCTTTCAGGGTTATATACCGAATTCCCGAGTCGTTGTCACGTATAGTTACCTTATGTCTTCAATAAGAATGACTAAACTGGAACTTTGCATCCAAAAAGAACATGTTGAGAAGTTGTTCCTACTGTTGGATTGCTGATTCTCCTTCTGACAAATAGTGTCTTTTCCCCTTATCACTCTAGCTTTTTTTCTTTTTCTTTGCTTATTATAACAATTATTACCATTCAAATCAATGTGCACCGTGATGGTGAGCTAGCTAGAATGGTGGTCACATTACAACCTGACTGATAGAATTCAGTCTACACCAGTCAGAGGACTAGACGCATCACACTAGTTGCTGGTGTCAAATCAAAAAAACATGATTACTATTCATCAGAATTTATGCCCTTCATTCCAACATTCTCTCAATGCTATCCAATTTTTCATTTATACTGTCGGGACTTATTATGCCTCCACCTGTTTCATTCCACGCATTGGTTATTTCATCATGAACCTCTCATTGCAATCTTACTACCTTCTCTCTCGCCGAAGACATTGGCTAGCGGTCGCGCTATGTCGTGAATTGGCAGAAGTTAGAATTCAAGGTCCATTGGATCGGGTCCCAGTGGCTTAATGGTATACGAGCTCGCCTTGTAACCGGAAGGTCCTGGGTTCGAATCCCGGTGGGTGCGTACTGCTGAGGAGTCCCAAACTAGGACGAAACGGCAGTCCAGTACTCCCAGGTTTTCCAGTGGTTCTCTAACTGATATCAGCTCATGATTAAATCCTCCATGCAATCAAACAAAATCCCTACAAAAATCAATACTTGATATTTTATGTTTGTTTCCATGCTTTTCCTGCTTACAATTATAATTCGTTTAAAATATCTACTTTACAATTAAATCTTAATCCTGTGCAATTTTTGTGTTTTTTCAGGCTCTTGTAATCGATATTTACACCTCCTTACTTCCATTTCAAGTTGAAAATTATCATTATTTCAATTTACTTTCCATACTCCCTCATTTTTACACACCCTGGTTATCGGTTCTAATTCTGTGTTAATTTTGTTTCTAAGCCTCTCGTAAACCATCTATCTAGTTGAAAATAATTGTCACCTTTTATTCGCCTTCGTAATTATGTGGAATCAAGCAAAAATTGTAGTGTATTAAACACAACATAATCGAGCAAAGAATATTCTTTTCAATAAATTCCTCTTCTGGCTCTACAATTATATACATGTTTATATACACAGAATATTCAATTGTAGTGTAGTCCGCGACTGCCTGAAAACTGTCATCACCTCCTGACATGATCACCACAATTTCACCCATGTTTTCATTTCTCACTCGTGATGACATTCAACGTCCTCATCTTGTGCACCGTCCGTCGTCTGTATTCTCTTGAGAATATTTGTGCGGCAATAAATTTTTGAGTGTTGGTTTGTAGGGATTTGATTGGTTTCAGGATTTCATCATGAGCTGACATTAGTTAGAGAAGCATTGGAAAACCTGGGAGTACTGGACAGCTGTTTCGTCCTAGTTTGGGACTCTTCAGCAGTACGCACCCACCGGGATTCGAACCCAGGACCTTCCGGTTACAAGGCGAGCTTGTATACCATTCCAATGGGAAGTCGTGACCAGTAGGGTGCAGCTGGTCGGGTGTGAGGACAAATACTCGCCGAAGACATTGGCTAGCGGTCGCGCTATGTCGTGAATTGGCAGAAGTTAGAATTCAAGGAGCATTTGATCGGGTCCCAGTGGCTTAATGGTATACAAGCTCGCCTTGTAACCGGAAGGTCCTGGGTTCGAATCCCGGTGGGTGCGTACTGCTGAGGAGTCCCAAACTAGGACGAAACAGCTGTCCAGTACTCCCAGGTTTTCCAATGCTTCTCTAACTAATGTCAGCTCATGATGAAATCCTGAAATAAATTTTTGGTTGGTTGCTGATTCTTTACGGTTTGTGGACCAATATGCAGTACATAGCGAAGGAAGCCGTTGATAAAATTCTTCAAACTGTTAGAATTCCTTTCAAAGGAAATGCATGTCTAATTAATAAACCATGATGAAGCTCTCATAAAATCTGCTGCTTATGCGGCACATTTGTATAATGATTTTAGGATAATGAAAATCTGATTTACCTGACTAGTCTTCCGATTGTTATCTGTTCCACCGGTAATTGAAAGCCCCGCCACCTAGGTGTATGAAAGTGATTACTTCTTTAAAATTTTTCCCGCTAATGGTAACTGATGTTTGTTGTCGTTTCAGGTTACGTATTTTCACCACCTCTGACATTGTCTGTGCTCACTTCAAGTCTTAGCAGATAAGCAGATAGACAATATTCCATATTCTTTTGATGTATGTACTCTTAACAAATCTTTTATTTACTCTCCCTCAAATGCCATGCTTCCCAGCATCACTTGTGTTAATAATAGCCCCTTTCCAGGTTTTAACACAAATGATGTTCAAAAGTGCCTCAAGTCTCTAAACCCTTCCCAGAGCTTAGGTCCCGATTATGTACCTAGTATTACTTTTAAAAAATGTTCTGATATTCTGTGTCACCCTCTTACTGATCTATTTAACAAATCTTTTTCCGATAATATTGTGCCTGCCGTTTGGAAGGACATTAAAGTTGTACCCATACCTAAATCATCCACTGGAGCATGTGTCAAATTTAGACCCATTGCTATTACCTCTCCTTTTTTGAAAACTATGGAGAAATTACTTTTACTTAGTCTTGTACCTTCGCTTAAATCCCTAAACAAATTGCCTATAAGCACAGTAGAAGCACTTTAGATGCAGCTGCCGTCTTATATCATAACATTGCTTCCAGTCTAGACAAGGGGGCTAAATTTGTTCGTGTTGCCTTCCTAGACTATACATCTGCTTTCGACTCGGTCCCTAGGGACATCTTATTAAATAAACTTGCTGCTAGTCAAACAGAATGTTGGGCTGTTAACTGGTTACATTCCTATTTCTCAGATAGAAAGCAGTACACCGTATATAAAGGGAAGTCTTCCACTTCATTGCCTACTGAAGCTGGTGTCCCTCAAGGCGCTGTTCTTTCTCCTTTTCTTTTTTCTTTCTTCTTGCATGACTTGCCTCACTCTGATGAAATAAACTTTGTGAAGTACGCTGATGATTTAACGGTTTCAATGGCTGTTAACTCCCAGCTAGATTGTACTAAAATAAATAGCTTTCTATCGGAAGTCAGCAAATGGTCTGAGTCTAACGGTCTTAAACTGAATCCTTCTAAGTGTCAAACTGTTGATTTCAGCTTAAGATGTAAACGACAGTTAAAAGAAGTCATCGATTCTCATGACACTTGTAAAATTGACGACAATGATATAGGAATCAAATCAGAAATTAAGTATCTTGGACTCATTCTCTCTTCTGATCTCTCCTGGTCTTCCCATGTCTTAGCAATCTCCAGTAAAATATTCCGCCTGACATTTTACATTAAGAAGTTAAGACACTCGGGTATAACTCAACCCCCCTCTTACAGTTCATAAACTCTTGCATCCTACCTATTCTTCTTTATTGTTCACCCTTATTCTTTCCTGGTTTGCTTAAAAAGGACTATGTCACAATTCGTAGAATACTGAAGACTGTCAGTAGGGTGAGTGGTGTCCCAGTGGACCACATAGTTAACGTCGTTGTCGATAGGCACTTGACTTCGTGCAATAAATTTGCTAAAGGGATTTTGTCTGACTTGGAGCATCCGCTTTACCCTCAGCTTTCACCTTGCATCTCCTCAGGTAGAACAAGGAGTAACTTCAGAAAACTGTATGCTCGCACGTCTAAGTATAGAAATTCTATGATACCATACTTGATGAAAATAGTGTCAGGCAAGAATTAACTAACCTTCTTTCATCTAGTAAATAAACAATTTCCTCCATCCATCCTCCTTATATACCTTCAAGTTTTACTTTTATTACTTCTATTATATTTATGGTCCTGTTACTTCTTTGTTTTACTCTCATAATTGCAAACACCAACTTATCTCCATGACGGCTGTAATCTATGTTTTTTCCTTCACCATATCATGTAAAGAGAACATTATATTCAATATTTTTAAACATGTTAGGATTTCTATACCACATTGCCAATACTGTGTGACACAAGCCAACGGCAATTTTCACTTGTATAATTATTACCCTAGCTGTTATCATTATTATTATTTCCATTTTATATGCTGCATGTTTTTGACACTACCTCTATTGTAAATGTGGAAAATTTTCTGTGTGATTAATTTTATTTATAATTTGAGGAAATTAGATGCAATATTGTGATTAATGCTGAAAATTCCATTCTGTATCACAAGTACTGTTTTTGGAATAAAGTAAATTATTATTATTATTAGCTGATTGTTTTACAAACCTTTTAGTTTTTGTCTGTAGATTTTCTAGTTTGTGTGTCATTAGACACAAATCATCAGCTAATTTTACTCGTCTACAGTTTTTCTATTGATCAAACGCATGCGTGTCTTCTCGCACCCCAGAGTTTGTTGTGTGATCAATTCCCCTCACAATCAGGAATATCACTCTTGATATTTGATAATCTTATCTTACACCTGTCCTCAATTCAAACTCTACTCTGTTGTGATTCATCTAGCCATTGGCACCGTAATATGATGTCGAAATATGTTTGCGGCACTACACCCCATAATGCTGAGGCAATTTTCAGAATAATTCACAGTGATCGATACGGAATGCTTTTTCAAAGTCCATGAATTTGAGGCAAAGAGTTGAATGTCGTTCTTTATCCTGTCCGGTGACCAAGAGTAGCGCTGGAGTTTGACCCATACATGATTAGCTATTCATTGGATCTAGCTTTTTCCTGTCCAAGTTTTGTGTGCAATGCATCTTTTAGTCTCTCTAGGTTGACGTGACCTAATATTTTGGTTGAGGTGAGAGCCAACATAATTCCGCTTCAATTCCTGCGATGGCTTAATTGGCACTTCTCCAGCAGTTTGAATAGACATTTATTTCTACCAGTTGTCTGGTACATTCCATTTCTTCCAAACTCTCAGCAGTATTTTAGTGAGGTTACCTTCTATGGTCGCAGGATTTACTTTTAATGCTTTATTGGCAGTTCTGTGCCTGTTGTCAGTGGCATTTCCGGACCATTTGCAGGTGCTGTTTTGTTAAGGGGTTTTTTGAATTGGTCAGCAGTTTATTTTGTTGACTCCCCCTCTTTGCTTATTAAGTTCGCTTAACCATATCCCCTCGGTTTCATCAGTGCCGACCTTATCATCTGATATGGTGTTCTTGGATCCATCTCATTAGAGGTCTGCTCTGCTTTAGTTGCTAGTGATTCGTGACACCACCTTCAGTCTTTCTTCAAGTTTTTGATCAGTGTTCAGAAAGCTGATCTCAACTCCTTGTTTCATTGCCCAGCTATGCCCTGATTCACTTTCGATTTCTCCACCCCCCTTGCCTCTATTAGTTTTGAAGTGCTCTCAGAGAACCATTCCTTGTCTTGACTCTTCTTTATCACTAGGACGGTCATACTTGTTCCCTTCAAAATACCTCTGCACACATGTTTTATCACTGATACATGATTTCTGGGTATTCCCTCTGACAGCTGTAGTGATAACGTCCTCTATATTTTTTTCTAGTTTTTAGGCGTAGAAATGCAGTGGTCGTCTATCGCCAGTTTCCATGTAGCCTTCCAGAGTGACTTCCTTGCACTGATTAATGGTCTCAGCTTACCTCTACTCATCTAATCGATTTCGCGTCTCCGCTCTTTTCCAGTTTGCGATGAAGCAAATTTTATTTTATTTGTGTCTACCTACTTGAGCTCACACTGTCTTTTTACATCCTTGCTTTTGTACACACTGCCTTTAATCATAAAACCACCAAAGGCGCAGAAGTTTGCAAGGAGTCCTCTGTTCTCTTTTATTTCACTGATGGCCTCCTGATCCAATATACTTCCTCTTTCTATATTATCTGCACCCAGACTGGTTGACAGTCATATCACCGATTAGGATTGTGATATCGACATTTGGAATCTTGTCCGCTACTGTTTCCAGCTCTTTGTAGAAGTCTTTCTTCTTCTCCATTGAGTCTCCGTTATTTTTAAGAGTATAGCATTGGGTAGTTGTAATTTTCCTGGCATATATCATACTATTAAACTGGAGGAGATTGGTTCTTACTGCATCAGAGAATCTGAGGCTACTGGTGACACCATTCATAGCCACCTCCCAGTGTTTGATTGGTGGATGGTGACTAACAGTGGAATCCAGGATACGCATTTCCTCCTATTTGGGACTCGTCGAATGGATGTACCTGCATTTCTCAGTGAGCGGTAATGTTCCCACCGGGGCTCGTACCCAGTGCTCATACTTTCAAATGACAAAGCGTTATTCACTAGACTACTTGGGCCGTGGGAGTCATCTCTTTTTCAAGGGGTCATATTAATTTTGACTGAATTTGAGATTTCCCCGTCGACTGAGTGGAGCGAAGTGCTCGGTCTCACGTTGACATGTCGGCTTCTTGTACAGATGATTCGACGACGTCTGAGCAACTTAATTAGAATAATTTCATTGGTGGATGGCGACAAGCAGGGAATCCAAAATGCGCATTTCGTCCTGTTTGGGACTCGTCACCGAACCTCTTACGTTTTGCCCTTTTACCAAATCAATAATCATATGTATCTCACTTTACTCTAGCGAATTACACTTTCTGGAAACTTTTGAATGCAGTATTGAAGTGTTAATATTTATTGACTGTTTTACGCACGGAACAATAAGTGTTATAAACAATTCAAAATATGAAATCCAAGTGCTCAGAATATCTGTAATAAATAAACTATGTGGTGCAGATAAATAAAAATGATGTCATTTATTTCATTTTTTCTCATTCCTTCACATTCCCAGGGGCAAAAATAGGACGTCAAACTAGAGGCTTGAAGTTTCTGTAGCAGCGTTTATTTTTACAGAATAGAGTTTCTAGCCTCATGCCCAACTCAATCTTCCCTCTTTACCAGTCTGATTTCTGGCTAAGCGGGATAAAGGAGTGCCTCGTCGGTGGCCGTGGATCAAACCCCAGACGACATGCGTAGTCGGCGAGCATTCTACCTAGTGTGCCACCGACGCACCATACATTCATTCATTCATTCATATACTTCATTATTTGCGACTCTAATTGACTGGCTGAATTATTATTTCCTCCCTATTGTGTTTTTGATAAAAGAGTGTACACCATAGGTGGTTAATGGTGAAAACATGTATTGTTTTAGGGGATATAGACGATAAATACGAAACAAATATAATAATAATTTCCTATTCGCATTACTTCGATTTGAAATAATAAAGGTGTGGCAAAATAAGAAGAACAATGCGCTAATATCGTGACTCTGAATTAATTGCTAGATTTCTCAATTTAGCTTTAGGTATTATATTACACCATTTGTAGGTGTCATTTTAGACAGTGAGACAGGTGAGAAAATTTCGATTTTTTCATCCAATAATCATACTAATAAGTAGTATAGTATCTTGAAATTATGAATTTAGATATTTGTTCAGTGAAATAATAAAATATATTCAAAGTGTGATTGATTGATTGATTGCTTGCACAGTTCTTAATCCAGACAATATGAGGAGTGTATTTATCATTGAAAACATGAATTGCTATTTTTTTGTAAATTTATCAAGCTATCGAAGAAACTTTTGTATTCATCTTTAAGATTCTGAGATATTGATTACATTGGTAGTGAAAAGCCATCTTCCGAAAAAACTTAACTACCTGACTAGACACCAGTTAGTATCCGATCATAAGTATCTAATACAGTCCTACAGGAAGTCAGTCATCAACCTAAATACCTCAGTTGTAAAGTCTTGGACTGCTGGTAGCACTGGATAACACTGGCTTGAATCTCAAAAGAGACATGAATTCCTTCAAGATTGTAGATACGCCGTGTTGCTGACTGGTGAGTTCCGACTTGCGCGAAACTCAGGTTAGTCAGGCAAGGCTTCCTGCCGATTGCCTCCAACCGTCTAATAACAACAGTCAGGTGAAACATCTGAACCAGTACTATGATCTCATTCCACTGTTTTCGTTTGACTGTAGTACTGAGTTTGTCAAACTAATATTGTGACATTGGAATTACTTATTGTTCAGTGTGTTTAACCTTTTACAAATATTTTACCATTTAATTATGCAGTCAGCAATGAAAAACAAAACGGGTTCTTGTCTTTAATTATTATCATCTCAGTGATAATAATAATAATGAGGCTTTATTTCAGACAATATGTGAACATATGGTACAAATATTTTCACGAGTTGATCACAGACTGATGTCAGTTAGTGAACTTTTGAAAAAAAAAACAGGGAGTACTACACTACAGCTGTTTCATCCTAGTTCGTGAATCGTCGGCACTACGCACCCACTGGGGTAAGAACCCAGGACCTTTCGGTTACAAGGCAAGCTGGCTCGTATACCATTCAGCCACTGGAACTCGACTCACATGGGGCCATGAATTCTAACTTCTACCAATTCGTGATGATGCTCACCAATGACTTGCTACAGGATGAAGTTTCCTGGAGTTCTAGTAAGAAGTCATAGCAAAGATTTTCAGCGTATTCAGTTCCAAAATACTTTTTTTTCTTCATATACGATTAACATCCAAAATAATAACCTGAAGCTTATCTTTACTGTGACGAAGAATTGCATAGCGTTTACTAGGAAGCTAGTTTAAATTACAGCGCAATTTCATGTATAGGTCGTTTGATATAAAAGTTCAGGATTAAATTCAGATGAAAGTGAGCATTTCGTTAGAAATCAATTTCTGTAGCCTATTGATTCAAGCAAGCCGCCTTATCCATTCCATCCTTATTTACTCACATGCATTCTTTCTCTTCTCGTGCTAAAAAAAGAACCACAAATGAAAATAAGACGTCAGAGTGTGGAGACTGCTTTAAGCTCTTTTTTTGAGAGATTCACAGAGCAGTTGATAATGCGTCGGGGGCTCAGAGGTAGAATGCTCACCAGCCACTTAGGTGGTCCAGGGTTTGGTACCCGGCTGACACGCTTCCAAACCCCACTTAGCCTGGTGAATAGGGAAGGTTTAACGTAAGACTAGCAGTCCCACCAAGTAAAAAATAAACGCCACTGCTTTCGAAACATCAAAGCTCGAGCTAGAAGCACTATATGTTCCACTGGGAACGCAAAGGAGTATGTGGAGTATTCTGTTATACTACGAATAATATAATTTACTATTATGGAAGAGAAGGCTGTTTGCACAGACAAATTTAAGTCCGTATCACTTCGCACTAGAAACAGACTGAAACATGATTACACAAAAGTTTTGTTTAGCTTCATGGTTCTCTTTTTTTGTATTTGGAAATTATCAGTATTCCAGCAGCATATACAACACTTCTGAGATTGACAATGGGAATTAGAATTTTATGAAAATGTATTTCTCGACCCTTAATTTCCGGGAATTTTTTGGCAATATTTACCGATGGACTTGAAAACACAAGATAACGAAATTCCGTAAATTGATTGGGAAGCATCTAATGATAAATAACACGCAAAATACCAGTATTGCACTTTTAGGAATATGACTGCAGATTTTGTACTCAGATATGTGAATTGTTTTAGATACTGGAGGAGTGAAAGCCAAGCTCATCTGCTTTTCTTCACTGTACCCTTTCAAAACATACTTCCGTTAACGCCAGAGTAAAACAATAGCTAAATTCCTACATACCTAAATGATAAATCTAGTTCAATATTTGATAGGCCTTAAGTATGATGCATTAAAAGAATTCAAGAAATGGATGACTTCCCTGCATCGATAATGAAGATCTCTATGCTGACTGGAAACTGTAAGTAAGAAGGAACTATGGCTTTCAGTCAACCAGTGAAATATGCTGAAAGAAATGTGTTTCTATGCAGACTCCCTGGTGGAACCTAAATGGGAAGAAAAGCGAAGGACGTTGGTTTCAGAGTGCCGAGGGAAAGATAGTGTCTGGGAGGAAAAGAAAATGTATGAGCAGTTGTACGGCTAGCAAAACTAGACAATAGAGGACTGACAGGACTGGTTTCAAAATAGAACTTTGCACCGATGTGCATCAGTTCGAGTCGCCACACTTTACTCAGCATACAAAACCAGAGAAGAAAGTATAAAGAAACGCAAAATAGAGACAGTAAACAGAGTTATGAGGCAGTCTCAATCGATTCAGAAATAGTGTAGAAACAAATTCTTGCAGTATGCTGCTGCTTTTAGTCTAATCGCTATCCCAACAACCTTGCTAGTAACGTAGGACCTAGAGGAACAGTAGTTCCAGACAGTTTAGCTTGTTGGATCATTGTGATATGCAAGCCCGACCACCACGTCAAGGTAGCGCCTATCGGGTATGAGTGGTGAATCATTTCTGTTGCATATGTCGAGTGTAGACTCGATGAACAAGGATTCAGTAATCAACCTCTCTCGCTCTCCACTTAGCTAGATAATTTTTTAGAATTTTAACCCTCTCCCAACATGCCATTGTGTGGTTGTGTGTTAATGCATGTAGTGTAATGTAGTGTTGAGCTTTTTTTCTAAATGACTTATCTTCTCAGGTAGGGTCAACCATTCTTACCTTAGCTAAATTCTTATGTTCCGACAATCTGATTACCCGCGATCAAAAGGTTGTCCTATGTATGTAGTTGACCTCATAAACACTGCAGGGTATTATGTAAATTATATTATTCTGTCTAATTGGGTCAACTGGGTCCTTTAACCTACAGAGCTTGTCCTACCTGAGTGAGTTTGTAGGTTTAAATGCCACCAGCCTAATTCCTGCTTTATTTAAAATCCTAGTAAACATTACACTGCATAACACTGTGAGACTTTATCAAAACAAAATTTACTCATAATGGAAAATGTAGACATCATCCTGTAAGTAATACAATGCCACTGTTTTAGTCAAATCGAAAGAGAAAATCAGCATGGAATAAAACTAAACCAATGCAGTTATGATGCATAGATTTTAAAACCTTTATATTTCTCTAATATATATATATATATATATATATATATATGAAAAGCAAAAACATTCTAAAAACATGATGAGATAAGGCTGAATCCAATTCCCAAGGTTTCAAAAAATATATAAACGATTTACACGCATAAGCATTATCAGAGCATATGTCAAAATAATTCCTGCTTGAGTACATAAATCTATTATCCTGATGACATGTTTATAATTGATGATACCTTCTACTCAGAGGAAAAAAATTATTTTATAGCATAATAATGATGTCTTCAGACGTTAGCTAACTAATGCCTTAATTAATTCAATTAGTCCAATACTATGAGGAGTAATAACGACTGTCAACAGTGCTTATGGATACTGGTGTTCACTATCGTGTCAGGAGAATGCATGCCGTAAATTATTTCAGAGAACCTCATAAACTGAGTGCATATGGTATGACATGAACGACAACGGCACATGTCAAGTGATCCACAACGGAAAAATACTCAGTGAGGCGTTCGGAGTAAACACAAGAGTCAGACAAGGGTGCTTATTATCACCAACCAATGATATTCCTAATTGTGGTGGACTGGATTATGCGTCAGACTGTGAGTGGGAAACGAGAAGACAGGAATATCCTGGACCGATGTGAAGAACATAGAAGACCTGGATTTCGCGCGGCGATGATTTATGCTTGATGTCACACACACAAAATCGAAAACGTACAAGCGAAAACTGACCGACGAACTGGTCGAAGAAGCTGTCAGCGAAGACAGGACTCCAAGTGAACACAGAAGAGACGGAGGTGATGAAAATAACCAACCACCAACAACAACAGCAACAGCAATAGCAACATCCAGCATCAATCACCATCAAGGGGAGGGATTTGAAAGAGGTTACTCCATTCACTCACTTATCTAGGGAGCATTGTCTCAACTACAGGAAGTCGGAATGGACGACAATGTTAAATCCAGTGAGAATCGGGTGGGGGCGAGAAACACATTCACTCATCAACCTAAACCAATCTAATTTGGAAATCTTCGTCACTCAGCCAGCATCAACAACCACATTGCTTCGGATTTTCAATACAAACGTAAAGTCAGTCAGTTCTTCTATACGGATGAGAATTTGTGACTTGGCGGGTGGGTCACAAAGAATATTTCCAACAGCCTGTTGAAGACCTTCATCAACAACTAACTGTCTTCGCTGGCTCTATACTGAAGATCAGATGGCTGGGCCGGAAACAATCACCAACAAGAAACTATGGGAATAAACAAACAAAACAAGAACCAATCGCCAACTAACGAATATGCAGGAGAAATTGGATTGAAATGGATTGGACACTCACTCACTGAGGAGGCCGCCGCTGGGTGACATCGCGCGTAACGCAGGCCATTTCTCGAGTGGAACCAGGCCGAAAGGGAAGCACGCGGCGAGTGTGACGTCAGTGCAAGGGTGACATGCAGGAGGAGATCGTGTGTGTGAAGAGGAGTTGAAAGAATATGTATTTTGATTTGATTTTTGATCACAGATTGATTCCACACTCTATTTTTGTATATAAGTATGAAATTTTCAGCGTGGATACCGGTAGTTCAAATTTTGCATGCCGACCATAGATATCAAGTGTGCGTAGGGGATCGAACCTCGGACCATGTGCATGGTCGGCGAGAGCCCTAACCATTTTGCCACCAACGCACATGGATGCAGGTAAAAAGTACAGCAGAAGGAAGACAGAAGCAAGTGGAGACGTGCAGTTGAAGTCCTATTTTTCACTAGGAACCCAAGGGAACAATAATAATAATATGACATGAAGTTTATATATATATACATTGGTTGGTCACTAGGGCATAGACAATGATAGTAGTCTAGTCACACTAGTGTTGGTGCGGACGGAATTCTCTCAGTCGTGTTTACATTCAATAACGTCATCAAATTAAGTGACTCGTTTTATGTAATGATGTTAGATGGTTGGAGGAGGTTGTCTATGAACACGAGGTTATGTTTGTGACTGTAACAATGGGTGATGTGGATTTGAATCTCAGTGGTGAAATCATCACCTTCAAGGTGTGTGGATGCGCCATTTTGATGACATTCAAACAAATACAACACACGGGACCACAGTTTCCGGCTAATAAGCATCAACTGTGTTACATTAATTGACAAATTGAATGTTTTCTTCAATTTAACACATTAATCCTGAGAAATAGAGCAATAAAATGTCAAAAACTGTGTTATACATGTGTTGATGGAACATGATCAATGCTTCTAATTTCAAACACTATTTTGTATCTGAACAAAAATTACACAAGTCAGAGAAGTGTCATTCATATAGGGGAAAATAAATTCAGTATAAAGGTGAAAACGCAGTGAAACAAAGAAAATAGAGTTATGAAAAATAAATTAGGTGTTGAGAATAAAAAGCAGAATTACTAGAAAGATACTTAAAAAAGTGTAGATAAGGATGTATCAAACCTGTTGCTAGGATTCGTATCCAATACCTTGATAATTACTTATTTCAAAGAAACAGTGGGTGAAATAAAGCGAATTCTTAAGAATCATGACGTAACAGTGTGTTTTTTTTTGTGCAACGAACACGGATCCAATCAGCTCTCAAAAAGGATGTTCGCGTATCCTTGCCGTTCAGGGATGATCAACAAAATGTGGTCACTAAACAAAGAGTGAGTGTGGCAATTAATAGAACACAATAAGCAGCCAAACTTATCCCCAAAGAGATCTATGAGATCTATGCTGTCCTGCAAAACTCACACAGCATTTGTACGATAATGTCACATCTCATTGTGTTTATCAATTTACGTGTATCTCTGGACACACGTACATAGGGAGGACTCACCGATCTCTGCAGGTTACGGCAACAGAACATATCCCGAAGTGCCTGCAACAACAAATAAAATCGCTGGATACAAGTGATCCCGGATATATATGTCGAACATCATCCATAGCTAAGCACATTATAGAAACAAGTCATATGATTGGTTTCAATAATGCCTCTAAAACCATAATAAAAGCAAGGTCAGGTACTTAAATTCGGTGAAACATTGGCCATAAAAAGGCTTAGACCTGTCTGATGTGCCCGAAAGTTACTTGTTACTATTTCAAACTTGCCTTGGTAATCCAACTTAGAACTAAGGTTCAATTCACTGCGTAATATTTTCAACCTATTCTTGGCTTTGAATTTTCTTTCTTACCCACAACTTTGGATCATCTCCCTACAGATTATTTGTTCCCCTGATCTGTACACACTCTGACCTGTATTGTAATGATTAATGCCTTCTTGACCTCCATAAAACTGTGTCTGACAAGGACTCGTGTGTGATCAGAATGTTCGAAATGTGTTGTGCGAATACATTACATGTTTCTGATAAACCACGTCTTCTTATTTTGTTTCCAAAATTCATAAAGGGAAATAATTGCTTTAAAGTTTTGAATCCCAGGCGTGACTTTGTGATCTTAGCTGATGGATGCATTCTGATTACTAAAAAAATGTATATGTCAAATTTATCGTGCTTTATATATTTTACCGATTATATATTTCTTCTTATGGAGAGGCTAATAAATGATATCCAATTGTACTTTTACTTTTATTTCGATTAAGTACCCCGAAGAAGTTGTGATCAGTTTGTTAAACGACACGTTGGAATTACTTACTTCAATTTCTCTGAGATTTTTACAAGCATAATTTTTACAAATGTCTACTTTTCACTCGGCGCAAAATTATTGTAGAGGCCTTCAGTCTAATCTCGATCACAGTTCACTTAAAAGGCATAAGTGACTGAAATCTCATTCAAAATCTGGTTGGTGACTTACTTCCTTCATGACCTAAAAGTGGTGTTCTCCATTCTCACATTGATTCATCACCCAAACACTGGTTACAAAAATATCGACTAGTGACTTTGAATAAGGCACTTAAAAGACAAATTTCTCAAGACGATTTTAGATGGCTTTCAGGAAAATGTCATCAGTTGTCACAGTAAGGATATACCACATCTTGAAAAGACTGCTCCTGTACCAAAGAAAGCTATCTTTATTAACCTACCATCCAACGGTGATCAAATTATGCCTCTGACAGCTTAAATACTTTGGTCAGCCGTCAAGCACACATTCTATACCGCATCTCTTTAGTTCACATATCAAACATTTTCGATTCTTGTACCTACGATTATGGGATGAAATTCTGTGTACTCTGCTTCAAAGTGTATCTACAATTTCATCTGCAGTGCGGTGACACACACATATATGTAGGTAGAACCAATAGAATGTTCCAACGTCGTCGAAAAAGAACATGTTCTAAAATGGTTATTAAAACATCTAGAAAATCCCAATGCATTTAATCTGAATAGAAATCCCGTATCATCCATCGCAAAGTACTTATTAATACCAGGTCATAAAATCAATATTCATGACTGCTTCACCATTATTTCACATAACTCTAATTCAAGGTTATTAAAGGTGATGGGAACACACTTTGAACTAAACAAGCACATCGTAAACTGTGTGTACAAAAAACAATTTATCAAAAAGCCTAGTTGTTTTAATTTTCTCAAACTAGTGACAGGTTTTAATAGCCACTATTCTAGGAAAATCCTAATTTTTAGAAGTCAAGCTATCGTACACCATGTAAACACATTACTGCAATGCAGTGGAATAGTTTCATATACACTGAACGTTTGACATTCCAAGGTAACTGCTCACTTTCAACATTATAAGAATGACACAGTAATTATATAAACCTCGTGGTTTCTTTTAAGTTAATGAATAATCACACTGTTTCCAACATACTGTGCGATAATGCTGAAATCATTTCAGTGAAGGTCATGCCTTCTGATTTTGTTGAAGATTCGCAAACAAGGGTAAAACAGCTGTTCACTGTTTCCTGGTTCTCATTGATTCCTTAACTAATGATAATCAGTAACGAAATCTACACTGAAATTATTCTAAATCCCCACCACAAAATTCATAATTTAACCACAAATCTCTTCTTTTAAAAATTTGTCTGGTTCTATACTCTGGTAAGCACAGAGAATAGAATCCTTTGAAGAGAAAAAAAGGCACTTTCATCTGGAATACTAATTATGCATTTTAACAAGGAGAATATTGGAATTCGAAAAACGATCGATTCGTGATTTCTGCTTGAGCAAGTAAGTAAGTAAGAAAGTAGCTCAAAATATAGTTTGATTGAACACTAATGATAGTATATTATTATTTCCTTTGTTCCCTAGAGGAACATACGGCTTCAGCCGCCCAAGTCTCCATTGCCTTCTGTTTTCTGCCAACGTTTTCACTCCGCTCCAAGTCTGACAACATGCTTCCATCTCCTCCTCACATGACCTCCTCCAAGTCATCCTCACGCTGACGACAAACTCGCCACCCGCTTTCCTTTCGGCCTGGTTCCACTCGAGAAATGGCTTATCTAGTGATGTCACTCACTTCATGGTTTCCTCAGAGTATGGCCACAATCCAATCCATCTTCATTTCTTCCTACCTATTTGTTTGACAATCGGTTCCTGCTGTGTTGGTTGGTTCGCTCATCGCCAGAGATCCCATCCTGTTGCTGATCTTTTCTGGCCGGCCACCTGATCTTGAGAGGAGTATTGAGCGAAGACAACTGTTAGTGAAGGTCTGTAGTTTGTTTGAGATGCTCTTTATGACACGCTGGCCAAGTCTCTGATCCGTGTGGTGAGTAGAACTGACTGACTTCACATTGGAGTTGAAAATCCGGATGTTATTTTTGATGGTGAGTGATGTTGATCTACACACAAACTCAACTTAAGAGTAATGAAAGCCTGTCTTGCTTTTCCGATTCTGGCTTTGATATCCTCGTCAGTTCCGTCGGCCAGTAGTTGAAACGATACTTCCATGTAGGTAGGCAGGTGGGTAAGTGAAGGAGTTTGTTTCTTTCAGGTTCCTCCGATTTATGCAGGCTGATGTTGTCTGTTGTTGTTGTTGCTGTTGTTGTTGGCCAGGAATCTTCATCAGTCCTGTCTTCTGTGGATGCTTGTTCTGCCAGCTTGTTGCTTTCCACTTGCATATCTTCCAGTTTGTGGGAAATCAGACATATATACCACATCGGCGAAGTCCAGATCCTGCAAGTTCTATTTTTGTGTGAGTCCATTTTATGCCTGTGTCCTCATCGACCGCCGCTATCTGTCGCATTATCCAATCTACTGCAATCAGGAAGATCATGGGTAATAGTAGACAGTCAGCTTGCCTTACATCCGTCCTCACTTCGAAGGCTACCGTAAGTTTTCCGTTGTGGATTACTTGGAGGCATGCAGCATTGTCGTACAACTAACTGTTGGATGAGATGTATAATCCTCAAAGATCAGTCCGAATTTCTGCTGGACAGTGCTACTGATAACGTGCTGCTTGTGGAAAAGCAGATCAATCGTCAGCTTCAGATTTTACTGATGCATGGTTTTATAAATGAAAAACTTTATAAACAACTTAAAGCATTTGGGTCACATACTCCTCAGCTTTATGGCCTTCCGAAGATCCACAAAACTGGGAACTCACTGAGACCCATCTTAGACATGTCAAATTCTCCTTATCATAAAATCGCCAAATGGATTACAGAGGTCCTTACGCCTGTAAGAGACTCATTATCAAATCATTCTGTAAAAAGTTCATTTGATCTTACAGAAATGCTGGACACCTTGAACATTAAGGAAAAGGTTATGTGTTCAATTGACATAGAATCTTTATTCACCAATGTTCCCCTTCATGAAACTGTTGATTTTATTTGCGATTACATCACAAGCAATGGCATAAACTTACCCATTCCCGTCACTTACATCAAAGACATAATCTTAATGTGTACAGAAAATATTAGATTCACATTCCAAGAAAAGGCATACAAACAAATCAATGGTGTTGCGATGGGAAGCCCTCTGGGGCCCCTGTTACCAGATATATTTATGTCGAAACTAGAGAAACAAATGCAAGGTATTCTTGGAGAATTTATGCTGCATAAACGTTATGTAGATGATACTGTTATTATTGGTAATAATAGTAAATCTATTGAAAACTTTATTACTCTATTTAATCATATTCATCCAAATATTCGAGTGACTTCCGAACTAGAATCGATTAGCAAACTCGGTTTCCTGGATATTACTATGATTAGGAGAGATGATGGAACGATTCAGCGCTCTATTTTTCGTAAACAAACATGGAGTGGACAATATCTTCATTTTACCAGTTTTGTTCCTATCCAGTATAAACGTTCCCTAGTGAAATGTTTGTTCTCAAGGTCCCGAAAAATATGCACGAGTGACACATTGATGGATGAGCTTCGACATGTACATTCGGTTTTATTAGCTAATGGTTATCCGGAGAGCTTTATCACTTGTCACAGCAAAGAAAAACCGCATCTCGAAAAGACAGCTTCTGTACCAAAGAAAGCTATCTTTATTAACCTACCATCCAACGGTGATCAAATTATGCCTCTGACAGCTTAAATACTTTGGTCAGCCGTCAAGCACACATTCTATACCGCATCTCTTTAGTTCACATATCAAACATTTTCGATTCTTGTACCTACGATTATGGGATGAAATTCTGTGTACTCTGCTTCAAAGTGTATCTACAATTTCATCTGCAGTGCGGTGACACACACATATATATAGGTAGAACCAATAGAATGTTCCAACGTCGTCGAAAAAGAACATGTTCTAAAATGGTTATTAAAACATCTAGAAAATCCCAATGCATTTAATCTGAATAGAAATCCCGTATCATCCATCGCAAAGTACTTATTAATACCAGGTCATAAAATCAATATTCATGACTGCTTCACCATTATTTCACATAACTCTAATTCAAGGTTATTAAAGGTGATGGGAACACACTTTGAACTAAACAAGCACATCGTAAACTGTGTGTACAAAAAACAATTTATCAAAAAGCCTAGTTGTTTTAATTTTCTCAAACTAGTGACAGGTTTTAATAGCCACTATTCTAGGAAAATCCTAATTTTTAGAAGTCAAGCTATCGTACACCATGTAAACACATTACTGCAATGCAGTGGAATAGTTTCATATACACTGAACGTTTGACATTCCAAGGTAACTGCTCACTTTCAACATTATAAGAATGACACAGTAATTATATAAACCTCGTGGTTTCTTTTAAGTTAATGAATAATCACACTGTTTCCAACATACTGTGCGATAATGCTGAAATCATTTCAGTGAAGGTCATGCCTTCTGATTTTGTTGAAGATTCGCAAACAAGGGTAAAACAGCTGTTCACTGTTTCCTGGTTCTCATTGATTCCTTAACTAATGATAATCAGTAACGAAATCTACACTGAAATTATTCTAAATCCCCACCACAAAATTCATAATTTAACCACAAATCTCTTCTTTTAAAAATTTGTCTGGTTCTATACTCTGGTAAGCACAGAGAATAGAATCCTTTGAAGAGAAAAAAAGGCACTTTCATCTGGAATACTAATTATGCATTTTAACAAGGAGAATATTGGAATTCGAAAAACGATCGATTCGTGATTTCTGCTTGAGCAAGTAAGTAAGTAAGAAAGTAGCTCAAAATATAGTTTGATTGAACACTAATGATAGTATATTATTATTTCCTTTGTTCCCTAGAGGAACATACGGCTTCAGCCGCCCAAGTCTCCATTGCCTTCTGTTTTCTGCCAACGTTTTCACTCCGCTCCAAGTCTGACAACATGCTTCCATCTCCTCCTCACATGACCTCCTCCAAGTCATCCTCACGCTGACGACAAACTCGCCACCCGCTTTCCTTTCGGCCTGGTTCCACTCGAGAAATGGCTTATCTAGTGATGTCACTCACTTCATGGTTTCCTCAGAGTATGGCCACAATCCAATCCATCTTCATTTCTTCCTACCTATTTGTTTGACAATCGGTTCCTGCTGTGTTGGTTGGTTCGCTCATCGCCAGAGATCCCATCCTGTTGCTGATCTTTTCTGGCCGGCCACCTGATCTTGAGAGGAGTATTGAGCGAAGACAACTGTTAGTGAAGGTCTGTAGTTTGTTTGAGATGCTCTTTATGACACGCTGGCCAAGTCTCTGATCCGTGTGGTGAGTAGAACTGACTGACTTCACATTGGAGTTGAAAATCCGGATGTTATTTTTGATGGTGAGTGATGTTGATCTACACACAAACTCAACTTAAGAGTAATGAAAGCCTGTCTTGCTTTTCCGATTCTGGCTTTGATATCCTCGTCAGTTCCGTCGGCCAGTAGTTGAAACGATACTTCCATGTAGGTAGGCAGGTGGGTAAGTGAAGGAGTTTGTTTCTTTCAGGTTCCTCCGATTTATGCAGGCTGATGTTGTCTGTTGTTGTTGTTGCTGTTGTTGTTGGCCAGGAATCTTCATCAGTCCTGTCTTCTGTGGATGCTTGTTCTGCCAGCTTGTTGCTTTCCACTTGCATATCTTCCAGTTTGTGGGAAATCAGACATATATACCACATCGGCGAAGTCCAGATCCTGCAAGTTCTATTTTTGTGTGAGTCCATTTTATGCCTGTGTCCTCATCGACCGCCGCTATCTGTCGCATTATCCAATCTACTGCAATCAGGAAGATCATGGGTAATAGTAGACAGTCAGCTTGCCTTACATCCGTCCTCACTTCGAAGGCTACCGTAAGTTTTCCGTTGTGGATTACTTGGAGGCATGCAGCATTGTCGTACAACTAACTGTTGGATGAGATGTATAATCCTCAAAGATCAGTCCGAATTTCTGCTGGACAGTGCTACTGATAACGTGCTGCTTGTGGAAAAGCAGATCAATCGTCAGCTTCAGATTTTACTGATGCATGGTTTTATAAATGAAAAACTTTATAAACAACTTAAAGCATTTGGGTCACATACTCCTCAGCTTTATGGCCTTCCGAAGATCCACAAAACTGGGAACTCACTGAGACCCATCTTAGACATGTCAAATTCTCCTTATCATAAAATCGCCAAATGGATTACAGAGGTCCTTACGCCTGTAAGAGACTCATTATCAAATCATTCTGTAAAAAGTTCATTTGATCTTACAGAAATGCTGGACACCTTGAACATTAAGGAAAAGGTTATGTGTTCAATTGACATAGAATCTTTATTCACCAATGTTCCCCTTCATGAAACTGTTGATTTTATTTGCGATTACATCACAAGCAATGGCATAAACTTACCCATTCCCGTCACTTACATCAAAGACATAATCTTAATGTGTACAGAAAATATTAGATTCACATTCCAAGAAAAGGCATACAAACAAATCAATGGTGTTGCGATGGGAAGCCCTCTGGGGCCCCTGTTACCAGATATATTTATGTCGAAACTAGAGAAACAAATGCAAGGTATTCTTGGAGAATTTATGCTGCATAAACGTTATGTAGATGATACTGTTATTATTGGTAATAATAGTAAATCTATTGAAAACTTTATTACTCTATTTAATCATATTCATCCAAATATTCGAGTGACTTCCGAACTAGAATCGATTAGCAAACTCGGTTTCCTGGATATTACTATGATTAGGAGAGATGATGGAACGATTCAGCGCTCTATTTTTCGTAAACAAACATGGAGTGGACAATATCTTCATTTTACCAGTTTTGTTCCTATCCAGTATAAACGTTCCCTAGTGAAATGTTTGTTCTCAAGGTCCCGAAAAATATGCACGAGTGACACATTGATGGATGAGCTTCGACATGTACATTCGGTTTTATTAGCTAATGGTTATCCGGAGAGCTTTATCACTTGTCACAGCAAAGAAAAACCGCATCTCGAAAAGACAGCTTCTGTACCAAAGAAAGCCATCTTTATTAATCTACCATTCAAGAGCGACCAGATTATGCAGTTGACAACTCAAAGACTTCGATCAGCCATCAAACGCACATTCTACGCCGACGCATCTCGTTTTCTCACTTACCGAACATTTTCGATCCCTGTACCTATGATTAAAGGACGAAATTCTGTGGACTCCACTTCAAACTGTATCTACAAGTTCACCTGCAGCTGCGATGACACCTGTATACGTAGAACTAACAGAATGTTCCAATGTCGTCGAAAAGAACATGTTCCAAAATGGCTAGTAAATCATATCGAAAATCCTTACACGATTAATCTTAGTAGAAATCCAGCATCATCCATTGCAAAGCACTTATTAATGTCTGGTAACAAAATCAATATTTATGACTGCTTCAACATTATTTCACATAACTCTAATTCAAGGCTATTGAAGGTGATGGAAGCACTTTGGATTAATCACATACAGCCTAAACTGTGTGTACAAAAATCAATAGACTTCAATCTTCGCCTACCCTGGGCTGCATGACCTATCTTAATATGATTGGTCATTAGTATGTACTTTTGTTTTTTTTATTTAACTGAGTAATTTTCATGAACTTTATTTTATCACTGTTACCCAGATTAGTTGTAAAGCGGTTGTAAAGAAACTACGAAATGATATCATCTCGCGAAATTTGTCTTCTTAATGCCTTGTTCAGATGTATAATTGTCGATGGGACCCCTCGGTTGTAGGGAAGTGCTTTCCAAATCACCTCTCAATCGACGCTGCGTTGTCGAAGGCCTTTTCAAAGTCGATGAAGTTGAGTAAGGTAGAGAGGTGACTTCCATTCCAAGCTTTATTCAATGATGTTCCGTAGAGTAGCGATTTGATCAATACATGACTTGTGTCTCCTTAATCCAGGCTGATTGAACACTAGTTACTAGTTAATGCTCGATCAAAGTATCCAAGACAGTCCTACACAAGTCAGTCGCGAGCCCGAATAGTTCAATGGTAATGTCTCTGTCCTCTGGTAGCACTGGGTGACTTAGGTCCTAATATCAGATGTGACATGAGTTCTTACGAGGTTGCAGATACACCATGTTGCTGGCTGATAAGTTCCAACTAGCACGAAACCTATGTTAGACTGTGATTCCTGCCTCCAAACATCTAATAGCTCAAAATAAATTAGGGTTAGGCAGTCTAGCCATTTCTATTAAGATCTTACTTATCAGTCGTAGGTCGTTAATTTTAAAAATATCTCACGATAACTTACTTAAGCAGTCTACTGGTGCATGTTAATGTTCTGGGAGTGTAATATTTATTCCATGTCCTGTTACAGAACTATATAAATATATACATATATATATATATAAATTTAGAGAACCACCCATGTCATGATATCAGCTGACGATGAAATCCTCCATGCAATCAAATAAAATCCCTACAAAACCAATACTTGAAAATACACATAACTTTTATTGTGAACAATATCTTGCCTTATCGGAGACCACTTCTCAACTGGCCTAAACAAAAAAGAGTGCAGAGCTATTCATTCATCTATATTACACGACCTAGGAGATGATAACAACACACCTTCTGATGTATTCCTCAGAAATATCGCGATACGATTCGCCAAAAGATACATCACTTCAGTTGATTAACGTAGAGGGAAACTTGGCAATATGAAACATAAATCTGACAATCTCAGTACAAAAGCTATATGTAAAATCTCTTTCGTTACCCAGTTGTTTCATCAGATATTCTTTAATTCTAGCTGACATAACATGTCCACTAAATGTTTAATTTTGACACATGATTGTTACTGCGTACAGTAATTTATAATTAAGTATGACTGTGTAGTTATGAAACTTTAAGTCTCTAGCTTGAAGATTCATGTTCCACTGAGAACTTAAAGGAGTAGAACAAAAAGCAGAAATTATATCGAAAATTCGCCATCAAAAATATTTTGTAGGCAAACTTATTGTTCACTCGTATACATTCATTTTCACATCCCTTCTGACCGATTTGTATTGTACTCAAATTCAATTTCTATGTGAATCACTTTGTAGTATGCTTATTTGAAATGACCTAATCTCAGATTATGGGGATTTTTGAGATAGTCGGATTAGTTTGGTTTCAAGTGTTAGATCACTGGAACTTACAGAGCAGTAGAAAAGTGTTTCGCTGAATTTTGGGACTGCTTAGCATCGTGTCCAGCGGAGATTGAACCCCCGCCCGCCCCGGAACCTCCAGATTAAGAAGCCGAGCTCAAATGAGTTGACGAAGGTTATAATTCAGCAATCATTGTATTTCCCGGTCCAAATGGTTGAATGATCATTGAGCTCGGCCTCGTAACCTTGATCTATCTATGGTGAGTTCATAGGTGCATACTACACTGAGGAGTCAGGAAAAATATGACAGAAGATCTGTACAGTGCTTATTAAGTTTCTAATGATTTTTTCACCAGATTTTCATTCATGAGAAAATCTAACAACTCAAATTAATAAATAAACTTCATTGGCTAACTGAAAAGTCCTTTTTGTTTTTTTTTTATCTAACCTTGCGCAACCAATAAGAGAACATTGTTATTGTTTACTCAAAAAATTACAGCTTGTAAACAAATGTCTTGTCTAACTTGCTGAAAATAATAACAGTAATCCCAAATGACCACACTGATAATTTCAAAATTGTATCCTGAAGGAAAACAGCATTTTTGGTCTTTTTTCTTTTTGAGGCATTTGTGACGTTTTTGCAGGTTATATTCAAGTATACTAGAGATGTTGTGCCTATCTCAATGTGTATAATACTTAATGTTATAAGACCTTAAAATCACTCACTTTAAGCTGTTATCGCTCACTGGCATGAGCCTTTTGCTTTTCCCTCTGTTTGGATTGCCAGATTCCTATTGGTGTTGTTATGCCTCACACAATTACTGCATTTTCAAGGTCATTCTATATGTACATATATATATATATATATATATATATATATATATATATATATATATATATATATATATATATATATATACAGAGTTTTCTGTCCAGCATTTTGATTGTTGTTGAAGACAGTAAAAGCTCTCTTATTGACATCCAGTTGGTTTTATGTTTTTGCCCGACACCGGTGTTATTATTATTGTTGTTGTTGTTTTAGTGCAATTAGGACAGATTAAGCAGAGTATTAAGTTAGTAATCGCTCATATTCTACTAGGTCGTAGAGTAACAACAGAAGACAAGGGCCAGGCGACAGATCGTTTATTTATATATTTATATAATTTCATGTACATAATTATAGCTTATTCAAGCAAACAAACACAGTCTTCTGATTGTTTGTTGTTCCTCACAGAAAGTTGACCTTGCATCTCTTTGTGACTGTTTCTTGAATGTCAGATCACCTATATGTTAACTGTATCTAGCTACGCAAAGTCTGCTGTGGTCGGTTGTTGAATCAGTCTTTGTTCATATTTTCTCACGACCAATATTTGAGACATAAACATTGACGTAAATTAGTGTCTACCAATTCGGCTAGCAGACTGCTCTCACCAAAGTAGTTCCGGTCGTAACACCTAAGGAAATCATTTATACCCTGCTTACAGTTCGACAAAGGCTAGATATGTGATTCAGTCTTTGGAGTAATGTTAACTAGTTTGAATGTTAACACGCCTTTACCCGTTAAAAGCATACCATACTTATCATAATTTTATGTGTGAAGAATGAATAAATTGTAAAAACACTTTACAGTTTTAACAAACACTAATCATTAATTAATAATCAATAATTTTTTCTTCAAGTTCCCAGTGGTACATAGGGCTTCAAGCTAGTGACTAGAAGTTTGTGTAGCAGTGTTTCATTTTACAGGATGGGGTTGCTAGCCCCATGCCCAACCTTTCCTCTTCACCAGCTTTACTTCTGGCTGAGTGAGGTAAAGGAGTGCGTCGGCCGGGGATCGAACCCCGGACCATAAGCATGGTCGGCGAACATCCTAACCGCTGCGCCACCGACGCACAATCATTTATTAATAGAGTTTAAATCATGAGGGGGCTTAGTGAATTTCGACTATGTATGGTTGATTAAATAATGCAATAACACTGAATATTTACTCTTGTAATAAAAGAACAAGTAAGTAAGCAAGTAAAGGTGAATTTAGCGTGCAACTTGAAAAAAAACAATCGTTTCCTAATTAGGTTGCACAGCTGGAAGACTAAATATTCTAAGTGTGAAGTACTTTTATTCAGTAGAATAGTTCCCTATTCAGAGTAATAAAATGCTTCTATTTTGGTCATAAGTGGCTTCAGGCATAAATCATATTCCGGGTCAGCATGTTTATAAGATATATTACACAGTAAATGAAATAGTATCATTTGCTGGATGACAATGTTTCGAACAAAATTTATTATGGTTCATAATCATATCGCCAATTCTAATCACACGACTTCGAAACTCGAGTTTTATATTTTTCCTTGTTCTCTCCTATTTGTCGTCGTCATTGCGGTAGTAGAATTTTCCAAATATCTGGGTAAACAGGTGTTGAATCATTCCTATTACACGTATTCTGTCTCAGTTGATTCAATAAACAAAGCCTCCGTTATACATCCTGCTGCTTCCACCCTGTTAATTTAGATCCTAGAACAGTCACCATATCACACCCATCCTATTGTATAGTTGTGTGTAACTGCATGTAGTGAGTGCTATCTACGGCTATCTATCTCTAGATATTCTATCTTATTCGGGTCAACTAATTTAGATTTAGTTCGGCTTTTATGTTCGGCTAGTCTGACTCACTGACCCTGTTCTACTAGTTTGACCTATGTACTTGATCTGACAATCATTCCAGCAGGGTGTTAGATAAACTAAATTGTTTCGTGTTAAAGGCTCCACTGTCAGGATGATCCTTCAACCAACAAATAATAAAAATAAATAATTTTTCCTTCACGTTCCCAGTGGAACATAGGGCTCCAAGCTAGTGGCTTGAAGTTTCTGTAGCAGTTTTTAATTTTTACAGGATGGGGTTGCTAGCCTCATGCCCAACCTTTCCTCTTTACCAGCATCATTTCTGGCTCGGTGAGGTAAAGGAGTGCGCCGGCCGGGGATCGAACCCCGGACCATATGCATGGTCGGCGAGCGTCCTTACCGCTAAACCACCGACGCACAACAAAGTTTGTTTCTAATTGAGTTTGTGGTTGGTTTGAATCCCGGCCACTTTTATTCCTGCCAGCGTTGTTAAGAATTCTGTGTAAGGTGGTTGGTTTCCGAGGTTCCTTCCTTGTATGGAATAACTACTGATGATTTAGATTCCTTATTGTTCGTTTTGTTATCATCTTGTGCATGTTTGACATGCATGTCGTCATTATCATTATTATTATCATCATCACTATCACTACTATCATTATTTATTTTATTGTGACATTTCCCTACATACTTTCTGACTAATGTATCAGGGTAATTAATACGTTTCAAGGCTTCTCTTATATGTCTCACTTCCTGTCTTAGATTTTCCTTGGTACTACTTAGTTTTTGTGCTCTGTCACCTAAACATTTCACTAATCCTATTTTTACTGACACATATTGGGTGGGATGATCGGAAATACAAATATCTGTTTGAATGTAGGGGTTTCCTGTAAACACTAGTTTTTAACTTCCCATATTCTTCCCTTTTTACGTTGCAATCTAACATTGGAAGTTCCCCTTCCTGACTTTCCAATTCATAAGTGAATTGAATTGTGTGATACATCTAATAAACAAACTAATATGGAGTTACCTACTAGCACAGTGCTCAAGATTTAAATATATGTTAATAAATCATCTTCCCTTTTTAGTTTTTATTCTTGTCTCACAAATGAATCGGCTATTCAGTTACAGCTATGCCTAAATTATATAAATTATAAATTTTATTTTTCACTTTATGTGTAGCTAGTGAAAACTTAGAAATAAAATCGACTTATCCTGGGAAAGCTGTTTAAATAGACCTATTTATTCAAGTACCCGTTTATTGGGATTTGATTGATTGCTTACAGGATTTCATCATGAGGTAACATCGATTGGTGACCCATTGGAAAACAAACCAGGAGTACTTTACAGATGTTTCATCCTAGTTTGAGACAGGCTATTTAGCAGTACTCACCCACCGCCAGGACTCGAATCCAGGGCCTTCTTGTTACAAGGCGCTCTCGAAGACTTTTAAGCCACTGGTACCCGATCCAATGTCCAGTCCATGAATTTCAACTTCCGACAATTCACGACAATGTGTGACTGGCACTAGCCAATGTCATCTTTGGTAAGTATTTGTCCTAAAGCTCAACCTGCTGCACCCTCCTAGTCACGACTTATTCAAACGGAGAATCATAAAAACAAACAATGTAAATTCCATAATGGGTAAATTTTTCTTTTGATAAAGTCTCATAGTGTTATAGAGTAATGTATTGACAATGTAAACTTGTCAGTGATGAATTTGTAATTCCATACAGTAATGGAATGAACGACAGTTGTAAATTTTAGGCATAGAGAGATGCGTATATTACTTAGTAGATCTAAAGATGTTTTAAAATCCTCTTTTATTGTCTGAAATATATGAAAACCAATAGTCAAGACGAAAAGTATTGCAGAAGACAGAAGAAAATGGAGGCGTGCAGTTGAAGCCCTATGTTCCACTAGGAACCCAATGGAGCAATAATGAAAAAATAACAAGAATAAAATAGTCTTACAACTCATCTCCACGTTGATACGTCTTTTACTTCGCTGTTATTCTATCCTCTATTTGACAATTGTTTTCAGAATACACGTGTTCCGCGTAGCATTTTCCTGTCTCTAAGATGTCTCAGAGTTATTCAACGGAGGTTTCATGAGTGATATTACTTATTGTATCCAAACTTCGTCTGGTGAAAAAACTGAGGGTTTCCTTGTAGCCTCATCGCTCAGTATTGAAGTACTGAGCTTATTATGATTATTTCCTTCATTTCCTAGAGAAACATACGGCTTCAGCTACGCGTATCCACTGCCTTCGGTTTACTGCCAACGTTTTCACTCCGCTGCAAGTCTGACAACATGCTTCCATCTCCTCCTCACATGACCTCCTCCAAGTCATCCTCACGCTGACGACAAACTCGCCACCCGCTTCCCTTTCGGCCTGGTTCCACTCGAGAAATGGCTTGTCTAGTGATGTCACTCACTTCATGGTTTTCTCAGTGTATGGCCAGCCAATCCATCTTCATTTCTTCCTACCTATTTGTTTGACAATCGGTTCCTGCTGTGTTGGTTGGTTCGCTCATCGCCAGAGATCCCATCCTGTTGCTGATCTTTTCTGGCCAGCCATCTGATCTTGAGTGGTATTGAGAGAAGAAAACCGTTAATGAAAATAGGAAGTTTGTTTGAGATGCTCTTTATGACACGCTGGCCAAGTCTCTGATCCGTATGGTGAGCAGAACTGACTGACTTCACATTTGAGTTGAAAATCCGTATATTATTTTTGATGGTGAGTGATGTTGATCTCCACACAAACTCAACTTAAGAGTAATGAAAGCCTGTCTTGCTCTTCCGATTCTGGCTTTGATATCCTCGTCAGTTCCGTCGGCCAGTAGTTGAAACGATGGTTCCATGTAGGTAGGTAAGTGGGTAAGTGAAGGAGTTTGTTTCTTTCAGGTTCCTCCCATTTATGCAGGCTGATTGTTGTCTGTTGTTGTTGGCCAGGAATCTTCATCAGTCCTATCTTCTGTGGATGCTTGTTCTGCCAGCTTGTTGCTTTCTATTTGCATATCTTCCAGTTTGTGGGAAATCAGACATATATACCACATCGGCGAAGTCCAGATCCTGCAAGTTCTATTTTTGTGTGAGTCCATTTTATGCCTGTTTCCTCACTGGCCGCTAGCTGTCTGTCGCATTATCCAATCTACTGCAATCAGGAAGATCATTGGCGCTAGTAGACAGCCAGCCGGCGTGCCTCACATCCGTCCTCACTTCGAAGGCTACCGTAAGTTTCCCGTTGTGGATTACTCGGAGGCATGCAGCATTGTCGTACAACTAACTGTTGGATGAGATGTATAATTGTCGATGGGAGCCCTTGTTAGTAGCGAAGTAGTTTCCAAATCACCTCTCGTTCAGTGCCCCGTACATCTGGTGATTCCCACAACACTCCCGTGAATGGAAAGTCTATTTGACTGCTTATTACTCGATTTCTGTGCTTGAAGGCCTGTTCAAATTTCTACTGATGTTTTGAAAGATTTGAACGTTTTATTTATCTCCCTGGTATCTGAATTTGTTTTGCTTGTTGTTTGCGCCATCTAGAAGAAAAATTTATCTTTTCTACAGTAAGTATATTCGAAAAACAGATGAATTTAACATTGGTTGGTATAAGGATTTATTTTGTGAATAAAAACACTAACAATATTTCGTTGCTTGAAAATACTTTTTTTGTGTTTATAGCTTTTATGTAAATGAGCTTTTGAAAAAAAAAGACTTTAGTGTCATTAAATTTCTTCTTGTGATTTTTTATACGTTCTTAGCGTAGAACATAAATAGAATCGTAAATTGATGTATGACTGATGGACAGCGAGAGATATTACTAGTGTTGATAATTAGTGAATTCACGAGAAAATGCAACAGGCGACTGAAAAGTTACAACTTATGCGTACAGTGATTTTTTTATTCCTTCATGTTCCCAGTGCTGGAACATAGGGCTTCCAGCTAGAGGATTGAAGTTTCTCTATCAGTTTTTGTTTTTTTACAAGATAGGGTTGCTAGCCTTAAGCCCAACCTTTCCTCTTTACCAGTCAAATTACTGACTTATCGAGGTAAAGGAGTGCGTTCTGTGGCCGGGGATCGAACGCCAGACCATTTGCATGGTCGGCGAGCCTCCTAACCGCTGTGCCACCGATGCACATGAGTACAGTGATATAATTATCATATTATTTCAAGAGGAACACAGGGCTTCAGCCACACGTCTTCTTTGCGTTAGATTTCTCGATCCAATGATTTCATCTAGCTCCACGTCTGCCAACATGCTCCTCTTTAAATGACTGCCTCTTCCTCCTAGTACCCCTCACACTGACGACAAACTCACCGCTTCTCGGCCGGATTCCACTCGAGGGCCTGTCTAGTGACGTCACTTGATGGTTTCCTCAGAGTATGGCCACAATCTAATCCACCTCCATTACTTCCTGCCTATGACATAATGGACAAAAAAAAGATGGTCAGTGCTATATTGTGGAAAGCATAACTTCAGAGATCGAACATTAGTAAATAACTTCATTCATCTACAGACTCCCTGTACCATCAAAGATAATTCAATTTTCCAGTTTAATTTTATCAAAATAATCAGAAATCTCGTTTCCATTTCTTGAAATACAGTCAATTATGGAGCTATGGATTCATTGACATTGACATAATTTCAAGAGTTTTGCTATTTCTCGCTATATTAATATAAGGTAAGATAAGATAATAGCTTTATTCCCAAAGAGTACTTGAGATACAGAGAATGAAATTCTCGGAATTTTTAATATATTATTGCATCCAGAAAGTACATTAACAATAAATAAAGTTCTACATAGATTAAGGTTATCTCAGATAGTTTTGACAACAACATATTAGCATGTCGGTAGCAAAGCCAAAAATTGAACAGAGTGTTTGATGGTGTTAGAAAAGTAGATATTACTAGCATATTTACTGGCGTAAGCGGTAACAAAATGGTCGAGATATACAGAGTGTGAAAGAACGAACCAGAATGTTTTAAGTAGAGTTTGTAAGGAAGAGAGAAACAAAACAGCACATAACAATAATATATACAGAAAAAAAGGTAGAGAGAAAAAGTTCTATCCATAAATGATATGAGTTGGAAAGACGAGATCCAGTTGTTCTACTGACTATTTAATAAGTTAAAGGTTTCAAGCCTAATGCTCTCTTTATCGCACAGAACACGAGCTAAGTAGGGTATGGTTGAGTTTTTGTACTTACTAGTGCGAGCATATAGTTTTTTATGTAGGCTTCTGGTCTGCCTGCCTGATGAGATACAAGAGGAGAGTTGTGAATGTAGAGGATGTTGTGAATTAGATAAAATGGATTTTGCCCATTTTTCACATGAGTCCATGTGCTTGTCAACCAGAATATTAATTAACAAGCTGGTTAAGTGGCACGTAGCTTACCCTGCTGACAACCTTTAATATCATGCGTAATAAGGTATAGTCTTTCTTCAATAGCCCAGGAAGAACTAAGAGGGAACAATGGAGAATAATAGGCAGAATACAGGAGTTAAGGAATTGAAGGAGTAAGGGTAGGGTTATTCCAGAATGTCTTAACTTAAGTTCAAGCGACAGCTTGTAGTGTAGAGTTGAATAATTGAAATCTATTCAAAAGTGAAGACTTAGCTTACTGGAGAGAAGATCACAAAGCCCAATAAATACATGCTAAGATAACTTTCTGATATGAGAAATCTTAAAGATCAGGGTGAAAGCCGTCAAACAATCTGAAGATAAGACACAAGTAAGGCTTGGAATGGCAGTCACCTCTCTACCTCACTCAACTTCATCGAATTTGAAAAGGCCTTCAACAACACAGCGTCGAGTGAGAGGTGATTTGGAAAGAACTTCCCTACTAATAAGGGGTCCCATCGACAATTATACATCTCATCCAACAGTTAGTTGTACGACAATGCTGCATGCCTCCAAGTAATCCACAACGGGAAACTTACGGAAGCCTTCGAAGTGAGGACGGATGTGAGGCACGCCGGCTGGCTGTCTACTAGCGCCAATGATCTTCCTGATTGCAGTAGATTGGATAATGCGACAGACAGCTAGCGGCCAGTGAGGAAACAGGCATAAAATGGACTCACACAAAAATAGAACTTGCAGGATCTGGACTTCGCCGATGTGGTATATATGTCTGATTTCCCACAAACTGGAAGATATGCAAGTGGAAAGCAACAAGCTGGCAGAAGAAGCACCCAGAGAGGATAGGACTTCAAGTGAACATAGATAAAACAGATGTGGTGATGAAGACTCTCGGCCAACAACAACAGACAACAATCAGCCAGTACAAATGGGAGGAACCTGAAAGAAACAAACTCCTTCACCTACCCACCTACCTACTTGGAAGCATCGTTTCAATTACTGGCCGACGGAACTGACGAGGATATCAAAGCCAGAATCGGAAGAGCAAGACAGGCTTTCATTACTCTTAAGTTGAGTTTGTGTGGAGATCAACATCACTCACCATCAAAAATAATATCCGGATTTTCAACTCCAATGTGAAGTCAGTCAGTTCTGCTCACCGTACGGATCAGAGACTTGACCAGCGCGTCATAAAGAGCATCTCATACAAACTTCCTATTTTCATTAACGGTTTTCTTCTCTCATTACCACTCAAGATCAGATGGCTGGCCAGAAAAGATCACCAACAGGATGGGATCTCTGGCGATGAGCGAACCAACCAACACAGCAGGAACCGATTGTCAAACAAATAGGTAGGAAGAAATGGAGGTGGATTGGATTGTGGCCATAGACTGAGAAAACCATGAAGTGAGTGACATCACTAGACAAGCCATTTCTCGAGTGGAAGCAGGCCGAAAGGGAAGCGGGTGGCGAGTTTGTCGTCAGCGTGAGGATGACTTGGAGGAGGTCATGTGAGGAGGAGATGGAAGCATGTTGTCAGACTTGCAGCGGAGTGAAAACGTTGGCAGTAAACCGAGGGCAGTGGATACGCGTAGCTGAAGCCGTATGTTCCTCTAGGAATGAAAGGATATAATAAATAGTAATATTACGGGGTCGTGTGCATTTCACGTTCACATGTTACTTTCCGCCGTATATGACAAATTAAATTAAACCGCTATAGCTTACTTAGATAACTGTCTGTGATCATAATATATTTGTATATAAAAGTTGTATTAACGCGCTTTAACTGCTATGTCTACGAGTTTCATCATGGATTGATATCAGGTAGAGAACCACTCTAAAACACAAGAGAGTACTGCCAGAGAGATGTTTCATTCTTGTTTGAGAATCATAGGCACTATGTACCCCTTTGGGGTTCGAACCAACTGGTTATACTCATAAAAACAAGTTTAATTCTCACAGAACGAACTCTTTTTTAAATCTGATCTTTTGTTTCTTTAGATCGATGCTCGGTAAGGCTGCGGTGAGTTGAGTTTTTAGACGTGTATTTCCACAGATGAAGACATTTGGGGGACACGGAAAACTCATGAGGTCCCTGTTGTAAATATTGTTAACCATGATGAAAATTTCAAAAATAAACCAGTCTCTGAGCCATTATTAAATATTTTGTTCACGGAAATAAAGCAGTGATTTAATTATCATGTTCTTGATGAGATTTTTAGATTGAGACACTTAGATTGCACTTCATATACTATACGGTATAAATAATTATAATTTTGCAGGAACCCTCTGTCATGGTAAATTATGGAAAATATCCTACAGAACATTAGGGCGAAGAGAACAAAACATCTAGTATAGAAATTCATCCTCAACAGCTGTAAAAACTTATTTATTTATATACATAAGTTGACATAGATGTAATCACTTTTTAAATCTACATGATAACGGAAGAGAACCAATGAGGTAAGAGATTTCAACCTAATATGAAAGTTTAAAGGTATCAATGTGGAAACAATACTACATTATAACATTATATAAAATTAATTTCTTGTTACTAGATGGCAAGAAGGAATTAGTGCAGTGCTTACTGAAGCTGGTGTCCCACAAAGTGCTGTACTTTCCCCACTTCTCTTTTCTTTCTTTCTTTCTTTCTTTCTGCATGACCTACCATCTTCAAACGACATTAATTTTGTCAAATATGCTGAAAACCTGACTGTATCTTTCCCTGTCAAATGTCAAAGTGACTGCACTAAACTAAACGGCTTTTATCAGAAATCAGACAATGGTTCAAGGAAAACGGTCTCACCTTAAACCCCTCCAAATGCCAAACAGTTACTTTCACCTTTAGGCATAAATCTGACCTAATCAAACTGGTTATCACTCACGAGATGTGCAAGATAAATGACACTAAAATAGAAACCAAGTCAGAAATTAAATACCCAGGCGTCATTCGATCTGCTGATCTTTCCTGGTCGTCTCATATCTTGATGATTTCTAAGAAAATATTCCGTCTTACCTTCTACATCAAGAAGTTAAGACATTCTGGAATAACCCTACCCTTACTCCTTCAATTCCTTAACTCCTGTATTCTGCCTATTATTCTCCATTGTTCCCTCTTAGTTCTTCCTGGGCTATTGAAGAAAGACTATACCTTATTACGCATGATATTAAAGGTTGTCAGCAGGGTAAGCTACGTGCCACTTAACCAGCTTGTTAATTAATATTCTGGTTGACAAGCACATGGACTCATGTGAAAAATGGGCAAAATCCATTTTATCTAATTCACAACATCCTCTACATTCACAACTCTCCTCTTGTATCTCATCAGGCAGGCAGACCAGAAGCCTACATAAAAAACTATATGCTCGCACTAGTAAGTACAAAAACTCAACCATACCCTACTTAGCTCGTGTTCTGTGCGATAAAGAGAGCATTAGGCTTGAAACCTTTAACTTATTAAATAGTCAGTAGAACAACTGGATCTCGTCTTTCCAACTCATATCATTTATAGGTACAACGTTTCCTTTCTTTTCCTTTTCTCACTGTTTTTTTCTGGAATGTGCAGCTTTGTTTCTTTCTTCTGCTTACTTATCATTATCACTATTATTAGTAAAAGAAAATCAGACTGGCTAGCTGAGAACAAAGCAATCAAGAGCCGACTGCTGGACAAATATGCAGCTGAAAATGGAGGTGGATGGTTTGGGTATGCACTGAGGAAGAAGCCAAATGACATCGCGCACAATACAAACCATCGCTTGAACGGAATCTCAATGGGAAGCGACCAACTGGTCGTCGGTGTGAGAGTGATATGGAGGAGGTCGTGCGTAGATGAGGAGGAGGAGTGGATGAGGGATTATGGGCAGTTGTGTGGCTAACCATCTGAAGAGGAGCACAGAGAATAGGATGAAGTGGAGATGTGTTGTCGAAGCCCCTATATTCTATTCGAAACGCAAAAGAATTCAATAATTACTCATGATTGAAAAACAGTTGCGCAATATATAAAATAGTTTCTAACAAAGACAGATGTGAGTGGGATTAGCATGGGAACAAGTTGAAGTTATAGTTCTTTATAACTGAAAATGAAAAGATGAAGGGAATGGAAACACAAAAAGTAAATAAACGGAAACAAAGAAGTCAAACTGAACTAGATCCACGGTAAATGTAGAGGTTGAACTTGTTTATTTTCAACACACAGTCCCGGTTTCTCGTTGCATATGGCCACAGCTTCTGAAGTACAAACAATTGGTAAAACGTATTACCTTCGATAGATTTTTGTTCACCTTGTAAATTGCTATAAATGATGAGTCCGTTGATATACCGTGACAGGTGTTGACGATTCGTTCTATTTTGGCACTTTTGACTAAACCAGTGCCCTCTCTCTGTAGCCAACCTGGGTAATGCTCTCCAACATATTTTATAAAAATGCATACAGAGAGATCTCTGTACCCAGATTTGCAGTATCAGGTGAATAGATGTTCGTAAATTGAAGTGTTCACATGTAAAATTTTGTCCTCCACGTTGTTTTGAAGCAGTGAGCGACTGGAAAATGTCACTGTTAGTGTAGTTCAAGAAAGGTCTTCCTCAGGATATATGGCAACAGGACTTTTCAGAAGTTCAGGTTCATGCACAGTATTTTCTTTGGCAGCATGAACAGCATTCTTCCCTTTTTCGCTTTGGTTGCATATTTCTCTCCATGAAGTGTGTCCGTTATTTATTTCGAGCCAGGTTGTTGTCATTCACAATTGCAAAATTCTTCTGATGCGGTGGGTTAACAGGACGGTGAGAGCTCTGTTTGACTCACAGGTGTTGAAACATGAAACATGGTTGACCATTCTGTTATTCTGCCGACAGATCTTTTAAGGATCTCATTGTCTTGTCAACTTTTTGTTCAGGAAAGGAATCCTGGATTCACTTCTCATTCCGAGGTTCGATTCCCTGCCGACGCACACCTGATATCAATGGTCGGCCTGCAAAATTTGGGCTACCGATATCACATGCTGAAAATTCCATACTTGTACCAAAAATACAGTGTGGAATCAAGCTGTAATCAAAAATAAAAATAATAAATAAATAAATTTAACTGAAGGCTGGCAATCACTGAATTCTTGAAAGATATAGTTCATACTGGAATCATCACGAACGACCCATAAAAGACTCAACCACATACTATTTGTACATTAGTGATTTGTCCATTGCTAATATCAGTATTCTCTATTCCAAACTAGCCATAAAGTGGTTGGATGAAATTGGGCCGAGAGGATAGTAGCCCATGTCAGTCTTATCTTTCTATCCGTGGATGTCGTTTAGGAAGGTAAATTTTTACATTCAACGCGCCTCTTAGTAGCATATCCTTCAGATATGAGATTCGTATTTCTTGGACGAGTATGAGATTCATGTTGTCCATATACTTGCTCAGGAAACACTGACTATTTCAGCTCCACCTTCATAATTATGTGGAATGAGATAATAATTAAATCTATGTAAACTTATGCATATAGCTGTGACTGTAACGGCTATTGAAGATGAATTCGCCAAAAAGATATCTTAACTAAGCTTCTTTTACCTATCTTGAATAATATCTCAGGTTAAATCATTGAATAATAGAACTAAGTAGCATATCTTCCTACTCCATTGAAATTATTTGTATTACAGTCTAAAAATAGACGTAAATGGTCATCAAGTTAAAATATTTTCAAATAATGAGCCTGATGAAAATTGTGTTTACGTTTTCAAGCTTGTGAAACAGCTTCTCAAATGAGTGACAAATAAATTTACATGAAGTTGGAATTGTTGTAATATCTGTATCGAATTCCCCTGCAGTTACAGCTGCACTGTTTTAATATAGTATCCTGTCAACTTTGTGCAACACAGAATTTCGAAAATCATATATTGTAACCAGTGTTACTGTAAAGCATTGAAGTGTATGACGCTATCACCAATTTAATTACATATTATCAATTCATCAAAATAATGCCTACTGAAAAGCATTTCAAAGAAAGTTTTTCAACTAAAGCCTGTGAACTGCAGTTTCTTTTGATCAAAGTCAACGCATATTCAAGATCATCTACTGGTAATTAAGATGTTTTGGATGCATTATTAAAAACCTAACTCAATCACCATCAACGGAAGGGATTTGGAAGCATTGTCTCAACTACAGGAAGTCGGAACGGACGACGATGTCAAATCCAGAGACAATCGGGTGGAGGCGAGAAACACATTCACTCATCAACCTAAACCAATCTAATCTGGAAATCTTTGTCACTCTGCATCAACAACCACATTGCTTCGGATTTTCAATACAAACGTAAAGTCAGTCAGTTCTTCTATACAGATCAGAATTTGTGACTTGGCGGGTGGGTCACAAAGAATATTTCCAACAGCCTGTTGCAGACCTTCATCAACAACTAACTGTCTTCGCTGGCTCTATACTGAAGATCAGATGGCCGCGCCGGAAAGAATCACCAACAAGAAACTATTGGAACAAACAAAACAAAACAAGAACCAATCGCCAACCAACAAATATGCAGGAGAAAGTGGATGGATGGATGGACTGGACACTCACTCACTGAGGAGGCCGCCGCTGGGTGACATTGTGCGCGCGTCAGGCCATTGCTCGAGTGGAACCAGGCCGAAAGGGAAGCACGCGGCGAGTGGGTCGTCAGTGCAAGGGTGACATGCAGGAGGAGATCGTGTTTGTGAAGAGGAGCTGTATGTTCCACTAGGAATCCAAGGGAGCAATAAAAAAATAATAATAATACAATCGAGATAGTGTTACAAACGATGAGACAGCATGAAACAAAGGCGAACAGTTGCAACATTTCATAAGTCCTGTTATTATTTCCTTTATTAATATTTATTTTAAGGAGATAGGAACTCTTAGTTACTTTTTGGAAACAATCAGAGATATGTAGTGTGCATACTTTTATATTTGCGTGACAGTATTTTAGATATGACATCAAAAATTTACTGATAAAAATGACAGTCAGTTTATAAAATATGTGTGTTTCTCTAAGCTTCTGTGTTACAGCGTGTGAACCAAGATAATCTAAGAGAAATTTATCACACTCTCTGTTGGAAGTGACACTCACAACTCAAAAGTTGAACTACTTTTGCTAACGATCTGTGACAGTGTTCTGTCCAATAGACTAGAAACTGCTTTAATGAAGTGTTGCATAGCTAAGTGACACAAACAGTTGGGAAGTAAGTGTTTGTAAAATTTATCCCTAGATATCATTGGCGTAGAATACAATCTGGATCCATTTTATTTTGGTTGGTTCTCATCGGTAGCTGCGCACAACCTAAATTTTTTAATAAAATAAAAATAAAAAGTGTACAATTTTAACACATTTTTGTCCATTAGCAAGCACATTGTCAGAGCGTCATAGTAAAATAAGGCGTCGCGATTTACAGGCTGTCTAAAGTGTTACGATATATATATATATATATTGTTAGAAGTTTCTTGAAAAAAACTTATTTAACAGTTGTGTTGTTGGGATGGTAACAAAAAACATTTGGCAACAGTTACGTAATTAGATAAGAGAAGGTGCACACGAGGTCATATGAGAAGTTGATGATGTAATACAGTGAGCAGAACTCACAAAATCAAGAAAAATTATCTTTTAAGAGAGTCATGCGAAAAATAAGGCGGGTGGGGGGGGAGAGTGAAAAGTTAAGCTAACAAAGTTAGAAACCAAGAGTTATTAAGAAGTGAGTCACCAGGGTAATTGAAGTCCAACAACGGATTCTTTTTGGACACACAAGTCAGGCTTCAATCTTTTTATTGCTATAGTTTCAGCAAAACCTGAGAAGACTTGAGGTACTTCGTCTGTTATTTATTTTGAATGATTCCAGCACATATACTCGGTGTCCTGTGTCAATCAGGTGTTTGGCGGCGATTGAAGAGCTTAAACAATTTGATCCCTTTAACCGTAGGCTCCTTGGTACATGTTCGAAGAATCTGACGTAGGCCCTTATCTCTGAACTTCCAATGTAACTGCTTCCGCAGATACATGTGAATCGGTATACACAGTTGGAGGTAGCATGTGGGGGGTACTTGTCAATCTTTGACTGCACCAGTGAAGGGGTTGTTCGGGATAGAGAGACTAATAATGCTTGAAGAAAGGTTTCAGTGTACATTTCATTTTCATGATTGAGAAGCAAACTAAATAGAAATTATCCTAATCTTCGTTTTTTTATCGTTTTCTCAACTTTTCAATTTCTATTCATTGACGTCTTCATCTTATAAAGAATGTTAAAATTTGACGAACTTGTTTTTATCGTGTTCTGTATGAAATCTATCTGAGAAATCTTATTAAACGACACTTCAGAGGACTGATGAATTTCTTTCTCAGATCGAATTACAAGATAACCCAAAAATACATGACATATTCTCAGGGGTGTCTATCTACTTGACCATGATGTAAGAGTATCCATTAATGTAAGTTAGAACTTGGGCTCTGTGGTAGAATTAAATTATTTAGCCTGACTAGTAAGCCAGAAGACTTAAATAATCGAAGAAAAAAAATAAAAGAAGTATTATTATTATTGTTCCCTTGGGTTCCTAGTGGAACATATAGCTTCAACTGTACGTCTCCACTTGCGTCTGTCTTCCTTTTGCTGTAATTTTCACCTGCATACATGTTAGTCTATACTGTTTCAGCTCCTCTTCACAAACACGATCTCCTCCTGCATGTCACCCTTGCACTGACGACCCACTCGCCGCGTGCTTCCCTTTCGGCCTGGTTCCACTCGAGCAATGGCCTGACGCGCGCACAATGTCACCCAGCGGCGGCCTCCTCAGTGAGTGAGTGTCCAGTCCATCCATCCATCCACTTTCTCCTGCATATTTGTTGGTTGGCGATTGGTTCTTGTTTTGTTTTGTTTGTTCCAATAGTTTCTTGTTGGTGATTCTTTCCGGCGCGGCCATCTGATCTTCAGTATAGAGCCAGCGAAGACAGTTAGTTGTTGATGAAGGTCTGCAACAGGCTGTTGGAAATATTCTTTGTGACCCACCCGCCAAGTCACAAATTCTGATCTGTATAGAAGAACTGACTGACTTTACGTTTGTATTGAAAATCCGAAGCAATGTGGTTGTTGATGCAGGCTGAGTGACGAAGATTTCCAGATTGGATTGGTTTAGGTTGATGAGTGAATGTGTTTCTCGCCTCCACCCGATTGTCTCTGGATTTGACATCGTCGTCCATTCCGACTTCCTGTAGTTGAGACAATGCTCCCTAGATAAGTGAGTGAATGGAGTAACCTCTTTGAAATCCCTCCCCTTGATGGTGATTGACGCTGGATGTTGCTATTGCTGTTGCTGTTGTTGTTGGTGGTGGTTGGTTATTTTCATCACCTCCGTCTCTTCTGTGTTCACTTGGAGTCCTGTCTTCGCTGACAGCTTCTTCGACCAGTTCGTCGGTCAGTTTTCGCTTGTACGTTTTCGATTTTGTGTGTGTGACATCAAGCATAAATCGTCGCCGCGCGAAATCCAGGTCTTCTATGTTCTTCACATCGGTTCAGGATATTCCTGTCTTCTCGTTTCCCACTCACAGTCTGATGCATAATCCAGTCCACCACAATTAGGAATATCATTGGTGGGTGATAATAAGCACCCTTGTCTGACTTCTGTGTTTACTCCAAACGCCTCGCTGAGTCTTCCGTTGTGGATCACTTGGCAGGTGCCGTTGTCGTACAGCTGTTGAATAAGGTTGATGAATATTTGGGGTACGCCATAGTACTCGAGTAATTTCCAAACTACTTCACGATCAACGCTATCGAAGGCCTTCTCAAAGTCTATAAAGTTGAGGTAGAGGTTTGATTGCCTTTCCATGCTTTGTTCTGTGATGATGATGCGTAGAGTTGCGATTTGGTCAGAATATGATTTGCCTTTCCTGTTCTGGTCGGAAGTCTGCATCCAGTGTTTCCTTTATTCTCTCCAGGATGATGCGATTCAGGATTTTACTTGGAAGTATTACTAGTGAATAACACACTACCAACCAGAATGTATTCAAAAGACATATGACAAACCATAGAAAAAACTGAGATTAGCTAAATAATATTAGAATTCAAAACCCCTGTAATACTGCCGTACAAAGAAGGAATGTCAGACTTAATAAGTAGGATTCTCAATGAGTCTGGAATTAGTCAGAATGGCATTTAAACCAACCAACCCTCTCAAGTAATAACTTCTTCGGCTTAAGAAGCCAATGGATTCAATTAGTAAAAATAATATAATTTACAAGTTACCATGCGATGACTGTGACATCAATCACACAGGTCAATCAAACTAGGAGATCAAGATCAACTAGCATAATGGAACATAAACATTTAGCTAAACCTAGAATAATTGACCCTACTAAGTTAAATAACCTAGGAAAAAGCTCTACCATTGAGAATGTAAACACGCAACAGGATGAGATTAGGAAAGTAACATAACTATTTCAAGAAACAGAGGGGTTAACGACTTAATTTTTGTGAAAATTATTTATGGGGTGAATTCAGTGAACACATGTGCTTCAGTGATGACAGCAATTTCACTTCAGCACCTATATGATGCATTCAGAGATTCGCTGATTCACTCAGTTATGTCAAGTAAAACCGTTATATCATTCCTGCTACTAGAATATTTTGGTAACTTATATTACCAGTATTGGTATTGTAGTGATTATGTTTGACTGGCTGGAGGATTTCATCATGGGCTGACATAAGTTAGAGAATCATAGGACACCTCTTGTGTCCTTCAAGATCCATTGTATACTTGATGTAGTGGTGAGATATATTAGGTTTAGTAAACTCCAGATCCATATTATTATACGAACAACAGATTCGTCATCAATGTACATTCTGTGATATATATACTTTTCTATATTTCTGATTTCACTTCCATTCATCCAAAACAGGCCAATAGTATATCAGCAAGAATCAGGCACAGAGGTAATAATCTCAAAGCCATTTCATTATTTTGCCTGTGAAAGTAGTTATTCAAGTGAAATTCAACATTCTGTGCACCGAGGATTAGCAATTGTGTCAATTTATTTTCAAGAAGAAGTAATTCAGATAGTCTCATATGATTTTCATTGTTTTTTTAGGGGGTATGCCTGTATAAAATGAAGAAACCTTAAATGGCATTTGGATTTCGAAAGGAACCTGTATTGTGGTGAACTATTCCAAAATCCTTCAGATTTCAACTTTTGTGCCAACCATCTACCTAATCAGTTTATGGCAAGTTGATTTCACTAACAAAATTGTGGTTCTTTAAGGCACATTTAATTTTATAAACATCGTTTAGACCATCCACGCACTGTGTGCTTGTTTTGTGGTCAGCCGTTGTCGTAGAGCGCTCAGTTATCACATAAAATCTTACATTTCTAATAGTTCCAGGTACACCTTGTTGCTTTTTTACTACCAACTCTAAAAATTTCATCAAACACCACAGATTTATGTGGAATCAACATTCAACAGTCTACTGCGTAGAAATAAGTGGAAATTATACAATAAATAAAATTAAACACACACACTAGTGAATGATTTCTGTATTTCTGTCGTTTCGTGTTTCCTTTACTTTGTAAACATTTTTTGTAGTTTAGTTACAGGATTTCATCGAGAGCCGACATCATTAAGCGAACCATTGGAAAACCTTAAGGAAGTACTGGACAGCTGTTTCGTCCTAGTTTGGGACTCTTTTCTTTTCAACACGCACCCACCGGAGCTCATGCTTAAATCGTGTAGACAGTCAAATCCTTTCAAACCATAACAACTGAATATCAATAGGATGCTCACTGACTGGTTCTTTTCACGTAGTTAATTCTAGTAGGAAGCCGTGACCAGTAGGATTCAACAGGTCGGATCTGAGGACCGATACTCTCCAACGAGGACACTGACTACTGTCAGTCACGCTATATCATGAATTGGCAGAAGTTGGAATTCATGAAATAGTCATTGGATTTTTGGGGTTTCAGTGGACTAATGATGCACCAGCTAGCTCGCCACAAGGAGTGCGTACTGATGAAGAGTCAAAAACTATGAAGAAACAAGTCCCCAGTATTCTGGTGCTGGTTTTCCAAAGGCTTACTAACCCATGTCAACACATGATGAAATCTTGTGAAGCAATCAGTCAAATACCTATAAAATAATACTTGAATTTTAGACTGAAAAGTTAATAACTTCTTCTTTTTTATGCGTATATTTCTCTGTATTAACTGTAGCGGACTTGATGACGCCACTTTTGGAAAACGTGTGGAAAGAGGGCAAAGTACCTGAGGATTCGAAGGAAGCATAATTATTCAAACTACCAAAGAAAAGAGACTTAAGTCAATGCAAAAACTGGCACGGAATTATGCTCCTGTCCATCCAAAGCAAAATACTAAGCTGCATCATACTCAAGAGAATCAAACAAGCCAACCTGGATGAAAAACTTCGACCAGAACAAGCTGGATTCAGGAGAAACAAGTCATGTATTGATCAAATCGCCACTCTACGGATCATCATTGAACAAAGCTTGGAATGGAAGTCACCTCTCTATCTCACTCAACTTCATCGAATTTGAAAAGGCCTTCGACAACGCAGCGTCGATTGAGAGGTGATTTGGAAAGCACTTCCCTACTAACAAGGGCTCCCATCAACAATTATACATCTCATCCAACAGTTAGTTGTACGACAATGCTGCATGCCTCCGAGTAATCCACAACGGGAAACTTACGGAAGCCTTCGAAGTGAGGACGGATGTGAGGCACGCCGGCTGGCGGTCTACTATCGCCAATGATCTTCCTGATTGCAGTAGATTGGATAATGCGACAGACAGCTAGCGGCCAGTGAGGAAACAGGCATAAAATGGACTAACACAAAAATAGAACTTGCAGGATCTGGACTTCGCCGATGTGGTATATATGTCTGATTTCCCACAAACTGGAAGATATGCAAGTGGAAAGCAACAAGCTGGCAGAAGGAGCATCCACAGAAGATAGGACTTCGAGTGAACACAGATAAAACAGATGTGGTGATGAAGATTCCTGGCCAACAACAACAGACAACAATCAGCCAGAATAAATGGGAGGAACCTGAAAGAAACAAACTCCTTCACCTACCCACCTACCTACTTGGGAAGCATCGTTTCAATTACTGGCCGACGGAACTGACGAGGATATCAAAGCCAGAATCGGAAAAGCAAGACAGGCTTTCATTACTCTTAAGTTGAGTTTGTGTGGAGATCAACATCACTCACCATCAAAAATAACATCCGGATTTTCAACTCCAATGTGAAGTCAGTCAGTTCTGCTCACCATACGGATCAGAGACTTGCACTGCGCGTCATAAAGAGTATCTCGAACAAACTTCCGATTTTCATTAACGGTTTTCTTCTCTCATTACCACTCAAGATCAGATGGCTGGCCAGAAAAGATCACCAACAGGATGGGATCTCTGGCGATGAGCGAACCAACCAACACAGCAGGAACCGATTGTCAAACAAATAGGTAGGAAGAAATGAAGATGGATTGGCTGGCCATACACTGAGAAAACCATGAAGTGAGTGACATCACTAGACAAGCCATTTCTCGAGTGGAACCAGGCCGAAAGGGAAGCGGGTGGCGAGTTTGTCGTCAGCGTGAGGGTGACTTGGAGGAGGTCATGTGAGGAGGAGATGGAAGCATGTTATCAGACTTGGAGCGGAGTGAAAACATTTGCAGTAAACCGAAGGCAGTGGATACGCGTAGCTGAAGCCGTATGTTCCTCTAGGAATTAAAGGATATAATAATAATAACAATCATAATAATGCAATAATAACTGATAAGCGACCTCAAATTTGACGAAATTATATGAGGTAAACATTAACATGTTCATCTCAATTAAATGCATCTGTTTTAATAACTGTAGTTTGGGTTATTTAAAATTAATTTTTCTTAACTGAAGGAAAAACTATATTGCATTGGTTATCAGACAGCTTTTACCATATATATATATAAACTCAGCACTTTCCGGTAACAGTGCAGGCTTGTAGACCATTCCGTCATTGGGTCTTTTAGTCTCAACTTCTATCAACTCATGATTTTAACGCGACCACCAGCCAGTGTCATCCTTGAGTAGTTGTCATCACGCCCCTACATCATGAATCCCACTGATCATGACTTCTCAGTAGAACTTCAGTCGAATTCGTCCTACAGCCATTTTAAACCTAGATAGGTGAGTACTATGAAACAGCACAAACTAAACCGAAACAGCTGTTAAGTACTCCTTTGTTTTCAATGGTTCTCTAACTGACATTATTATTATTTATTATTATTTCCTTTAACTCCTAGAGGTACATAAGTCTTCAGCCGCTCAAGTCTCCATTGCCTTCGGTTCTCTGCTAAAGTTTTCACCTGGCTCCAAGTCAGCCTACATGCTTTCATCTCCTCTTCACATGACCTCCTCCAAGTCACCCTCACGCTGACGACCAACTTGCTACTTCCCTTTCGGGTTCCACTCGAGCGATGGCTTGTCTAGTGATGTCACTCACTTGATGGTTTCCTCAAAGTATGGCCAGCCAATCCACCTCCATTTCTTCCTGCTTATTTGTTGCACTGACATTATCCACGATCAAACATGAAATAAATCAAGTCCCTAGAAACTAGTTCTTGGAAAACTGAGTGATTTCATGATGAAACGTCTCCCATTTGTTATTTCTTTTAGTTAGGTACTTATCGTAACGTTAGTGCCCATGACTTCGATTAACAAACTCAGTAATGCCTGCCTATGCACTATTTAAATTTATTATAAGTTGTTAGGATGACAAATAGTAGTCGGGAGGTGGTATTATAGGGAGGTTTCTTATCATAAACTTATATACTGCAAAGAGAGAGAGGCTACATATGTACTTCTACGCTGTATGGATGTTAATAATTTAATTTTAATAATAATAATAATAATAAAAATAAAGCTCTACGTCAGACAATATGTGAATATATATTGAAGAAATTTTCAGAATATTAAGTTTCGAAATATTTCATCTTCATACAGGATTTACATGTAAATTAATTATCGGAAGTCTGTCGTATATGAGACGTAGTTCTGTTTCACATGAAGACAGAGCCAATTTTGCATATATTTTGTTTTCCTTCCTTTTCTTACAAGGACTCAATGGCACTGGGTTATTTTTTTTTGTGAAGGCTGATTAAATATGTGCGTCAGTTCATGTAGTGATCATTTGATACAACTGTATTATTAAAACAGTAGAAAAAATGAAGAAGAGATTAGGCCATTTTTATATGTGAAAATTCAGGTAGCCCAGGGACTTAAGCAGACCTCCTAATCTCCGTGAATATGTATTCAATATTCGCCCAATAATCATTCATCCATACCTGATTATAATGACTACAATTCAGTAAACATTTTCTGTAATTAATTGGTGGATGGTGACTAGCAGTGGAATCTAGGATGCGCATTTCGTCCTATTTGGGACTCGTCAACTGGATGTACCTGCATTTCTCAGTGAGTGATGATGTTCCCACCGAGGCTCGAACCCAGTACCCATAGTTTCACTAGACCACTTGGGCCACGAGAGCCATGCTGAAAATTTCATACTTGTACCAAAAATATAGTGTGGAATCAAGCTGTAATCAACAATAAAATAAAAATAAATACTTTGTGAAGAAGAAGTCGTTAGCATGTTTGTCGTGGTAAGAAAAAATATTCTGTTTTCCACCTCCTTGACATGTTGAATAAGACCATCTTCTGTTAATGAAATCTAGAACAAATAAAACACACTTCGCCGTACTGGACAAAACTACTAAGTCAGAGTAGAATTATTCATCCATTGAAAAAAACCACCGTATGACAATGTCCATTGTGTCAATTTCATTAATACCGATTCACTTATGCTGAATGAATGCACTTCCCTACTATCATATCCAGGTAGAAAAAGATTAAATTGCGTGAGTCAGTAGAAAACTTTTAACAAGCAGATAAGATATGGAAAAATGTGAGTTAAGCTCACTTAGTTTATTCAATAAACAGTCCAAAATGTTTATTTTTATTATTTATTTTATAACTTTTTTAAATTCAATTTTAGATTTTCCTGTCGACTGATTGAACCGAATTACTGGGTCTCAGGTTAACATTTCGACTCCTTGCGCGGTTGCTTCACGATGTCTGGTCATGTAACTTGAAGTCAATTGCCTGATAGTGACCTGCACTGGAATCCAGGATTCACATTTCCTCCTATATGAGACTCGTCATCTGGATGTACTTGAATTCACCAGTGAGTGATGATATTCCCACCGATGCTCAAACCCAGTACCCATAATTTTAAACGTCAAAGCGTTATCCATCAGACCATTGGACCACGGGAACCACCTCTTGTTCATCGGGTCTTATTAATTATTTATTGTATTATATTATTATTGAATTATTGTATATTTTTCTGTCGAATGACTAGATCGAATTACTGGGTCTCAGGTTGAGGAATGTAGGTATTTTATGATTATTTTTGAATTTTATTTTATTATTTGTTTACCATTGTGACGTTGGACAAAACGTACTATCAACATTATGCAAATTCTGGAAAATATCAGTTTCTTGACGGATAAATAAATTTTGACAATCGAAAGTTAGAGAGCCAGGCGTTTCGTAGTCATTACATGGTTTTTGTTTTCCAGTTCATGAAAAATCTCACAATACCCTAAGGCATTGTCTGATTCTTGATAACAGAATTGGGTTCAAGTAAAAATATCTGGAGCTGTGTTGTTGAAAGGGTTATGTTAGAGAAGTTAGAAACAAGGTCCTCCAGGATCATTTAAGAATTCCTCAAGGGAGTCAACTGGTTCTGCTGTATACAGACGTTTTCTGCTTAGTTCCCTTCTGTGCACGCTTTAAATAATACTAATCGATCAGTTGCTTATACTCTAGAAGTCGACTTCAAAGGCAGAGTTTGCTTTCGACAAAGGCAGATGGATCAGTTCAGAGAGCAATCCACCCTAAAATAAACAGAAGCTGGCAAGCGACTAAAATCTGCATCATTGTAATAAAAGGGAACTCATTAGATCTCTTCTAGCAAATATCTATCCGAAACTCTCTGATTCAGAATTGATGTCCTCCAGCAGTTATCAATAGACATTTATTACTATTATTGATTATTATTCCCTTGGGTTCCGAGTACAATACAGTACTTCAAAAACTCATCTTCACTTCGTCCTATTTTCTGCGCTCCTCTTCAGATGGCTAGTCACACGATCGCCCATAATATCTTTTCTCTTCCTGGTCCTCTACACACGATCTCCTCCACGTCACCCTCACACAGAAAACTCACTCGTCACTTCCCATTTGGGTTCAACTCGAGCGATGACCTGCATTGCACGTTGTGTCATTCAACGGCCTCCTCAGCATACGTCCAGTCCATTCCCATTTTTTCTGTATATTTGTTGGGCGATTACCTCTTGGTTGGTTTGTTCCCGGCTAGCTAATTCCTTCTGACTAGCCAGCCGACCATTTGATGTTCAGTATGGAGCCAGGTGGCGAAGTCGGTAGCTTTTGATAAAGGTGCGTAACTTGTTTGAAATGCTCTCCTTGACATGCTGGCCATATTTCTCACCCAGACAGAAGAAGTGACTGACTGAACGTCTTCATATTTGTGTTTAACAGAATCCTAATCTTGTTCCTTGTGATTCTGAGGCGGAGTGCATAAAATGTGCAAACTGCTTTAGGGTTGATGAAAATGTGTGAAATTGCCTTTTGAGACTCTGGCTGGCTGACTTTCACATCGTCATCCGTTCCGATTGCGTGGAATTTGCATGAATGCTTCGCAGTTTAGTGCAGGAGGGAAGTGACCTTTGTTAAATCCCTCCTGATTGATGCTGTGTGTTTTTGCTGTTGTTGTTGTTGCTGCTGTGGATTGGTTGGTTATCTTCACCAACCTCCATAAGTGACATTAATCACCTAAAGTCTTTCGATTACCGAGGACTAATTACATTAAGTTTTGTAATTCACTTATTCTTTCCTAATATGTGATTTCATGTATTCCAAAACTAAATGATATTTAACCAGCTAACTTTTATAGGCGTTTTTATGACCTTTCAGTGTACTATACTACTACTGTACAGATTTTAAGGGAAGTTTAGAAGAAATGAATAACACTTTGCTAAATTATGGCCTTTTTTGATATACACTTCCTTATTAATGAAGGATAATTTAAAAAAGCATATATATAAATGTTAAAGTTTTACTCATTTTATAACCATAAGTGCCCATTTACAATTGAAGTTGCAACTGTCAATTAGAAGGTTAATGCAAAATTGACTTTCATAAAAAGATTCTTACTTTTAAAATTCGAATTTCTTATTATCATGATTAAAATTGACATTTTATTAATTTTATTTCTATTACTTTTATAATATTCAAGAATTAGTGTGTAAGGATTCTCTATTTGTTTCATGTTTGACCACAGATTGATACCAATTAGAGAACTGCTGATGTCATTCCCTCGTTTAACCTGAAATAAACAGATTCTCTATATAAACTATTTATAGAAAATTAATCTGATGCTACCTAGTGACCAGCCACAGGACGGTATTATCTGGAGTTCTAGTGAGAAGTCCTGACCGGTGATGTCTATTTAGTCGACAGTGAGGAAGGAATTCCTGCCAATGACGTTGGCTGGCGGTTAAAAAACAAATCACGAATTAGTAAAGGTAAGAATTCACGGATTGGCTATTGAGTCGGTTCCCATTGGCTAAATGGTATAATACTTTGCCCTGTAACCGGAATGCCGTAGGTTCGAACCTCTATGGTGGTAGGTGTATCCTCCCGATGAATCCCGAACTAGGATGAAACAGCTGTTTGGCAGAACTCTCTGGCTTTCAATAGTTCTCCTACTGATATCAATCTGTGGTCTAACCTAAAACTTTCATTACAATTTTAAATCTAAATTAAGGCTAATTCATTGTATGTATCACACTGAATATCACTGTCGTGCGTAATTAGTTTTAAAGTCTATCTTTCTTTATACTTACCTGTGTTTTTCGTTTGGAGTGCGTTTATTTAAAAGTTACACGACAAATATATATATCCTTGTAATCTTCATCATTTCAATTGTAAATCAATGAAAACTTATTCTGCAAGTTCTCCTTTTTTGTTTTATTTCAGTTCTCCCGAGTGAATGGGGAAAATTCTAGTATTATCAACATCACAATATTGTTAACAGTCTTATGTTGAATTGTTCAGATGTGTGAAGGATACCGCTTATAAAAAAATACCTGAGAACCATAGAATGCCAAAAGAGTGCTTCGTCCCCGTTCGTGATTTTTCATCAGGACGCAACTGTGATGGCATCAAGGACGGGATACAATATTGTTCAACTTGTATTTTCCTTATAAACTTCATTTTTCTTCATATATGCCACAGAAACTGGGGGTGAAGGGACCATCGAGTTACATCGTGGGTAGACTATCGTTTGAGTGGAGCCCGAACAGGAAACGACAAATTAGAGGTCCTAGGGATAACACAGAGGGGGAGATCAAAGACTATGGGTAGTCATGGAGCTAGCTAGAACAGCAGAAAATAGGACAAAATGGAGGTATGCTGTTGAAGCCTTATGTTTCACCTGGAATCCAAGGGAACAAACAGTAAGAATAATAAGCCAGAATTTATTTCAAAAGTTTTAATTTAACGTCTCATCAATTTGTGAAACAATTAGATTGAATAAAATTGAGGAAATGAGAATAATTAATGCATCGTCACAAATAAACGCATAAAATTACGATATTAAGTAGAAGGAACTTCAACGTATATTTTAGCAGCATCATGTCACTCCTTCTGTTTTACAGAATAGCTTTTCAAATATTCATTTGTAGGGATTGCATTGGCTGGTTGATTACAGGATTTCATCATGAGTTGATATTAGTTAGAGAACCATTGGAAAACGTGGGAGTACTGGACAGCTGTTTTCCTCGTCCTAGTGTTTGTGACCGGCTATTCAGCAGTATGCACCCACCGACAAGTTTCGAGCCCAGGACCTCCCAGTTGTAAAGCGAGCTCGTATACCATTAATTTACTGGCATCCGATTCAAAGGTCAGCCCATGAATTCCAACTTCTGCCAATTCGTGAAATAGCGCGACCGCTAGCCCATGTCTTTGGCGAATACATGTCTTCACAGAGAACCTGCTGAATCCTACTCGTCATGACTTTCCGCTAGAACCCAGGTAACTTCTACCTATCTTTATAGAGCTAGTCGTCAGTGAGCATCTCATCTGTGTTCAGGTATAGGTTTGTGGGGTATTGATAACTTTTTTGGTCACATCAAAATGGACTATGACAAAAACTGTGGTTATTTATACGTCATATTACCTAAGAAAGTGAGCTTAGATTGTATTTTAAGCCATTTAGGTCGGATTTCAACTATGCAGAGGGCAGTAAGAGGGCAGTAGTAATTTGTTGCCAAAAAAATATAGTTGATAACACACAAGAAGGGTTGAATAAAGGTTATAGAGTTGGTTGCTTAATAAGACGAATAGTTTGATGAGTGAGTTGTGATTAGGATACACACAGTAACAAGGGAAGATACGCAATAATTTAAGAGCTCTAGAAATTATAGGTGTTATCAGAAGTGGGCGAAAAACAAGCACAAGGCACTTCACATCAACCTGGAGACTAAGCTTGCGATGTCCTCAGGAGAAGAATTTCAGCATCTTTGGAAAGAGCATTCTTCACAGCACCGGTAATAATGGCGTTCTGCAGTCCCCCATTGATCATCAGAAGGCTTAAGGATAAGATTCCACATGTGGCCACTTTTAGGTGTGTACATCAGTTCACCTGTTGCTGTTGTCTGTTCGACGTGTATTCTACCCAAAACGGTTTAAGAACACTACCCCGCATAGCTGTAAGAAGGTAGTAGTGCCTGCATAAGGGGTAAAATCACAGAACACCTTATCAACACTCGTCATTCCATCTCAACAAATGCCTCCTTCAAGGTGATTTACAAACTGAAGAACGACGTACCAAAGGCAGTACTCTTTCATCTCCCTGCTATTGCTGAAGTCTTAGCCATTTGGTTGGAAAAACCAGAGGTATGTTAACAAAGAAAAGTCATCCAAACACTTCTACTATCTTGATAACAACTATCTTGGTGTTCACCTCTACTGACTTGATGTTTCTCTGCTGGTTTCTTCCTTTCCTGATAACATCTGTAATGTTTACAACATCTAAATTATTGCGTATTTTCCCTTGTTTCTGTCTGCATCTTCATCACAACTCACTCATAAAACTATTCATCTTATAACGCATCTTATTACTCTGTCACCCTCATTCAACACTTAATTCATGCGTTAATAAGTATGTTATCTGACAACTAATCACCACTATACTATCCTCTTACAAGTCTTCATCTACCCTTCACCCACCTCCACGACGCACCACCGCTCCTACTTACAGTTGGATTACTCATCATATTTTTTGAAATGTTGTCTTGACAACAATAACTCAAACTTATTTTTATTCTTATCGGACAAACCGAATGTAGACACACATACAGAGAGAGAGAGAGATAAGTATATGTGATTGGGATTGTACAGCTAAGTGAATGAATCCACCGGTGAAATGCTACTCTTTGCTGAACTACGTGTTTTTTGTTTTCATTAATGTCTGGCTGAGGATTATTCTTATATTTCAACTGCACCAGTATAAGGAGCTTAAATAGACGTAAGTCATTAACAATCAACCTTTAAACAGATGACTCTCAAAATGAAGTGTGTGTGTGTGTGTGAAAGATACCCTATATAAAGGCCAGAAAAGCTTCTCAATTAAATCATCCAGTTCACTGAAATTATACTGTATCAATAGTGTTAAATTCATGAAATATATATAGCTAGACGCTGTATGTAGTCATAAAATCTACTTCAGTAAGCGAAATTAGGATAAAGCATCTATGTATGGTTTGTGTAGTTATTTTCGATTGCAAATCACTAAACCTAATTTCATCTTCAGCGATTGAACTTACATGAATTATGCTTGTAAGTGAAGCACTATGGAACGTATATATATATATATATTAAATATGTTGTTAAGGTTCAATGTTAAATGGCAATCTAGAAAAACAATAAAAACAGTTGTTTCGATAATGAATCTAATCTCTACTTTCAGTCTGCTAAGGAGTTGTTGTTTTTGTTTTTCCTTAACGACGTTCCCAGTGGAACACAGGGCTTCAGGATAGAGACTTGAGATTTCAACAGCAGCAGAAGTAGTGTTTATTTTTAATGGGATGGGGTTGCTGTTAGCCTCATGCCCAACCTTCCCTTTTTACCAATCTTGTTACTGGCTTAGCAAGGTAAAGGAGTGCGTCGGTGGCCTGGGATCGAACTCCGGGCCACATGGCTGTTTGGTGAGCATTCTACTATTGCGTCACCGACGCATGCTTTGGCGTTTACTCATTACAATATATATATATATATATATATATATATATATATATATATATAAAACGTCCATTCAGTATGATCTAGATGCACTCCACTACTTTTACAGAACAGGCAGCTACACGAAGCGCTAATTAGCGCATGTGAAAAAGTTTAGTATCCATTTTCAACCTGTTGCAAAATGTTCCCACTGATATTAACAGATAGATATTCCACATATATAGAGGGGAATGTTACAAAAGCTTTGTATTCATCATAATTCGTGCTTATTTAAAGAATATAATATTATATCATTCCTGTATACCATATTTTCACATTAATATATGTGTAAAACTTGGGCACTATGGTGGTAGTAAGTAATTCCATATTAGTTAGTTTATTAGATGTACCACAGTGAGTGAAACAGTATTAGTATTTACTGGATCACGCTTCGTAAAAAATGTATTGTTCATAATCATATAGCCAATTATAATCACACGACTTTGAAACTTTCATTTTATAGTTTTCTTTATTCTATTTTATTCGTCGTAGGAGTAGTAAGTTTTCCCAGGTGCCCATATTGATAGGTGTTGAGTCATTCCTATTACTATTATTATTATTCTTTAGGGAAATGTCACAATAAAATAAATAATGATAGTAGTGATAGTGATAATAATAACAGTAGTAATATTAATGATGACATGCATGTCAAACATGCACAAGATAATGAATGACAACACCAACAATAAGGAATCTAAATCATCAGTAGTTATTCCATACAAGGAAGGAACCTCGGGAACAAACCACCTTACACAGAATTCTCAACAACGCTGGCAGGAATAAAAGTGGCCGGGATTCAAACCAACCACAAACTCAATTAGAAACAAGCTTTGTTGGTTGAAGGATCAATCCTGACAGTGGAGCCTTTAAAACAAAACAATTTAGTTTATCTGACGCCCTGGTGGAATGATTGTCAGATCAAATACATAGATGGGTCAAACTAGTAGAACGGGGTCAGTGAGTCAGACTAGCCGAACATAAAAACCTAACAGTAAAATCTAGGTTGGTTGACCCGAATAAGATAAGAAATCTAGAGAATAGTCCGGCCGTAGATAGCACTCACCACATGCAGTTACACACAACCATACAATAGGATGGATGGGATGCGATAACTGTTCTAGGATCTAAATTAACAGGGTGGAGGCAGCAGGATGTATAACGGAGGCTTTGTTTATTGAATCAACTGAGACAGAATACGTGTAATAGGAATGATTCAACACCTGTTTACCCAGATATCTGGAAAATTCTACTACCGCAATGACGACGACAAATAGGAGAGAACAAGGAAAAATATAAAACTCGAGTTTCGAAGTCGTGTGATTAGAATTGGCGATATGATTATGAACCATAATAAATTTTGTTCGAAAAATTGTCATCCAGTAAATACTAATACTGTTTCACTCACTGTCTGATACATATAATAAACAAATTAATATGGAATTTCATATTTCTACATATTTTTGACTAGTGTGATACAGTGAAATTTATACGTACCAGTAATGTATATTTACTATGCAATAGATTACAAAGTACTTGTCATTTTAGGGAGACAAATTGACACATTGACTGTTTTGAAAAACGAATACTGTTGATAAAACACGCTTAAAATTAATATGAACGTTTTAATTATGCAGAGTTTATATATTCTGTTGTTTTTCATTACAGATGTAGAAAGTGATTAATTTTTTGTGTCGTTGTTTCTGTTGTTGTCATTTCCCCTATTCTGATTTTGAAGATTTTTGACAGTACAGAGAACGCAAGTGAACAATGTCGATTGAGTATGCAAAAATTCAACCAAAAATTTTCACACTGCTGTCATACAGACAGATTAAAACTTCTAGACTTCACAGAAGTTGTGAATTTTCCTTCAAAATAATTTGAGCACCCAATTAGAATGAGTAATTAATCTTAAAAAAAAATTTCTCAAATAATTCCAGCGTAGTGGTGTGTGTGATTCGACGTTGATAATACAAGCATAAGTATAACTAAATTTATTTAGGAATAATTTTTAAATTTCATTATAGCATAAAATTTTATTCTGAGAAAGTGACACACTGTTGTTGTTATACAGTAATATTTACTGATGACCATGTTTCGAGGATAGTTCATTGCCTGTCATAATTATATCAAGGTACTTACATAACTTCCTCGCTTTGTTTTTATATACATGAATTAAATTTGATTAGACATTTTTGAATAAAAACACTATAAGACCAGCTTGAAACAAAAATGGAAGATAAAGTACATTGGGAAGGAATATTTGTTTTATCAATAAATGTAGTATGATGAGAATTAAGACAAGTGTTGTTAAATTATTTGAACAGATAGTACATAAATTCATCTGCGGTTCATTTTATGCCAGGGACGAGGTACGCTGTCGTTCACACAGGATACTAATATGTATACCTATATATATATACCTAATATATATATATATATATATATATATATATATATATATATATATATATATATATATGTAACAACAGAAGACAAGAGCCGGCAACAGGTCATTTTATTACGGAAATCAACACGTATTTATATACATTTCACATACGTTATTATAGCTTATCCAAGTAGAAAAACGCAGTCTTCTGATTGGTTGTTTCGTGTAACCATCGAAAAATTGGAGCCATCTATCTGCGAATTATATTTGCCCACGTTTAAGTTTACTGTGATTGGTTGCTGAATCAGCCTCGTTCTTACTTTTCTCACGACCAATATTAGTGACTTAGACATTGACGTAGATTAGTGTCTACCAATTGGCTAGCAGCCTGCTCTCACCACATATATATAATAGGTAGGCACTAATGACCTTGGACTTATCTATCTCATGAACACTTCATTCTGTTTAAGTGGCTGCAACATACACAAAGAAACGTCCAGAAAACTCTCCGAGAACTCTGAGATTATTTTTAAAAGAATTTATAATTGAAATATGCTTTATTTGAAGTGTTTTCTAGTTATACAGTTGCATTTTTCACTTTTTGGTTAAAGAAGAACGTTGAGACATGTTTAATTCTAAATTCTAGGAGTGTTTATTCAGCCTCTGGTGAATTGCAATCAGGTTTCTACGAATTAAGACGTCTTTAGAGTTTAGATGGATGGATGACCTTGACGGCCTGTTTGAACATTTTGGGCTACCATATTCCATATATATATTTACTCATATTTTATTGGCAGTTATATATCACATTATGCATTTTAATCGTATTATTCACTCCCGGGAGTTTATAAAACGTTCTAAAACAAAAATCCTTTCATATTTGCAATAAACTCGAGAAAAAGCACCATAGTGGTTGGCAATGTGCTTTAAAATCTAGACCCATACATGACACCACTGTTCCGGTTATCATTAGTCTATCTGGATTCAACATAGAACTTGGCACCGAAGTGCACCAGTTCGAGTTGCCACGTTCCAAATAGCACACAGAGGTAGACAAGAAGATGAGTGAAGAGAATCAATAGAGTTTGACAAGTATAGGAGTGAAACAGAATGGGTAATGGTAGAAAGGAATATGAAAGATTACAGAGACTGAATACATCTGCGCTGGCCATTGACAACGATTTTGAACCATGTCACCTATTGTCTCCAGCCATTGATTCCTAGAGTCCCGAGGGCCCCAACCCGGGAGTCTGCATCTCCCTACCTGACTCAGTTTAACTGTCAAGAATTTCATGGATTGATGCCAGGTTTTTGTTTGGCCACCACTGGCTCTTTTCCAACCTGAACCTATATCAGCAAGCAAAGCCCGTCGGGGGAGGCGGTGGTTAGGCATGCGCAGCACGTGACCTAGCCATCTTAGTCTATGTAACATTATAGCCTCGTCGATTGATTTTCCCTCCTTGCCCAACACTCTACGCCTAACGTCAACATTACTTACCTTATTAAACCACCTAACGTGAGACAGAGATCGCAGACATCTATGATCGAAAGCAGTCAACCTTTTCATGTCTTCAACTCGTATTGGCCATGTTTCAGAGCCATAGAGAAGGACGGAGCGAACTGATGAGCAGTACACACGTCCCTTGGTTGATAGCCGGATGTCACGCCTACGCCAGAGATGGTGTAAGTCAGCGAAAGCAGCTCGAGCTTTTCGGATCCGTGCTGAGATTTCATCGCCAATCAGTCCGTTGGTGCTAATACAACTTCCCAAATAGGTGAAGTGGTCAACATGTTCTATCACTTCACTCCCTATCACTAAGTTAGGAATTGACGGGGTCCAGTCCTGTAGCAGCATCTTACATTTTGCAGGGGCGAATCGCATGCCAAACATACGAAGATTGCTGCTCAAGGTGTTCAGAAGACTCTGCATTTTGTCAGCATCCTCCCCTAACAGGACTATGTCATCTGCATATTCTAAGTCCATAAGATTATTCCCTGGTAACAAGTCGATTCCTAAGTCATTACGTTCAGTTAAGGATACTTCCATCAGCATATCTATGATGAAGTTAAACAGAAATGGGGAAAGTGGACATCCCTGTCGGACACCACTGGTTGTTACCAATTCAGATGACAATTCCCCATAAGCCCTTACACGACTACGTGAGTTTGAATAGAGTGCCTTGATTAGTGCAATGTACTTTCTTGGCACTCCCTTCACAGTCAGACATTGCCATAGTACCTTTCGATCCACGGAGTCGAAGGCCGCCTTCAAGTCAAGAAATATGACAATTGTTGGACGCCGAAAAGTGTGTCTATGTTCTAGAATCTGTCGAAGAGTGAAGATATGATCTATGCACCCTCTACCTGGTCTAAAGCCTGCTTGATTTTCCCTTGTCTGTTCCTCCCGAGTTCTGCTTAGTCTATGCATGATTACTGAGCCTAGGATTTTAGAGACTATGTTCGTTAGGCTGATCCCCCTATGATTATCACACGAGGACTTGTTTCCCTTCTTGAATATCGGTATAATAAGTGACTTACCCCAGTCTGATGGCACTGTCTCTGATTCCCAGACTTTGCCTAGTACCTCAGTTAATCTACAAACTAGTATGTCACCCCCATATTTAAACACCTCCGGAATAATTCCGTCGGGTCCTGCCGCTTTGCCTCGTTTCAAATTACTGATAGCTTTTGTAACCTCACTTACAGACGGCGGACCAGTGTCTATATCCCATTCGGGTGTGGTGGATGTCGGGGAGGTTCAGTGTGGCTGTAGGCAAGTTAAATTGTCCCTCAAAGTGTTCTTTCCAGCGTTCAAGGCGTCTATCCTGAGAGCTAATTAAGGAGCCATTTTTCTCAGAAATAGTCTCACTTATGATTTGCCTTCTCCCACCCGTTTCTGATGAGTCTAAAGAGTTGCCTAGTGTTGCCTATCGCCGATGCTTTTTCCATCTCTTTGCCTTTGTCACCCACCACTGTTCACGGTCCTTGCGGAGACTTTTAGTAAGTTTCCTTTTGTGCAGCTTTCGCTCCTCATTGAATTCGGAGCTCGCCGGAATAAGTCTTCTAGCATCTATCAGTTCGGATGAGGCAGTCGAAATCCAGTGGTTTTTACTCACCTTTGGATTTGCCTTATTCACAGCTTTTACAGCTGTATCTATAGCTGACTGAATATTCTTCCAGGCTTCTCCAGGGTGAGCACAGCTGTCGAATTCAGATATGCGTTTAGCTAGTTCTTCCTCAAATAGGGATTTAGTTTCCTGATCGAGCTGGGGACGTGATGGTTTTACCGCCAGCTGTTTCCTACGTCCGTTCAGTCGTAAGCACACACGAGCCCGGACCAGTGCGTGATCGGTATCTACACACGTGTTCCAGAAGGAGCGACAATCTCCTACCGACCCACGCCAACGATAGCTTATTGCTATGTGGTCTATTTGTGTCCAGCGTTGGTTTGATGATGGGGGTCGCCAGGTTAAACAGTGTCTCTCCTTGTGTTTAAAGTTAGTGCTTACAAGAAACAAATGATTATCTGAACAGAACTGTAGGAGACGGTCACCGTTGTCGGTTCGCTGGCACGGAACTCCATAGGTGCCACCGACATCCTTCTCAGATTGACACAATTTCCCTACTTGAGCATTAAAGTCACCAGCTAGAACGACTATATCTGAGCGTTTAGCCTTTCTCACCAAACTAGACAGCTTTTGGTAGAACTCATCCTTCGTTTCATCCGAACTGCAGTCAGTGGGGGCGTAGGCGGAGATTACGAAAAGGCATCGGCGAGTAGTGCAGTCCTTTCTCCTTCTTACTGATCCGTTCAGACGGACAGCACACATTCGGCTATCTACCGGGATCCAGTCAAGCAATGTCTTTTCTGCCCTAGTACTCAAAGCTATCCCTACGCCAGCTAATCCTCGTGAACTAGCTGTGGCATCTCCTGACACCCTCAAGGTGAATTTTGAAGATTCATCCTGTTGGCCAGGTGGGGTTAGGTGAATAACCACACTTGGGTCTTGTATGCGTGTTTCTGAAACACAACATACATCAATGGCTCGTGATGCCAGGGTCTTAGCTAGTGATGCTTGTTGTCCTATTTGGCAAAGTGTCCTAACATTAAATGCTCCTATATGAAATTGGTGGCGTGGCTTTAGGAGACTATCGGTGGTGGTTTTTTGGCTTCCGTCGTTTTTAGTGGACACAGAGTGAAGAGGGAGTGAGGAGCCATCAAGTAGAGGAGTTGCATCAGTGGGAGGAAGGCAAGGTAATAGAGATGAAGATGAAGACAAAGATAAGTGAGGATTAGAGAGGTTTTGTGTGCATTTCGGATTGTGAGGGCGATTGTTACTTCCCGGCTGCCCACACCGTGGAAGTTGGTTGCGTGACCGCAGAGCCCAGGGGACAACTGCTTGGGGCCGGTCACACGCGGCCTGTTTTTGTTTGTTCTCTTTTGTTTGGTGTGCCTCAGTAGCATACTTATCACTCCTGCCCTGTGACACGGCAGCAGGAAGCGCGGTCGTTGTTAATCCGGGCCACGGCCGATCCGGCATGAAATTTTGTGAATTTGTTTGAATCATGGTATTGGATGGGGTAGCTGCTTTTTGTTTAACCGCTATCCAAACAACCTGCCTGGCATGGTAGGACCTCAAGAGACATAAGTCTCAGCCAGTATAGCTTGATTAGGTCATTGCGGTGTTCAAGCCCGACCACCACGTCAAGGTAGCAGCTTTCGGTCGGGTACCAACTGCCAGTCCCTGCCTAACAAAATTCTGGATTTTCAGTCTCTGTTGTCTTCTAGTACCTACCACAATACTGGTATTGTCACTCTACAAGAAACCTGGCTCCATGACTCATACGATGACAATATTGTGTCTCTAAACAATTTCAATGTTTCTCGACAAGACCGTGTTTGTTCCAAGAAAAAATGTGGCGGAGGTGTTGCAACTTTTATTCACTCAAAATGGTCCATTTCTAACAAAGTTTGTTTCAAATTCTCGAATGACTACATTGATTGCATAACTGTGAGATGTCGCCCGAAACACGTGTCAAAATACAAATTCATTTATATTTCTAATGTTTATGTCTCTCCTAGCTGTACCGTATCGGATTTATCTATGTTCGCTGATGAGTTCACCGCTTTTGCTGCAGCTTGCTTCGAGAACTCTTTATCAATAGTGACTGGTGATTTTAACTCATGCGATCACTCCTTCCTTATATCACTTGGTCATGACAATGTTGTTAACTTTGCCACTCGTCTTGGTAAAACACTGGATCTAGTATTTATCAATGAGGTTGGTATATATGAAGCTCGCAAACGTGCTCCTTTACTTAACTCTGACCACTGCATCATACGTGTACTGCCTAAAATATATTCCAAATCACATAAAGGTGTCCTCTCTCACCTCTACAGTAAAGTTCAATGGAGATGCTACTCACAAGACAACCTAGACAAGCTCAGATGCATGTTGAAAGACACTAACTGGAAATTATTTACAGAATAAACATTAGATGACAATCACAAACTCCACTGATTATCTTAAATTCTGTTTCGAAATATATTGTCCTAAAGAAACATTACGGCCTGTCTGTGTGCAGTGTGCTGTGTGATGCAGCAGTTAGAACTCTTGCCGACCATGCATAAAATCCGAGGTTTGGTCCCCTACCGACACACACCTGATATCAATGGTTCACCTGCTAAATCTGGATTACCGATATCATTTGCTGAAGATGCCATACTTGTATCAAAAATACTGTGTGGAATCAAGCTATAATATAAAAAAGTAGTATAACTAGTCAAGATTTCTTGAGAAAAAAAAAAGCAGCAGATGTAACAACAGAAGACAAGAGCCGGCAACAGGTCATTTTATTACGGAAATCAACACGTATTTATATACATTTCACATACGTTATTATAGCTTATCCAAGTAGAAAAACGCAGTCTTCTGATTGGTTGTTTCGTGTAACCATCGAAAAATTGGAGCCATCTATCTGCGAATTATATTTGCCCACGTTTAAGTTTACTGTGATTGGTTGCTGAATCAGCCTCGTTCTTACTTTTCTCACGACCAATATTAGTGACTTAGACATTGACGTAGATTAGTGTCTACCAATTGGCTAGCAGCCTGCTCTCACCACATATATATAATAGGTAGGCACTAATGACCTTGGACTTATCTATCTCATGAACACTTCATTCTGTTTAAGTGGCTGCAACATACACAAAGAAACGTCCAGAAAACTCTCCGAGAACTCTGAGATTATTTTTAAAAGAATTTATAATTGAAATATGCTTTATTTGAAGTGTTTTCTAGTTATACAGTTGCATTTTTCACTTTTTGGTTAAAGAAGAACGTTGAGACATGTTTAATTCTAAATTCTAGGAGTGTTTATTCAGCCTCTGGTGAATTGCAATCAGGTTTCTACGAATTAAGACGTCTTTAGAGTTTAGATGGATGGATGACCTTGACGGCCTGTTTGAACATTTTGGGCTACCATATTCCATATATATATTTACTCATATTTTATTGGCAGTTATATATCACATTATGCATTTTAATCGTATTATTCACTCCCGGGAGTTTATAAAACGTTCTAAAACAAAAATCCTTTCATATTTGCAATAAACTCGAGAAAAAGCACCATAGTGGTTGGCAATGTGCTTTAAAATCTAGACCCATACATGACACCACTGTTCCGGTTATCATTAGTCTATCTGGATTCAACATAGAACTTGGCACCGAAGTGCACCAGTTCGAGTTGCCACGTTCCAAATAGCACACAGAGGTAGACAAGAAGATGAGTGAAGAGAATCAATAGAGTTTGACAAGTATAAGAGTGAAACAGAATGGGTAATGGTAGAAAGGAATATGAAAGATTACAGAGACTGAATACATCTGCGCCCATTGACAACGATTTTGAGCCATGTCACCTATTGTCTCCAGCCATTGATTCCTAGAGTCCCGAGGGCCCCAACCCGGGAGTCTGCATCTCCCTACCTGACTCAGTTTAACTGTCAAGGATTTCATGGATTGATGCCATGTTTTTGTTTGGCCACCACTGGCTCTTTTCCAACCTGAACCTATATCAGCTAGCAATGCCCGTCGGGGGAGGCGGTGGTTAGGCATGCGCAGCACGTGACCTAGCCATCTTAGTCTATGTAACTTTATAGCCTCGTCGATTGATTTTCCCTCTTTGCCCAACACTCTACGCCTAACGTCAACATTACTTACCTTATTAAACCACCTAACGTGAGACAGAGATCGCAGACATCTATGATCGAAAGCAGTCAACCTTTTCATGTCTTCAACGCGTATTGGCCATGTTTCAGAGCCATAGAGAAGGACGGAGCGAACTGATGAGCAGTACACACGTCCCTTGGTTGATAACCGGATGTCACGCCTACGCCAGAGATGGTGTAAGTCAGCGAAAGCAGCTCGAGCTTTTCGGATCCGTGCTGAGATTTCATCGCCAATCAGTCCGTTGGTGCTAATACAACTTCCCAAATAGGTGAAGTGGTCAACATGTTCTATCACTTCACTCCCTATCACTAAGTTAGGGGTTGACGGGTCCAGTCCTGTAGCAGCATCTTACATTTTGCAGGGGCGAATCGCATGCCAAACATACGAAGATTGCTGCTCAAGGTGTTCAGAAGACTCTGCATTTTGTCAGCATCCTCCCCTAACAGGACTATGTCATCTGCATATTCTAAGTCCATAAGATTATTCCCTGGTAACAAGTCGATTCCTAAGTCATTACGTTCAGTTAAGGATACTTCCATTAGCATATCTATGATGAAGTTAAACAGAAATGGGGAAAGTGGACATCCCTGTCGGACACCACTGGTTGTTACCAATTCAGATGACAATTCCCCATAAGCCCTTACACGACTACGTGAGTTTGAATAGAGTGCCTTGATTAGTGCAATGTACTTTCTTGGCACTCCCTTCACAGTCAGACATTGCCATAGTACCTTTCGATCCACGGAGTCGAAGGCCGCCTTCAAGTCAAGAAATATGACAATTGTTGGACGCCGAAAAGTGTGTCTATGTTCTAGAATCTGTCGAAGAGTGAAGATATGATCTATGCACCCTCTACCTGGTCTAAAGCCTGCTTGATTTTCCCTTGTCTGTTCCTCCCGAGTTCTGCTTAGTCTATGCATGATTACTGAGCCTAGGATTTTAGAGACTATGTTCGTTAGGCTGATCCCCCTATGATTATCACACGAGGACTTGTTTCCCTTCTTGAATATCGGTATAATAAGTGACTTACCCCAGTCTGATGGTACTGTCTCTGATTCCCAGACTTTGCCTAGTACCTCAGTTAATCTACAAACTAGTATGTCACCCCCATATTTAAACACCTCCGGAATAATTCCGTCGGGTCCTGCCGCTTTGCCTCGTTTCAAATTACTGATAGCTTTTGTAACCTCACTACAGACGGCGGACCAGTGTCTATATCCCATTCGGGTGTGGTGGATGGCGGGGAGGTTCAGTGTGGCTGTAGGCAAGTTAAATTGTTCCTCAAAGTGTTCTTTCCAGCGTTCAAGGCGTCTATCCTGAGAGCTAATTAAGGAGCCATTTTTCTCAGAAATAGTCTCACTTATGAATTGCCTTCTCCCACCCGATTCGTGATGAGTCTAAAGAGTTGCCTAGTGTTGCCTATCGCCGATGCTTTTTCCATCTCTTTCGCCTTTGTCACCCACCACTGTTCACGGTCCTTGCGGAGACTTTTAGTAAGTTTCCTTTTGTGCAGCTTTCGCTCCTCATTGAATTCGGAGCTCGCCGGAATAAGTCTTCTAGCATCTATCAGTTCGGATGAGGCAGTCGAAATCCAGTGGTTTTTACTCACCTTTGGATTTGCCTTATTCACAGCTTTTACAGCTGTATCTATAGCTGACTGAATATTCTTCCAGGCTTCTCCAGGGTGAGCACAGCTGTCGAATTCAGATATGCGTTTAGCTAGTTCTTCCTCAAATAGGGATTTAGTTTCCTGATCGAGCTGGGGACGTGATGGTTTTACCGCCAGCTGTTTCCTACGTCCGTTCAGTCGTAAGCACACACGAGCCCGGACCAGTGCGTGATCGGTATCTACACACGTGTTCCAGAAGGAGCGACAATCTCCTACCGACCCACGCCAACGATAGCTTATTGCTATGTGGTCTATTTGTGTCCAGCGTTGGTTTGATGATGGGGGTCGCCAGGTTAAACAGTGTCTCTCCTTGTGTTTAAAGTTAGTGCTTACAAGAAACAAATGATTATCTGAACAGAACTGTAGGAGACGGTCACCGTTGTCGGTTCGCTGGCACGGAACTCCATAGGTGCCACCGACATCCTTCTCAGATTGACACAATTTCCCTACTTGAGCGTTAAAGTCACCAGCTAGAACGACTATATCTGAGCGTTTAGCCTTTCTCACCAAACTAGACAGCTTTTGGTAGAACTCATCCTTCGTTTCATCCGAACTGCAGTCAGTGGGGGCGTAGGCGGAGATTACGAAAAGGCATCGGCGAGTAGTGCAGTCCTTTCTCCTTCTTACTGATCCGTTCAGACGGACAGCACACATTCGGCTATCTACCGGGATCCAGTCAAGCAATGTCTTTTCTGCCCTAGTACTCAAAGCTATCCCTACGCCAGCTAATCCTCGTGAACTAGCTGTGGCATCTCCTGACACCCTCAAGGTGAATTTTGAAGATTCATCCTGTTGGCCAGGTGGGGTTAGGTGAATAACCACACTTGGGTCTTGTATGCGTGTTTCTGAAACACAACATACATCAATGGCTCGAGATGCCAGGGTCTTAGCTAGTGATGCTTGTTGTCCTATTTGGCAAAGTGTCCTAACATTAAATGCTCCTATATGAAATTGGTGGCGTGGCTTTAGGAGACTATCCGTGGTGGTTTTTTGGCTTTCGTCGTTTTTAGTGGACACAGAGTGAAGAGGGAGTGAGGAGCCATCAAGTAGAGGAGTTGCATCAGTGGGAGGAAGGCAAGGTAATAGAGATGAAGATGAAGACAAAGATAAGTGAGGATTAGAGAGGTTTTGTGTGCATTTCGGATTGTGAGGGCGATTGTTACTTCCCGGCTGCCCACACCGTGGAAGTTGGTTGCGTGACCGCAGAGCCCAGGGGACAACTGCTTGGGGCCGGTCACACGCGGCCTGTTTTTGTTTGTTCTCTTTTGTTTGGTGTGCCTCAGTAGCATACTTATCACTCCTGCCCTGTGACACGGCAGCAGGAAGCGCGGTCGTTGTTAATCCGGGCCACGGCCGATCCGGCATGAAATTTTGTGAATTTGTTTGAATCATGGTATTGGATGGGGTAGCTGCTTTTTGTTTAACCGCTATCCAAACAACCTGCCTGGCATGGTAGAACCTCAAGAGACATAAGTCTCAGCCAGTATAGCTTGATTAGGTCATTGCGGTGTTCAAGCCCGACCATCACGTCAAGGTAGCAGCTTTCGGTCGGGTACCAACTGCCAGTCCCTGCCTAACAAAATTCTGGATTTTCAGTCTCTGTTGTCTTCTAGTACCTACCACAATACTGGTATTGTCACTCTACAAGAAACCTGGCTCCATGACTCATACGATGACAATATTGTGTCTCTAAACAATTTCAATGTTTCTCGACAAGACCGTGTTTGTTCCAAGAAAAAATGTGGCGGAGGTGTTGCAACTTTTATTCACTCAAAATGGTCCATTTCTAACAAAGTTTGTTTCAAATTCTCGAATGACTACATTGATTGCATAACTGTGAGATGTCGCCCGAAACACGTGTCAAAATACAAATTCATTTATATTTCTAATGTTTATGTCTCTCCTAGCTGTACCGTATCGGATTTATCTATGTTCGCTGATGAGTTCACCGCTTTTGCTGCAGCTTGCTTCGAGAACTCTTTATCAATAGTGACTGGTGATTTTAACTCATGCGATCACTCCTTCCTTATATCACTTGGTCATGACAATGTTGTTAACTTTGCCACTCGTCTTGGTAAAACACTGGATCTAGTATTTATCAATGAGGTTGGTATATATGAAGCTCGCAAACGTGCTCCTTTACTTAACTCTGACCACTGCATCATACGTGTACTGCCTAAAATATATTCCAAATCACATAAAGGTGTCCTCTCTCACCTCTACAGTAAAGTTCAATGGAGATGCTACTCACAAGACAACCTAGACAAGCTCAGATGCATGTTGAAAGACACTAACTGGAAATTATTTACAGAATAAACATTAGATGACAATCACAAACTCCACTGATTATCTTAAATTCTGTTTCGAAATATATTGTCCTAAAGAAACATTACGGCCTGTCTGTGTGCAGTGTGCTGTGTGATGCAGCAGTTAGAACTCTTGCCGACCATGCATAAAATCCGAGGTTTGGTCCCCTACCGACACACACCTGATATCAATGGTTCACCTGCTAAATCTGGATTACCGATATCATTTGCTGAAGATGCCATACTTGTATCAAAAATACTGTGTGGAATCAAGCTATAATATAAAAAAGTAGTATAACTAGTCAAGATTTCTTGAGAAAAAAAAAAGCAGCAGATGTAACAACAGAAGACAAGAGCCGGCAACAGGTCATTTTATTACGGAAATCAACACGTATTTATATACATTTCACATACGTTATTATAGCTTATCCAAGTAGAAAAACGCAGTCTTCTGATTGGTTGTTTCGTGTAACCATCGAAAAATTGGAGCCATCTATCTGCGAATTATATTTGCCCACGTTTAAGTTTACTGTGATTGGTTGCTGAATCAGCCTCGTTCTTACTTTTCTCACGACCAATATTAGTGACTTAGACATTGACGTAGATTAGTGTCTACCAATTGGCTAGCAGCCTGCTCTCACCACATATATATAATAGGTAGGCACTAATGACCTTGGACTTATCTATCTCATGAACACTTCATTCTGTTTAAGTGGCTGCAACATACACAAAGAAACGTCCAGAAAACTCTCCGAGAACTCTGAGATTATTTTTAAAAGAATTTATAATTGAAATATGCTTTATTTGAAGTGTTTTCTAGTTATACAGTTGCATTTTTCACTTTTTGGTTAAAGAAGAACGTTGAGACATGTTTAATTCTAAATTCTAGGAGTGTTTATTCAGCCTCTGGTGAATTGCAATCAGGTTTCTACGAATTAAGACGTCTTTAGAGTTTAGATGGATGGATGACCTTGACGGCCTGTTTGAACATTTTGGGCTACCATATTCCATATATATATTTACTCATATTTTATTGGCAGTTATATATCACATTATGCATTTTAATCGTATTATTCACTCCCGGGAGTTTATAAAACGTTCTAAAACAAAAATCCTTTCATATTTGCAATAAACTCGAGAAAAAGCACCATAGTGGTTGGCAATGTGCTTTAAAATCTAGACCCATACATGACACCACTGTTCCGGTTATCATTAGTCTATCTGGATTCAACATAGAACTTGGCACCGAAGTGCACCAGTTCGAGTTGCCACGTTCCAAATAGCACACAGAGGTAGACAAGAAGATGAGTGAAGAGAATCAATAGAGTTTGACAAGTATAGGAGTGAAACAGAATGGGTAATGGTAGAAAGGAATATGAAAGATTACAGAGACTGAATACATCTGCGCCCATTGACAACGATTTTGAGCCATGTCACCTATTGTCTCCAGCCATTGATTCCTAGAGTCCCGAGGGCCCCAACCCGGGAGTCTGCATCTCCCTACCTGACTCAGTTTAACTGTCAAGGATTTCATGGATTGATGCCATGTTTTTGTTTGGCCACCACTGGCTCTTTTCCAACCTGAACCTATATCAGCTAGCAATGCCCGTCGGGGGAGGCGGTGGTTAGGCATGCGCAGCACGTGACCTAGCCATCTTAGTCTATGTAACTTTATAGCCTCGTCGATTGATTTTCCCTCTTTGCCCAACACTCTACGCCTAACGTCAACATTACTTACCTTATTAAACCACCTAACGTGAGACAGAGATCGCAGACATCTATGATCGAAAGCAGTCAACCTTTTCATGTCTTCAACGCGTATTGGCCATGTTTCAGAGCCATAGAGAAGGACGGAGCGAACTGATGAGCAGTACACACGTCCCTTGGTTGATAACCGGATGTCACGCCTACGCCAGAGATGGTGTAAGTCAGCGAAAGCAGCTCGAGCTTTTCGGATCCGTGCTGAGATTTCATCGCCAATCAGTCCGTTGGTGCTAATACAACTTCCCAAATAGGTGAAGTGGTCAACATGTTCTATCACTTCACTCCCTATCACTAAGTTAGGGATTGACGGGGTCCAGTCCTGTAGCAGCATCTTACATTTTGCAGGGGCGAATCGCATGCCAAACATACGAAGATTGCTGCTCAAGGTGTTCAGAAGACTCTGCATTTTGTCAGCATCCTCCCCTAACAGGACTATGTCATCTGCATATTCTAAGTCCATAAGATTTATTCCCTGGTAACAAGTCGATTCCTAAGTCATTACGTTCAGTTAAGGATACTTCCATCAGCATATCTATGATGAAGTTAAACAGAAATGGGGAAAGTGGACATCCCTGTCGGACACCACTGGTTGTTACCAATTCAGATGACAATTCCCCATAAGCCCTTACACGACTACGTGAGTTTGAATAGAGTGCCTTGATTAGTGCAATGTACTTTCTTGGCACTCCCTTCACAGTCAGACATTGCCATAGTACCTTTCGATCCACGGAGTCGAAGGCCGCCTTCAAGTCAAGAAATATGACAATTGTTGGACGCCGAAAAGTGTGTCTATGTTCTAGAATCTGTCGAAGAGTGAAGATATGATCTATGCACCCTCTACCTGGTCTAAAGCCTGCTTGATTTTCCCTTGTCTGTTCCTCCCGAGTTCTGCTTAGTCTATGCATGATTACTGAGCCTAGGATTTTAGAGACTATGTTCGTTAGGCTGATCCCCCTATGATTATCACACGAGGACTTGTTTCCCTTCTTGAATATCGGTATAATAAGTGACTTACCCCAGTCTGATGGCACTGTCTCTGATTCCCAGACTTTGCCTAGTACCTCAGTTAATCTACAAACTAGTATGTCACCCCCATATTTAAACACCTCCGGAATAATTCCGTCGGGTCCTGCCGCTTTGCCTCGTTTCAAATTACTGATAGCTTTTGTAACCTCACTTACAGACGGCGGACCAGTGTCTATATCCCATTCGGGTGTGGTGGATGGCGGGGAGGTTCAGTGTGGCTGTAGGCAAGTTAAATTGTCCCTCAAAGTGTTCTTTCCAGCGTTCAAGGCGTCTATCCTGAGAGCTAATTAAGGAGCCATTTTTCTCAGAAATAGTCTCACTTATGATTTGCCTTCTCCCACCCGTTTCCTGATGAGTCTAAAGAGTTGCCTAGTGTTGCCTATCGCCGATGCTTTTTCCATCTCTTTTGCCTTTGTCAGCCACCACTGTTCACGGTCCTTGCGGAGACTTTTAGTAAGTTTCCTTTTGTGCAGCTTTCGCTCCTCATTGAATTCGGAGCTCGCCGGAATAAGTCTTCTAGCATCTATCAGTTCGGATGAGGCAGTCGAAATCCAGTGGTTTTTACTCACCTTTGGATTTGCCTTATTCACAGCTTTTACAGCTGTATCTATAGCTGACTGAATATTCTTCCAGGCTTCTCCAGGGTGAGCACAGCTGTCGAATTCAGATATGCGTTTAGCTAGTTCTTCCTCAAATAGGGATTTAGTTTCCTGATCGAGCTGGGGACGTGATGGTTTTACCGCCAGCTGTTTCCTACGTCCGTTCAGTCGTAAGCACACACGAGCCCGGACCAGTGCGTGATCGGTATCTACACACGTGTTCCAGAAGGAGCGACAATCTCCTACCGACCCACGCCAACGATAGCTTATTGCTATGTGGTCTATTTGTGTCCAGCGTTGGTTTGATGATGGGGGTCGCCAGGTTAAACAGTGTCTCTCCTTGTGTTTAAAGTTAGTGCTTACAAGAAACAAATGATTATCTGAACAGAACTGTAGGAGACGGTCACCGTTGTCGGTTCGCTGGCACGGAACTCCATAGGTGCCACCGACATCCTTCTCAGATTGACACAATTTCCCTACTTGAGCATTAAAGTCACCAGCTAGAACGACTATATCTGAGCGTTTAGCCTTTCTCACCAAACTAGACAGCTTTTGGTAGAACTCATCCTTCGTTTCATCCGAACTGCAGTCAGTGGGGGCGTAGGCGGAGATTACGAAAAGGCATCGGCGAGTAGTGCAGTCCTTTCTCCTTCTTACTGATCCGTTCAGACGGACAGCACACATTCGGCTATCTACCGGGATCCAGTCAAGCAATGTCTTTTCTGCCCTAGTACTCAAAGCTATCCCTACGCCAGCTAATCCTCGTGAACTAGCTGTGGCATCTCCTGACACCCTCAAGGTGAATTTTGAAGATTCATCCTGTTGGCCAGGTGGGGTTAGGTGAATAACCACACTTGGGTCTTGTATGCGTGTTTCTGAAACACAACATACATCAATGGCTCGTGATGCCAGGGTCTTAGCTAGTGATGCTTGTTGTCCTATTTGGCAAAGTGTCCTAACATTAAATGCTCCTATATGAAATTGGTGGCGTGGCTTTAGGAGACTATCGGTGGTGGTTTTTTGGCTTTCGTCGTTTTTAGTGGACACAGAGTGAAGAGGGAGTGAGGAGCCATCAAGTAGAGGAGTTGCATCAGTGGGAGGAAGGCAAGGTAATAGAGATGAAGATGAAGACAAAGATAAGTGAGGATTAGAGAGGTTTTGTGTGCATTTCGGATTGTGAGGGCGATTGTTACTTCCCGGCTGCCCACACCGTGGAAGTTGGTTGCGTGACCGCAGAGCCCAGGGGACAACTGCTTGAGGCCGGTCACACGCGGCCTGTTTTTGTTTGTTCTCTTTTGTTTGGTGTGCCTCAGTAGCATACTTATCACTCCTGCCCTGTGACACGGCAGCAGGAAGCGCGGTCGTTGTTAATCCGGGCCACGGCCGATCCGGCATGAAATTTTGTGAATTTGTTTGAATCATGGTATTGGATGGGGTAGCTGCTTTTTGTTTAACCGCTATCCAAACAACCTGCCTGGCATGGTAGAACCTCAAGAGACATAAGTCTCAGCCAGTATAGCTTGATTAGGTCATTGCGGTGTTCAAGCCCGACCACCACGTCAAGGTAGCAGCTTTCGGTCGGGTACCAACTGCCAGTCCCTGCCTAACAAAATTCTGGATTTTCAGTCTCTGTTGTCTTCTAGTACCTACCACAATACTGGTATTGTCACTCTACAAGAAACCTGGCTCCATGACTCATACGATGACAATATTGTGTCTCTAAACAATTTCAATGTTTCTCGACAAGACCGTGTTTGTTCCAAGAAAAAATGTGGCGGAGGTGTTGCAACTTTTATTCACTCAAAATGGTCCATTTCTAACAAAGTTTGTTTCAAATTCTCGAATGACTACATTGATTGCATAACTGTGAGATGTCGCCCGAAACACGTGTCAAAATACAAATTCATTTATATTTCTAATGTTTATGTCTCTCCTAGCTGTACCGTATCGGATTTATCTATGTTCGCTGATGAGTTCACCGCTTTTGCTGCAGCTTGCTTCGAGAACTCTTTATCAATAGTGACTGGTGATTTTAACTCATGCGATCACTCCTTCCTTATATCACTTGGTCATGACAATGTTGTTAACTTTGCCACTCGTCTTGGTAAAACACTGGATCTAGTATTTATCAATGAGGTTGGTATATATGAAGCTCGCAAACGTGCTCCTTTACTTAACTCTGACCACTGCATCATACGTGTACTGCCTAAAATATATTCCAAATCACATAAAGGTGTCCTCTCTCACCTCTACAGTAAAGTTCAATGGAGATGCTACTCACAAGACAACCTAGACAAGCTCAGATGCATGTTGAAAGACACTAACTGGAAATTATTTACAGAATAAACATTAGATGACAATCACAAACTCCACTGATTATCTTAAATTCTGTTTCGAAATATATTGTCCTAAAGAAACATTACGGCCTGTCTGTGTGCAGTGTGCTGTGTGATGCAGCAGTTAGAACTCTTGCCGACCATGCATAAAATCCGAGGTTTGGTCCCCTACCGACACACACCTGATATCAATGGTTCACCTGCTAAATCTGGATTACCGATATCATTTGCTGAAGATGCCATACTTGTATCAAAAATACTGTGTGGAATCAAGCTATAATATAAAAAAGTAGTATAACTAGTCAAGATTTCTTGAGAAAAAAAAAAGCAGCAGATGTAACAACAGAAGACAAGAGCCGGCAACAGGTCATTTTATTACGGAAATCAACACGTATTTATATACATTTCACATACGTTATTATAGCTTATCCAAGTAGAAAAACGCAGTCTTCTGATTGGTTGTTTCGTGTAACCATCGAAAAATTGGAGCCATCTATCTGCGAATTATATTTGCCCACGTTTAAGTTTACTGTGATTGGTTGCTGAATCAGCCTCGTTCTTACTTTTCTCACGACCAATATTAGTGACTTAGACATTGACGTAGATTAGTGTCTACTAATTGGCTAGCAGCCTGCTCTCACCACACAGAAACATTATAAAAACACCCAAGCTGATTGGACTGAAGGGAATAAAAAAATGGTACAATCAAGACTATGATCTGCTCTAGTGATTTAGTAGTGAAATACTCGTAGATTACAGATAAATGATTTTGTACAGCTTTCGTTAAGAGTTGAAAAGGGATATTTCTTCCTTCTAAAACATTCTGTGTATCTCTGGTTGGAAAGAAATATTTTATAGCTCAATTGTACACATTTTTTTCTGTTTCGAGAATGCACTTTTCCCTGGGAAATACAATAAGTGCGTATCCGCTCACCTGTCGTCTTTTCTTCATCTGAGACTGCGTGGTTGCCATTCTAATTATTGGTTATTTCTTTAAAGAAATTCATATTCTCATCCGAAGAAAACTCAGTGAGGAAGAGTCATTGAAAGCTACTGTCAGCAGTTCCTTGGCCTATATTTTTTTATATTTGTGGACAGTGGATCTAAAATTATTCATAAGTAACTGTATTCTGGGAGAATTCTTCACTCTCAATAAGTGTTACGTAATTTTTAGGCATCTTCTATTACTTCGGACTTAATTTTGATATTTCCCTTATTGAATGTGTCTATCAATTGGTCCCCTCCACTTACTTACCAGCCACACACACATGGTCTGGGACCGATTCTCGGCGGTGAATTAATTACTTTGCCCCTTTAACCGGAAGCTTTTTGGTACATGTTGGAAGAATCTAACTTAGGCGCTTCTTTCTGTTCTTCCAAAGTAACTGCTCTGGCAGATACATGTGAATCGGTATACACAGTTGTAGGTAGCATATGAGGGGTAATTGTCGATATTTGACTGGCGAGTTTGTCGTCAATGCTAGGGTGGCTTGGAGGAGGTCATGTGAGGAGGAGATGAAAGCATGGGGGAGACTTGCAGCGGAGTGAAAAAGTTGGCAGAAAACAGAAAGCAATGGAGACTTGGGCGGCTGAGGCTCTATGTTCCTCTAGGAATTAAAGGATATAATAATAATATAATATTTCATACATTTGGTTCCCTTGATAAATTTTGATAGAGAAAGAAAGACAAGATTTGCAGTATGAAATGATATCATTCTATTTCACAGGTTCTCATCAGCGGCAAACTACCTGAAATTACAATGGTTATAAATAATAACATTTCATACTTCATTGTTTGAAAGGTAATAGAGAAAACATTATTAGGTGAACGCATCTGAAATATAAGTATTATAATCTAAGTCACCATCAATTTATATACTATCAAACTATGAAATAAAAAAAAGGAGGGGGGTGAGAGAAGGCAGAAAACAGAAAAATCTAATAAACAGTGTCAATATAGCAACTCAAAAAGGTCAAGGTTCATCAATTTGAAAACCTGCTTAGTGAGTTGAGCTCACTAGTGTTATGACTAATCAGTGTAATGAAAGTGAAAGATTGACCACACTCTCTTTCTGTAGGCATAAGTTTGGTTTGTGACGTTTGATTGCAATTGCTTCAGCAAATCGTAGTAGAATCGCTGTCCTTTGTATGTTTAATATTTTGAAGGATTTAGAAATCTCGACAAAATGACCCGTATCCACATGGTGTCTGGTGGATGAACTTTGTAAATATCTGCTTCCTTTACGCATAAGTTTCTTGGAATATGCTCTGAAAACCGGATAGAAGCCCTTCTTTCTGTCCTTCCAATGTACTTGCTGCCGCAGGTACACGTAAATTTATAAATGCAGTTGGAGGTAACATCATCAAGGTACTTATCCAGTTTTGATTGCCTTATAGAGCACGTAGTACTGTATAGTGTCACCAAATTGGCTGCAGGGAAACATCTCTTTATTGCTCCCTTCATCCTCTTTTCAATCTTTTGCGATACGGTTTCTCCTTTGTATGGGAGGCAAATGAACACTTTCTTCTTCTCAACTGTTGGAGGTTTCTCTTTCTCATCTCTTTCTTTGCTGTACTTTAGGATAAATTCTTTTGGATACCCATTTTCTTTAAGGCATTTTTCGACAAAGCTTAATTCTTCTTCTACTTTGTTAGGCGAACATAACTTCCTGGCCCTGTCGTATAGTGTTCTCACTAATCCCCGCTTGTAGCTCATAGGGCAGAAGCTGTTATAATGAAGGTATTGTCCGGTCCAAGTTTCTTTCCTGTAGATGGACTTTTCGACCGTTCCATCGTTTCTTCTTTTTACATTTAGGTCCAGGAAATTAAACTCATCGTTATGTTCGTATTCCATGGTGAATTCAATGTTTGGGTGGACCTCATTAATAATAATAATAAATTCCATAACAGGACAGGTTAATAATAGTTAATATGAACCTGTTTCTTTTTTGTACATAGAGTTCTGGTTTTTTTTTAGTTAACTTCCATAGCTAATATACACAATAATATTCACATTTAACTAGCTTCATGCTTCTGAAGTACATTAAATATTTGGTAAAGATACTTTGGTACATTATCATAATCGTATACATTCAAGAGATGTGACTAGAAATTTAAGACTATTTACGACACTATAGTTCATAATAGCTATATGCAGAAAAACTGATAAGGAAACATATACCGAAGAAAATTTAAAAAATATTTTGATGTGATTGTGTTCTCTGAGCTGAATAGGTAATTTGAGAAGCTTTCATTGACCTGCTCAATGCAACATCTTCAGCGCATACACTAAAATTTGAAGTTGGAAAATAATTGTTGTCCATTTGCAAACAAGCCTCACTTCATACACTTTCATTTCACACAGGTGACATACAGAAGCAAAGTGATGACCAGCAAAGTAAAACAAACAATTCAGAATATTTTGATGCCGGTTAGCAGCAGTTATCACTATCATTATATAACATGTTGTGATTCATCACAATCGGAAGACTAAGTGACAAGACCAGGCAGTTCCACTTAAATCGATCGTTGTAGCTACTCCTGTGTAGTCAGTTACATTATAATTATTACTCAAAGAACTTAATTTTTCGTGCTCGGCAACACCAACCACCAATGTGGCTAAATAAAGCAGTAGTAAGAACCAAAAATATTTCATTGTTAGATTATGCGGTCCAAACAAGCCATAAAGCCAGCATTCAAGAATATTTTTGTCTTTCTTCTACAGAGTGGCGAATAAGTTGTCAAAGGCCTCCAGATAGCGAATAGCAGAAGCTACTGCTATTCAGTCAAAACAACTGGGATTCTACGTGCAAAAGAAAGAGGTCAAGATATGGTTATTACTTTGGCTTTATGTGGAATCCATAAACCTATAAATTCTCCACTATTTTTCTCAATTTCTCTGATATTCACTGGAGTTTTTCATTTATGCATGTCAGCTAACATTGATTGCCAAGGAAGGTGATGGCTTGGGACACACCATATGTGTTCTAGTATTCTTAATCAGTTTAGCTTCACGACCTGATCAATAGAATCCCCTCCTCTACCTAGAAATGTCTGCCCCAACCTCAATATTACTCGCCACCTTATACCATGCAACAGGGGGAAGTAGAAAACATATGTCTGTGATTAAAGACAGTATGCATCTTCGTGTCTTCCTCTTTCAATGGCCATATCTAACAGCCATAAAGGAGGACAGGGAAAACTGTTGCGCAGTACCTGCGTCCTTTAATCGAGAGCTAGATATCACGTCTATACCAAAGAAATAAAATGGTTTAAATTCATTATTTACCGCAGCTTTGAGCTGTCCACGAAAATCGAGTTATTCTCCAATCACTGAGAACAAGCATTTTGAAATTCGTGTATCAATAGAAACTACCTTTTTTAAATGCAGTTACATCCCATAAAAATTTTAGACCGTGAAAGAAACCGGAAGTGGGACAGAAACCACACTATAGAAAATTGAATTAATACGTGTTTGAGATTTTTCAAAGGAATATTACCAAACAGAATTTAATTTCTGCGAAAAAGCGTTATTCGTCTTTTATGTGTTTGTCTTCTCAATATCGACAAGTGGAAATGTAGAACAAAACTCGTCAGAATAATTTTAAAAAGTGACTACTATTATTTATTATTATATCCTTTAATTCCTAGAGGAACATAAGGCTTCAGCCGCCCAAGTCTCCATTGCCTTCTGTTTTCTGACAACGTTTTCACTCCGCTCCAAGTCTCCCCACATGGTTTCATCTCCTCCTCACATGACCTCCTCCAAGTCACCCTCACGCTGACGACAAACTCGCCACCCGCTTCCTTTTCGGGTTCCACTCGAGAAATGGCCTATCTAGTGATGTCCTCAGTGTATGGCCACAATCCAATCCATCTTCATTTCTTCCTGCCTATTTGTTTCACAATCAGTTCCTCCTGTGTTGGTTCGCTCATTGCCAGAGTTCCCACCCTGTTGCTGATCTTTTCTGTCCGGCCATCTGATCTTGAGTGGTATTGAGCGAAGACAACTGTTAATGAAGGTCTGTAGTTTGTTTGAGATGCTCTTTATGACGCGCTGGTCAAGTCTCTGATCTGTATAATAAGTAGCACTGACTGACTTCACATTGGAGTTGGAAATCCAGGTGTTATTTTTGATGGTGAGCAGTGCTGTTGACTTCCACACAGACTTCAGAGTAATGAAAGCCTGTCTTGCTTTTCCGATTCTGGCTTTCATATTCTCGTCACTCCCGTCGGCCCGAAGTTGAAACGATGCTTCCCATTTAGGTAGGTGGGTAGGTGAAGGAGGTTGTTTCTTTCAGGTTCCTCCCATTTATGCAGGCTGATTGTTGTCTGTTGTTGTTGTTGCTGTTGTTGTTGGCCAGGAATCTTCATCACCACATCTGTTTTATCTGTGTTCATTTGAAGGAAGTCCTATCTTCTGTGGATGCTTGTTCTGCCAGCTTGTTGCTTTCCACTTGCATATCTTCCAGTTTGTGGGAAATCAGACTATACTGTAATCACGTGTCACATGATCTTAAATAAGGACAATATTACGCTCTTTTTTGAATGAATTCACCTTTCTCCTTGTAATATTTTATTAGCACCTATGAATAATATTACATAAACGAAATTTAATAAACGCAAGTGTCTGTTTGTATTTATGCTTAGTGCCACACAAATCCAAAGACGTACAGGCGAAAGTCAACAAGTCGGCAGAAGAGGCTGGCTATCAGCGAAGAGAGGACTCTAGATGAACATAGACAAGATGGAGGAGGTGGAGATAAACAACCAACCAACCAACCAACAACAACCAGCGCCAATCACCATCGACATGAGAAATTTGAATTAGTTAAATTCCTGTCTTCACTTATCCAGCTAGGAAGCACAATTTCAACTACAGGCAGTCAGAACGGATGAAGATGTCAAAGCCAATCAACCAGTCAGCCAGCTAGCTAGCGAGAATTGTAAAGGCAACATACGCACGCCTTCATCAACGCGAAAGCGATTTTCACATCTTCTGCACTCCGCCTCAGAATCACGAGGAACAAGATTGGGATTCTGTTAAACACAAATGTGTAGTCAGTCAGTCAGTCATTCAGACACTTCTTCTATATGGGTGAGAAACATGGCCAGCGTGTCACGGAAAGCATTTCCAACAGATTGCAGACATTCATCAGCAGCTGTCACCATTCTCTGCATGTACACTGAAGATCAGATGACCGGTTGGCTGGGCAGGAAGAATTAGCAAACAAGAAACTCTGGCTGGTAGGCTGGCTGGAAACAAACCAACCAAGAGGTGATGATCGCTTACCAAATATTCGGAAGAAAGTGGAGATGGATGGATGGATGGATGAGGCTTACGTTGAGGAGGCCGTTGAATGACATAAGATGCAATGCAGGTCATCGCTCGAGTTGAACCCTAATGGGAAGTGACAAGTGGGTTGACCTCTGTGAAGGTGACATGAAGGAAACCGTTTGTAGAGGAGCAGGAGGAGGTAGGAATTTATGGGCGATTGTGTGACTAGCCATTTAAAGAGGAGCACAGAAAATAGGACGAAGTAGAGATGTTTTGTTGAAGCCTTATTTTCCACTTGAGACCTAAGGGAATAATAATAATAATAGTAATAAATGTCTGTTTTTTTTTAATTCTCTTCTGCTTCTTGACATCGTTCGTTTATTTTGTTCTACTGTGCAATCATTTTGAAGCTAATTTAGCCTTCTGTTTGTGTGTATGCTATCAGATTTTCAAAACACTAAATGTCTATTTTCTAACAGTTTTAATTTCCAATGATAAATGATCAGGGGAAATGAGAGTCATTTTTTGTAGCATAGCATTGAAATCTAGACACTCTTCTTTACTTTTCTGATCATATGTCTAACCATGTAGTAGATTTAATGAAATCAAAAGCGATATCTGACAGTTTTCAGACAACAAACGTGTCTATGTCATTTGTGCATGGATTCTTAAATCTTACCGTATATATCAGTAAATTCTAAAAAAATCATAAAACATATCTCTAGTTTTTTTTTCATTTTTCTTAAATATCATGAGAAGTTTTATCACGTCATCTGTTTGTTGGTTTCAAAATGAAACTTTATCTTGATATTATACAGTCCTTATACAGTCCAGTTGTATTTACAAAATAAAACGAAAGTAACTTAAAGGCAAAGGGAAGTTTTAGGGATTAAACACGAGGGTAATCAGATTCTGTGTTATCCTTGTGAGAGCTGCCAGAACACACACGCATATCCCTGTTTGGTGCTGTACACAACACCATCAATGCAAGCCGCATATTTTTTTATTTTTTTATTTATTTAAACGCATAAAAAACTTGGTACAATATGGCACTAAGAAGGATGCGCCACACAGTAATAATAAAACAACATAGATCAAAAGAAAGAAAGAAGGAAAAGAAAAAAATATAAGTAGAGAACGGATAAAGAACTTCATCTGGAAGGAAAACAATCATGCTTAACAAGTTCAAACTGTATTAGTTAACTATCATCGGGAAGGGAAGAAAGAAGGAAATCACAACACGTTCGCCACTGATTACGATTCTTGGCCATATCCGATAACGTTTCGAGCCATCGATTCAAGCTATCTCTCGGACTCCAACTAGGGAGTCGTGACACACAAACCGATGCTAATCTAGCACAAAAATCCTTCATCCTACGACGCCACGTCATGGACTGACCACCTCTCCGCCTTTTCCATCCCGTCCCAGGGCTGGCCAGCGAACAGAGACCTGTACGGAAGCCTCTGGGGTGACATTCGCAGCAAATGTCCAAGCCACCGGAGCCAATGTTTCCAGATGACGACACCAAATGAATGGTGATCTCCACTGTGTTCAAACACGCGCCGCCCAACTTCAGAATTACTCACGCGATGATACCATCGAACGCAAGCAATCCTGCGAGACTGCGGTGATCAAACACGCAGAGTCACCGAACACCCTCAGCCTACTCAGAGAGGCCAGGTTTCGCAGGCGTAGAGCAGCGGAGGCCGCACCGAAGCATTGTATACCCGACCTTTGACAGCCAGGCTAACGTCGCGACGGCGCCATAGGTGGCTCAAGTTGATGTATGCCACCCTAGCCTTCATTATAAGGTTGGAAATCTCATCCGTCATCCCTTCGCCAGCACTCACACAACTGCCCAGGTACACAAACTTATCGACAACTTCAAGCGGTTCATCTGCAAGAGTGAGTGCAGGTACAGGCTCCTGCCAACCTTGTAACAGTACTTTGCACTTAGACGGCGCAAACCACATACCATACTTACAGACACTGATCGCCAACTGATTAAGTGCAATTTGGGCAGCCTGCATGCTATCACACAGTAAGACGATATCGTCTGCATACTCGAGGTCGAAAAGTCTGTCTCCATGTAGCAGATCTACACCACCTTCACGCACATCCTTCAGAGCTGACTCTAGGATGTCATCGATGGCAAAGTTAAAGAGAAATGGAGAGATTGGGCAACCCTGTCTGACCCCACTGTTGGTTGGGAATAGTGATGATAATTGATTGTATGCCCTCACTCTACCTGAGGTGTTTCTGTATAGGGCTTTCAAGATGTTAACAAATTTCTCAGGTACACCTCTCTCTAACAGACAGTTCCAGAGCACAGTTCTGTCCAACGAATCGAAGGCAGCCCTAATATCAAGAAACATAACGATCGTTGGCCTGCAATACGTGTGGCGGTGTTCCAACAACTGACGAAGGGTGAACACATGATCAATGCATCCACGATCAAGCCGCATATCCACTCCACCATACACACATATATATTTATATATGTGTTATAGTCTTTCTGAGGTTTTATGCATTATAAATCTTTAGAGCAGCTATGACTGTATACATGAAAATAGAACCATTTCGTATGTTTACTACATTTTTAGGGTTATTTATTGGTTGACCTCATTTTTTCAGATATCAGTCTTCAATATTCTTTTCAACAAATTCCTCTTTTCAAGAGTTGTTTTGTAAGGATTAGATCTGTTTTGTGCGAGTTTGACTACGAATTGATATCAGTTAGAGAACCATTGAAAACCACGGAGTACTGCCAGACAGCTGTTTCATCCTAGCTTGAGAATCATCGTCAGTAAGCACCCACTAGTTTTCGAACCTAGGAGCTTCCGGTTAGAAGGCAAGCTCGTATACCATTGAATCGAGTCCCAGTGGCTGAAAAGTACACGAGCCAGCTTGCTTTGTAACCGGAAGCTCCTTGGTTCGAAAACTAGTGGGTGCTTACTGACGATGATTCTCAAGCTGGGATGAAACAGCTGTCTGGCAGTACTCCATGGTTTTCAATGGTTCTCTAACTGATATCAATCCGTGGGCAAACTTGTAAATAACAATATAAGTCAGAAACTGCATTATTTTGCAGACTTTATCATATCTAACTTGTCCAATCCAGAATAATTCTGTCAGTTAATAATGAACCATTAGAAGTCAGCTTACTTCAGGTATGCATTACATATTTCCTCACCTGTCTTCTTATTGTGCGTTCCCAACTTCAGAACTTTAATCTTCCTTGAAATTTCTTTACACCGTAGAAACCGGAAAAGTTAGTCAAAAGTAATTACTAGAGGAAGAACTATACGACTTAGAAAATGGATGAAGTTTATTCAATATGGGAAAGAACTGAGAAAGATTTCTGCAATGTCTCACACAATTCTTCCCAACAATCAACTAACTTGAAAAAAGCAAGAAGGATAGATGGGTACAAGGAGAATATGATCAAATCTCTTGTTATTTCGAGAACTCCTCTCAACCGGCTATAGTCCGAACAGTACAGAAATATAAATTACACTAAAGATTTGAGTAAACGTTTTCCATGATGACAAGGAGTAACTGATAAGAACTAAGAGTTTAAATAAATGTTATAAAAGTTCGAAGGAAATGGAAAATAAGAAACGGTGGGAGGGTTTTAATTAGAATTTATCTAGACAAGCAGAGGGGAGAGACAAAGGTAGAAGAAGTTTCTTTTGTATGCAAAGATCAAGAAAATGGGTTCTTTGATACAAGTAATAGAAAAAATGGATTCTTATTTTCGTTATGTTCATGATACGCTTATTATTCTTGATGAAAATAGGTTGACAAGAATGAAATGTTGATACAATCTATTGACACACATCCGTCGCCAATCTTCACTTGAAGAGAAGATGTCAGACTACACTTCGTTGGTGTACAGTTGAGCAGAATAGAGGATGGTTCACTCAAGGGAGATGTCCATAGAAAACCTATGCGTGTAGGACAATGTATACACATTTCATCGGTTTTGCACCAATTCGATACAAAGTCAATTTGGTCTCATGTCTCATGAATAGAGTAAGAAGGATCTGTACAGATGACTCCCTAGAAAATGAATTAGAATACATGCAAAATACAATGGTCTAAATGGGTTATCCTAGTCAATTTGTAAGGAGACACGTGAACGCCAGGTATAATACAGAGGAATTGACAATAATTAAAAGGATACAAGTGTTCCTAAAATCGCAATTTAATGAGGAGGCGGTTAGTGAAGTCCTACATCTAAGATTATCAAGAGGAATAACATGGACTTATACTGCCGTCACCCTTTGCTTGTCACTTTCCAGCCGACCATTCATGATTGCTCAAGAATAAGACAAGCCACCTAGCTGTCCCACTTCTATGTGTATCTATAAATGCAGTTGCTTCTGTGGAGAAAGCTATATGGGGCGAACAACTATACAGCTTGGCAAACGCATTCATGAGCATCTTTCTTCATGGTTCGGAAAACGTCAAATAAAATCTATAAGAAGTTCTATTTTGGCTGATTTGATTGATAGCGGTCACCAAGTGGACAAAAATAGAGCCTTCAAAGTTATCTATCGCATTCCATCAAGCCTTTCGAACGATATTCGAATCCGTCTTTTACACATAGCCGAAGCTATGGGAATTCGAGAGAACAATTCCGGTCCTTGTATACAAAAGACGTTTGTACTACATTTGTCTCTCCCTTGCTTGCCTAGGTAAATTCCAATTAAAAACCCTCCCACCCTTTCTTATTATCCATCTTCTTCGTATTTTTATGATATCTATTTAAACTCTGATTATCTGCCCACTTCACCTTTAAAGATTTGATCTAATTTATTTATTTATTTATTGAATTGTCTACATATACACGTATAACTGACACCGTTATTCTTATCGCCACCTGCATAAACCTTATTATCAATATTTCGTTATCACTATAATCATCGTTATTACTGACATTCAAAACATCTATCACATTATTAATATTGTCATTATTATTATTATTATTTGATGCACAAACTCACCGTCATTGGTTAAAATTTTATTATGTATAAACTGTGTAAATTAAAGTAAAGCCTGAAGAAGATCTCATTGAGAAAACAACAATATTGTTCGCTTAATATGTCTTGTTCTAATATTAATAATGGGAATATTTGAAAAACTAAGTGTAGCATTAGTCCAGAAATGGTGTCCATTGTCAAATAATTAAAAGCTAAAAGTATTGACCGTTTAAAGAATAATTTGCCAAGTAGGCTTGGTAATAAAACAGGCAGAGTTCAAAAAGCTTTTCTGGGTAGAAACGAAGTCTGACTACCTCATGTAACCACATAGAGTGTTTTTATAAAAATCATGAATAATCCCCAGCCAGATATTGATGAAAACAAAAAAACACGTAGTTCAGCAAAGAGTAGCATTTCACCGGTGGATTCATTCACTTAGCTGTACAATCCCAATCACATATACTTATCTCTCTCTCTCTCTCTCTCTGTATGTGTGTCTACATTCGGTTTGTCCGATAAGAATAAAAATAAGTTTGAGTTATTGTTGTCAAGACAACATTTCAAAAAATATGATGAGTAATCCAACTGTAAGTAGGAGCGGTGGTGCGTCGTGGAGGTGGGTGAAGGGTAGATGAAGACTTGTAAGAGGATAGTATAGTGGTGATTAGTTGTCAGATAACATACTTATTAACGCATGAATTAAGTGTTGAATGAGGGTGACAGAGTAATAAGATGCGTTATAAGATGAATAGTTTTATGAGTGAGTTGTGATGAAGATGCAGACAGAAACAAGGGAAAATACGCAATAATTTAGATGTTGTAAACATTACAGATGTTATCAGGAAAAGAAGAAACCAGCAGAGAAACATCAAGTCAGTAGAGGTGAACACCAAGATAGTTGTTATCAAGATAGTAGAAGTGTTTGGATGACTTTTCTTTGTTAACATACCTCTGGTTTTTCCAACCAAATGGCTAAGACTTTAGCAATAGCAGGGAGATGAAAGAGTACTGCCTTTGGTAGGTCGTTCTTCAGTTTGTAAATCACCCTGAAGTAGGCGTTATCGGACAAACCTAATGTAGACACACATACAAAGATAAGTATATGTGATTGGGATTGTACAGCTAAGTAAATGAATTCGCTGGCGAAATGCGACTCTTCACTGAACTACGTCTTTTGTTTTTAAAAAATTGCTGAAAGGGGGTCAGAAAGATTCATGTTTATGCGAATGAATAAGATTTTATGTATAGGACAGAAAATGACACGTAATAAGATTCTGATACAAGGTAGTGCAAGATTTACCACCGTCTCTTTCTGCATACATAGATTTGGTTTCAATTGTTTGGTAGTGATTGACCCAAATAAGCTTAGCAGGCTGGGTATTTTTTGCCTGTTGATTATTTTGAACGCCTTCAGACTGTCCACAACATGGCCTGTGTGCAATAGATGGCGCTTATCATTCCGAACTTAAGCTGCTCTCAGTTATAACCAATTGCTCTTTGTCATCATGGAAAACGTTTAGTCAAATCTTTAGTGTAATTTATATTTCTGTGCTGTTCGGATTATAGCCGGTTGAGAGGAATTCTCGAAATAACAAGAGATTTGATCATATTCTCCTTGTACCCATCTATCCTTCTTGCTTTTTTCAAGTTAGTTGATTGTTGGGAAGAATTGTGTGAGACATTGCAGAAATCTTTCTCAGTTCTTTCCCATATTGAATAAACTTCATCCATTTTCTAAGTCGTTTAGTTCTGCCACTGGAAATTACTTGTTCTTCTTTCAGGTGAAATTTTTGCCTAGCCTTTCCTGTTTCTACGTTTTAATAAAAGTGCTTCTTGCTTTTCTTTTATATTATCTCTCTACGTTACGTTTTCAGGCAAATGTTTATCGTACATGAGAGACTAGCTTGATCTACCCCAAGCTTTGATTTTATCTTGGGAACATTTGTTCATCAGGATCGGTAACTGTTGTAATATTTTGTAATCGTAGTACTAGTATTTCGAGATGACCGAATTACAAGAATTCAACCAAAACACAGAGAGGGCGGAATTCAGGAATTTGTATTTAGCGGAATTATATTCAATTCATATAAGAAATATATTAACAAGCAATAGTAAGCATTTAAACAATACAGAGATAGAAATTGTCAATCACCACAGTAACGTATCCGATGCTTAAAATATTTTCTCCATGAAGTCATCAGCTAGGCTGTACAACCAGGAATAGGTAACAAATTTACGTAATCTTGACAAGGGTAACATTAAAATAATAAGGAAATCAGGAAATTCATACGATTTCATGAGTATTTCAAGTTAGCCTGAATTATACTACTATTTTTGGTACAGTACGTTTGGTACAAATATGGAATTTTCAGAATGTAATACAATACTGTATTCAATTTTCTTATTACTAGGGCAATAATTAAAATACGACACTTGTTGAATAAGAAACGAATATAAAATTAAATCAAATGAAAATATTAACGACGACGACTAACCATGAGAACAAAAAGCACTGGCATTTACTTAGAGTGAGTTCCTCAGTAAGTTAGTTGTTAATTTCCTGCCTTACACACTTTTCTCATCACATAGAATGTATGTCTGGCAAATGAAGTATCGTAGGGTTTTTGTACGTAGTCGTCCGAGCCAACTGTACTCTACGTGTGCTTCTAGTTTTAAGGGATGAGATAGATGCATAGATAGAATTGTGTATGGAGGGGATATTCAGAGTTTGACAGGATAACATTTACTAAGTTCTTGAAAGAATCCAATTGCCTATCAACAATAGTATTAAGGAGTTGGTTTAGCAACATCCCACTCACCCCACTGATGGTTTTTAGTGCCCTTTGCAGTATGACAAAGTCGTTCTTAAGTACTCCAGGAAAGATGAAGAGATGGGAAGCAGCATACTGTTTACAATGATAATTCACCAATTGATTCACTTTCTCTACCTAGTGTTTTTCTTCTTTCTCTTTTCTTTCTTCCTACGTGACTTGCGTCGATGGCACAGCGGTTAGGGCACTCGCTGACCATGGTCAGGGGTTTGCTCCACGGCCGACGCACACTTGATATCAATGGTTGACCTGCTAAATCTGAGCTACCGATATTACTTGCTGAAAATTCCATACTTGTATCAAAATAGCTGCGTGCAGTCAAGCTTTGACAAAAAAGTGAACGGTGAACGCTAGTTTCACTATTCAGACAAAATACAGTCACCTCTTTCAACAACACTATTAGCTTCAGTCTGTGTTATCATTATTATAGTTCCCTTGGGTTCCTAGTAGAACATACGGCTTCAACTGTACGTCTCCACTTGCCACTTCTGTCTTCCTTCTGCTGTACTTTTCACCTGCATACATGTTAGTCCATACTCTTTCAACTCCTCTTTACACACACGATCTCCTCCTGCATGTCACCCTTGCACTGACGTCCCACTCGCCGCTTCCCTTTCGCCTGGTTCCACTCAAGCAATGGCCTGACGCGCGCGCGATGTCACCCAGCCGTCACCTCAGCGAGTCTCCGATCCATCTCAATACACTTTCTCCTGCATATTTGTTGGTTGGTGATTAGTTATTGTTTTGTTTGTTTGTTCCCATAGTTTCTTGTTGGTGATTTTTTCCAGCCCGGCCATCTGATCTTGAGTATAGAGCCAGCGAAGACAGTTAGTTGTTGATGAAGGTCTGCAACAGGCTGTTGGAAATATTTTTTGTGACTCACCCACCAAGTTACAAATTCTGATCCGTATAGAAGAACTGACTGACTTGACGTTTGTATTGAAAATCCGAGTGAATTTTGTTGTTGATGCTGGCTGAGTGACGAAGATTTCCAGATTGGTTTGAGGTTGATGAATGAATGTGTTTCTCGCTCACCTTCGCGATTCTCGCTCGATTTGATATCCTCGTCCGTTCCGACTTCCTGTAGTTGAGACAATGCTTCCTAGATAAGTGAGTGAATGAAGTAACCTCTTTCAAATCCCTCCCACACGTTGATGGTGATTGACGCTGGATGTTTCTGCTGTTGTTGTTGTTGGTTGGTTATTTTCATCATCTCCGTCTTGTCTATGTTCACATGGAGTCCTGTCTTCGTCAGCTGCTTCTTCGACCAGTTTGTCGGTCGGTTTTCGCTTGTAAGTCTTCGATTTTGTGTGTGTGTGTGTGACATCAAACATAAATTATCCATGCGCGAAATCCAGGTCTTCTATGTTCTTCACGTCGGTCCAGGATATTCCTGAATTCTCGTTTCCCATTCACTGCCTGATGCATAATCCAGTCGACCAAACCCTTGTCTGACTCCTGTGTTTACTCCAAACGCCTCGCCGAGTTAGTTTTCCCTTGTGGATCACTTCAGTCTGTATTACAAAATAATCTGTTGTATTTCATATGTAGATATAAATATTTAACGCTTGGTTAGTTATATCATTTTTAGCTAGTTGAAGGATGAAAAATGTATCCACGTCAATGAAATGGTACATTCATATTTGTTTGACAGAGAGAGAAAATCATTTCACTTGACAGCGACAGAAAATATGTAGAAGACATTGTACCTTTCTATGATGAAAAATAAGCGTAGAAGATATATATATATATATATGAAATATTCCTGTCTTTTGTTATATACATACTTTTCTAAAACATTCAAACGTTAAACTTCATCTGAATCAAAGTCTAATCTACTAAAATTTTGATCTGTGTGTTTAGCAGTGATTAAAGTGAGCTTCGATTAGTAATAAGTAACAGTTATTTAAACGTTAGTATGCACTGACATATCTGCTCAAAGTATGAACACTTCGACGACGTCTGAAGATTACGAAATTATGTTATTTGATATTTATGGCAACTCATCATCCACGATCAAGCCTCAGTGAGAACACTATCATTCAGAGACTATCATTTCAGGTACCTTTAGCTAACAAGTTCAACTTCCTCTATCTGAACTTCATTGACTTTGAAAAGGCCTTCGACAGCGTCGATCAAGAGGTGATTCGGCAACTACTTCGCTACTACGGGGCGACAGACAGCGGGCAGTAAGGAAACAGGCATAATAGGGACTCACACAAAAATAGAACTTGAAGGATCTGGACTTTGCCGATGACATATGTCTGATTTCTCACAAACTGGAAGATATGCAAGTGAAAAGCAACAAGCTGGCAGCAGGAGGAGCATCCGCAGAAGATTTGACTTCAGGTGAACATAGAGAAAACGGAAGTGATCATGATTCCTGGCCAACACCAACAGCAACAACAACAGACAACAATCAGCCATCATAAATCGGAGGAACCTGAAAGAAACAATCTCCTTCACCTACCCACCTACCTACATGGGAAGCATTGTTTCAACTACTGGTGGACATAAATCTCGAAGATATCAAAGCCAGAATCGGAGAAGCAAGACAGGCTTTCATTACCCTAAAGTCTGTGTGGAGGTCAACATCACTCACCATCAAAAATAACATCCGGATTTTCAACTCCAATGTGAAGTCAGTCAGTGCTGCTCACCATACGGATCAGAGACTTGCACTGCGTGTCATTAGGAGCATCTCAAACAAACTTCAGACCTTCATTATCAGTTGTCTTCGCTCAATACCACTCAAGATCAGATGTCCGACCAGAAAGGATCAGCAACAGGGTGGGAACTCTGGCAATGAGCGAACCAACCTGGCAGGAACCGATTGTGAAACAAATAAGCAGGAAGAAATGAAGATGGATTGGACTGTGACCATACTCTGAGGAAACCATCAAGTGAGTGACATCACTAGACAAGCCATCGCTCGAGTGGAACCAGGCCGAAAGAGAGGCGGGTGGCGAGTTGGTCGTGAGTGCAAGTGCAGGGTGACTTGGATGAGGTCATGTGAGGAGGAGATGAGAGCATGTGGGCAGACTTGGAGTTGGGTGACAAAGTTGTCAGAAAACTGAAGGCAATGGAGACTTGGGCGGCTGAAGCCTTATGTTCCTCTAGGAATTAAAGGAAACAACAATAATAATAATTAGCTAATAAGTTCAAAAAGAGAAGGAAATACGCATCGTCAATGCAGTTTTCAGTCACCACTGAGCAAATGATATCCTCTCTTTGTTATGACACAACTTCAAGATGCTATAACCTTTAACGTCATCTTCCTGCATGGCGATGATCAATTCACCTACGTAGACACAACACTTTTATTCATGACTTTTGACCTTTACAAGGAAGATAAATTTGACATAATTTTGTTTGAAGCCACCATGATATGAAGCACTGTGATGTTATTTCCATATAGAAATTCAAAGCAAGGGATGATTCAGCGAAGAGATTCTTTACAACAAGGAATTTATTATCAAGCTGTACAGACGTATATATATATATATATATATATGGTTTTTTATAAGAAATTATATTCGGTGAGGGGATTGAATCATAGGTAGGAATACATGAAATAGTAACAGTGTGGTGAGAGGTGGCTGCTAGCCAAAAGTGGTAGACAGCATTCTACGTCAATGTTTGTGTCGCAAATATTGGTCGTGAGAAAATATGAACAAGACACTGGTTCAACAACCAATCAGAGCAAACTTGGCGTAGGCAAATACAGTTAACATATAGGTGACCTGACATTCAAGAAACAGTCACAAAGAGATACAAGGTCAACTTTCTGTAATAAGCAACCAATCAGAAGACTGTGTTTGTTTGCTTGAATAGGCTATAATAATGTACACGGAAATGTATAAATACGCGTTGATTTCCTTAATAAACTATCTGTTGCCTTGCTCTTGTCTTCTTTTGTTACAGTAGTAGCATGAAATATGATTAAAATTAAAATGTTTGTGATTATAATCGTAGTTAAATGTCAAGTGGCAAATGGCAAAACAATTAATGGCATATATGGAATAATTCATAGGATGTATAGAACTTGAAAGCGGTGTGCAATTATAGGATTGGTAGGCAAACCGAATAAAATAAAAATAAAAACGCTACGTAATATTGTGTGAAATGTAATAGCATAGAATTTAACCTTGCAAAACAGAATTGAGTTAGAATGACGAGTGGAACTAGTGAAATAATACCGGGGAAAGTTCACAGTAAGAATAGTAATAGTAACAATTGACCTAATAAAGGAAGGGTATACAAACTGAAGAAACAAAACGAGGAAAATCGGTAGAGCCAAAATATGATTAGGGATCAGCATACTTTAGCATAAAGGGATTAATACTATGAGAGAAGAAGGGGTTGAGCGAGCTTTTCCTGGATACAGAAATCTGGCTTTTCTGTTTCGATAGCCAAAAATGACTTCAGCAATACAGATGAGTTGAGTAAGTAGTGATTTGGGTAAATTACTTTTTGCCTTGTATTTTCATCCGAATGAATATGGTTTCTAATTATTATTATTATTATTATTATTATTATGTTATTATTATTATATCCTTTCATTGCTAGAGGAACATAGGGCTTCAGCCGCCCAAGTCTCCATTGCTTTCGGTTTTCTGGCAACGTCTTCACCCCGCTCCAAGTCTGACGACACGCTTTCATCTCTGCTTCACATGACCTCATCCAAGTCACCCTACACTTGCACTCACGACCAACTAGCCGCACGCTTCCCACTCGGGTTCCACTCGAGAAATGGCATGTCTAGTGATGTCGCTCACTTGATGGTTTCCTCAGAGTATAGTTTCTAATGCTTGTCAGAATTTAAATTAAAAACTCACTGCCATTTGCTATTTCTTGTTATTTGGACGTTTTAAAATCTTATTCATTCCATGCATGAGCCTTAACGCAAAATGAATAATTTTTACAGTAAATATTAGCTGATTTATATATATGAGCATAAGTTGACACTGAACAAACACAGTTAAATATTCAATGTAAAATTGGTCGTATTCACTTAAATAAATTACGGGATAACACATAAACATTTATTTTGGCGTGCATTTATTGCACTGATATTATGCGCACTCACTTTTCACAAGGTATTAAAAGTATGTGTTGTGTAAGTTCGAAAAGATGTATGCCAAAACGTGTAGTGATGCTTTTTATTTAAGACTATTTGAAGTTCAAATTTACAGAATGTGATGGGAACTGTATTTTACAGTGACACATCACTGTACATTATTATCCCTTTAGATTCTGAGTGGAACATAGGGCTTCAACAACCCATCTTCACTTCGTCCTATTCTCTGCGCTCCTCTTCAGCCGGATAGCCACACGATTGCCCATAATCTCTCATTTACACCGCCTCCTTGCCACACGATCTCCTCGACGACACCCTCACGCCGACGATCCACTCATCGCTCCCTTATTACATTCCGCTCAAGTGATGGCCTGCATTACAAGCGATGTCATTCAACGGTTCCCTCAGAGTATGTGCCCGATCCATCCATCTCCATTTTCGCCTACATATCTGTTGAGCGATAGGCTCTTGGCTGGTTTCTTCACAACCAGTCAGACTTTCTTGTTACTAATGCTTTTTGTAGATCTGATCTTCAATATGGAGCCAGACGGCGGAGTTGGCAGCTGTTGATAAAGGTGTGTTACTTGTTGGAAATGGTTCCGTGACACACTGGCCATGTTTCTCACCCATATAGAAGAAGTGTCTGAATGACTGACTGTCTGACTACACATTTGTGTTTAACAGAATCCCAATCTTGTTCCTCGTGATTCTGAGGCGGAGTGCAGAAGATGCGCAAATTACTTTCGCGTTGATGAAGACGTGCGTATGTTGCCTTTACAATACTCGCTAGCTAGCTGGCTGACTGGTTGATTGGCTTTGACATTTTCATCCGTTCGGACTGCCTGTAGTTGAAATTGTGCTTCCTAGCTGGATAAGTGAAGACAGGAATTTAACTAATTCAAATTTCTCATGTCGATGGTGATTGGCGCTGGTTGTTGTTGGTTGGTTGGTTGGTTGGTTGGTTGGTTGGTTGGTTGGTTGGTTGGTTGGTTGGTTGGTTGGTTGGTTGGTTGGTTGGTTGGTTGGTTGGTTGGTTGGTTGGTTGGTTGGTTGGTTGGTTGGTTGGTTGGTTGGTTGGTTGGTTGGTTGGTTGGTTGGTTGGTTGGTTGGTTGGTTGGTTGGTTGGTTGGTTGGTTGGTTGGTTGGTTGGTTGGTTGGTTGGTTGGTTGGTTGGTTGGTTGGTTGGTTGGTTGGTTGGTTGGTTGGTTGGTTGGTTGGTTGGTTGGTTGGTTGGTTGGTTGGTTGGTTGGTTGGTTGGTTGGTTGGTTGGTTGGTTGGTTGGTTGGTTGGTTGGTTGGTTGGTTGGTTGGTTGGTTGGTTGGTTGGTTGGTTGGTTGGTTGGTTGGTTGGTTGGTTGGTTGGTTGGTTGGTTGGTTGGTTGGTTGGTTGGTTGGTTGGTTGGTTGGTTGGTTGGTTGGTTGGTTGGTTGGTTGGTTGGTTGGTTGGTTGGTTGGTTGGTTGGTTGGTTGGTTGGTTGGTTGGTTGGTTGGTTGGTTGGTTGGTTGGTTGGTTGGTTGGTTGGTTGGTTGGTTGGTTGGTTGGTTGGTTGGTTGGTTGGTTGGTTGGTTGGTTGGTTGGTTGGTTGGTTGGTTGGTTGGTTGGTTGGTTGGTTGGTTGGTTGGTTGGTTGGTTGGTTGGTTGGTTGGTTGGTTGGTTGGTTGGTTGGTTGGTTGGTTGGTTGGTTGGTATGTCGGTTGTTTATCTCCATCTCCTCCATCTTGTCTATGTTCATCTAGAGTTCTCTCTTCGCTGATAGCCAGCCTCTTCTGCCGACTTGTTGACTTTCGCTGGAAACTCTTCGAGTTTGAGTAACACTAGACATAAATCATCAACACGCGAAATCCTGATCATGCAGACTATTCTCATCGGAATAACGTATTCCTGCCTTCTTACTCCACACTCACAGTTAACGCATAATCCAGTCCACCACAATTAGGAATATCATCGTTGGTGATAATAGGCAGGCAGCCTTGTCTTACTCCGCATATTCACTTCGAACACATCGCTGCGTTTTCGGTTGTGGATCACTTGACACGTGGCTTTGTTTCATAGCAGCTGAATGAGGTTGATAAAGACCTGAGGTACGCCACAGTTTTGAATTAGCTTTCAAATTACTTCTCAGTTTGGTCAGCGCTGTCGAAGACCTTTTCGAAGTCGACGAATTTGAGGTAGAGTTTTAGCCGCCATTCCAGGTATACAGATGTTTGAATACCACTCTATGGTTCGTTCCATGATGTGTAGTTTATCGTCAGATGATTTGCCTTTCCTGAATGCCTAATAGAAAACGCTTTGGCTTGAAACATCCAACTCATGGTACTCAGTGTTGTATTGATACTAATCTCTATCTCGCAAGACCCATGAAAGCGATTAAATAAATATTTATTTACAGGGACGAGACAATCACTGCTCTCTATTCGTTTGTATTGGAGCCCATTGGTACCCTCAGTGAGCTTTACTAATCCTATCATTTACTCAATACTAATGCCTTAGACAATCAATGCATAGTCGTAATCTGCATTAATTCAGGCAAATAGCACAAAAATGCCCACATATTGGAATTAAATCCAACAGTGAGCTATCCTTTTTTACCACAAAGCCAGAAGAATCATGAGAATTTTCCAAAGATTTTCATCATACCTTTGTTGTGAATTTCACAGGTTCTATAAGTTTTTCGGATGGATTTGAGTAAATAAACCCATTTGCGTCTAGTATACCTGTCTCCATGGAAAGCATGAAATATAAGACGCTGTCTCATCCTATTTAGCGTATGATAATACTTGTTCGTTATTACGATCTGTTCGATAAACAGGAGATTGGTAGGTAGCTTATTAGCGTCTTTAGAAGAATATGTTGTGTTGCTGTATTTAACTAAATTAGTGTACACGTATATTCTAGTACTTTTTCGCGTTTATCATCGTGTCCTAACGCTGTGATTACTCGACATCCACAACGTAAATCAAATGGCACTTGGGAAGGAGTACGAACATGTATTCTATCAGTAGTGAGAATTTAAAAGTTGAAGAAGTACCATGTACAATTGTTAACATACAATCTTTAGAGTGACAAACAAATCAAAGTCCACTTACATAGTGAAAGAATAATATTATGATGAATAATAAAATTGGTCACTATAAATAGATTAACCTTCTGAAAGGATTTAATGGAGTTACTGCTAGTGTTGTTTCAGACACGGACAGATGTGTTTTCAAGGGTGTGCTGCTTTTCTTCCCTTTATAACATGCGGAATTTGCTTGTGCCCTTGTCATAGCAGAACACATTAGTAGGCGACTAATTGATGCATAGATGTGAACAACATTTATGCAACTTGCAAAGTCTTTTCAGTGGTAAACGCCATACTCTTTCTTCCATCATATTGATTTCGAACATATCTATTCAGGGCTTCTTGATGATACCCACTGTTGCTGCGTCCTGTGCTTAGTCTTTCATTCCACTGTATCTTTCTCCGAAGTTGTCCAAAGTTAACACGTTTACGCTGTTTTCTTCGTTTAACAGTATACACTGGGGTCTGTCTCTCAGTGATGGTATGTAATCTTTTCCACATTGTAAGGAGATTCTATGAATTCAAACGTTTTGCACTTCTTTCATCTTTGTTCTAATTTGGCGGCATCAATCTTCTGCTTGTGCTTCACAATTCTGTTGGCTTTTTTCCGCTACCTTTGCTGTCTCTTCAAACTCCATCGTTGATGATCTTATTGGTAATGTATTGGCAGTCGCAGTTTCTTATCGTTCATCAACTGAGACGGTGACTTCTGTTCTGTTTCCTGGATAGAAACACAACAGGCTAGTAGGATCTGTGCCAGATGTATCTCATGGTTACCTCCCTTCGCGGCCAACCAATCATTCAGTGTACAGCTATTTCTCTCTTTCAAACCATCAGGATAACCAAAAGTACTCCCCACAAGCTGCATATATATATATATATATATATATATATATATATATATATATATATATATATATCGTAACAAAGAACAATGTTACTAAAGTGACTGACTTGTTTAAGTATTTGTTCACCATGACTGATAATGCTTACAGAAGAAAGTTCTGTAACAGCAGAAAACAACGGTGTTTGCTAGCAGAAGTGTTTATTTTGCAAATGTCATACAGTTATAGTGAAATACAGGAACCTTATTTGTTAAAATTTCCATTTGAAACAGTTCTTCCTATTATGTTCCTCTTTTATCTTCCTTTCGTGTTTTCTATCTGCTGCTTCACAAGGATCTGCATTTCTCCTCTTCCAGATTTAATCTGTTATCCTAATATTCAAGATTCTTGCAGAAGTAATTACACACAGTATACAATATAGATAAATCCTTGTCAGTAGCACACACCCCATACTACTAATGTCTATAAAGCTAGTTTAGTATTGAGCAATATTGTACTTGTATTGATTGTGTGCTTAAAATCGGGTCCACACCAAAGCCAGAAATAATGCTGGTAAAGAGGAAAGATTGGCCATGGTGCTAGCAACCCTATCCTGTAAAAATAAACGTTGCTACAGAAACTTCAAGCCACTAGCTTCAAGCCCCAGGTTCCACTGAGAACGTGAAGGAAAAAACATTGGGAAATAATATTATCAGTAGAATACATTCAGATGGGAAATAAGATGTCTTTTTCAATAAAAATAAGTAACTTTTTAGAATGTTATAATGCATGTGAAGTGAAATAATATTTTAATATTTTTTATTATCCTCCTCTGATTTGACTGATAATAATATCTTCCATATGTCTTGTATTTGAAACAGGATTCAGTAATCAATCTCTCTCTCCACCTACATATATTACTTTTTAGAATTTTATTCGTCTCCCACCCTATTGTGTGGTTGGTCATTTTTATTGACTTGGATTTTAAACTTTCACGTCACATGATTTATTTTTTATTAGTTGATATATTTCATCTATATTTACGTGTTTATTAATGGCATTTTCGTTTGAGTACCAGGCTTCTAGGAATTCCCTGACTGCACATTTGGTGTTTCCTCTGTTTAGGATTTTGATATTATCCCAATCAAATTGATGTCCATAATTGTGTACATGTATTTATATGAAAGAATGTATATCATGTCTTTTCACAGCTAATTTGTGTTCTTGTATTCTGATTTGATGGGGACATCCACTTTGACTGATTTAATGTCTATTACAGTTCATACAATTTATTTCGTAAATGGTATTGATTTTATCTTCTTTTCCTGTTGGATCTTTCGGTTTGCAGAATATCGAATGAAGTGATTGGGCTGGCTGGTCGGCTTTTGTGCTATATCTGTTTCAAATGGTCTTAATATTCCAGCTGTTATTTCAGAGATATTTTTTACATATGGTAGAATGAATTTTATTTTAGTCTTTGATGATGGTGTCCTTGTTGGTGTTTTGATTCGACTTTAAACACTTTTGATAAAATTTTTTGGATGTCCATTCTTTTTGAAGACAGTCTGTAGGTATTTTTCTTCCATTCTTTTCAACGCTGGAGTGCTACAACTCTTTTAAACAATATCTGCACACGGTTTTGTTTGTGAGTAATTGGATTATTGCTAGTATAGTTAAGTATTTGATCAGTGTGTGTGCGTTGATTTTCTATATACTTGTGTTTCTAAATTTCCTGTGTTGGTTCTCCTGATTAAGACATCTTAGGAGAATGGGATTTTGTTATCTAATTCTTCTTTTCTTATGAATTTCATGTCTTCAGATATGTTGTTTATTAACTTATATGTATATACTAAATCATTTCTTTTAATTATTACAAATGTATCATCACTATAACATACTCAGATTTCCTGTTGAATGTTAGGTAGAGCAAACAATTCTAATTCTTGCATAACGGCTTTAGCTATTAATCCTGATATGGGCGATCCCATTGGTGTTCCTTTTATCTGTTCGTATATTTGAGTATTGAATTGAGTTCTATCCAAGTTGAACATTGCGGTTTGGTGTTTTCATCTTTATAGAGTAATTATTGCATAGTTTCTTTTGCCAGTATTTAGACTAATTGAAGTATATAATGCTGTGACATCAAAGGACACCATTATTTCATTGTCTTCTACCTGAATGTTTGTGATTTTCTCTAAAAATTGCATTGACGAATTGATAGAATGGTAGCATGATTCTGTTTGTCAATTTAGTTTCACGAAAAGTTCTTTAGATAGATTATATGTTGGTGTTCCTGAAAGCGAAACTCTTGGTCGTATGGGAATGTTTGGTTTGTGTGGTTTTGGTCTACCACAGAATCGAGCTAAAAGAGATCTGTCAGGTTTCAGTTGCCATTGATCTTGCTTTGTGATATGTCCTGATTCGGTTTGTTAATTTAGTTTTATTTTGATTTTCTTATCTAATGTTTGTATAGGGTTTTTCGTCAGTTGTTGATATACGTTATTATCTTTGAGTGAATCATCTGCCTTCTTTATGTAGTCTTCTGTGTTCAGGATTACTGTTATTTCTCCTTTGTCAACACCAATGTAAACTCAGTCAGGCAGCTCTCCTTTATGGGTCAGAAAAACGGCCAGCATGTCACAAAAAAGATTTCTGACTACCAGTTACAGTAATATTTAATACACTCAGTCTCCTTTGATTAGTGTGAACAAAGCATGAATGATGATACTTGCAAGGTAAAAGATCACATAATTTACTTCACGGCTATTGTTCAGCAGCTAACAAACTAAAAATTAATACAAATATACAATATAATTTCAAAATGATTATTTCAACGTGGCATATGCACACACGACAGTAGAAAGTCTAACAATCAGAGCTTATTTTTATATTCTATGATGTGAATTTCAAGAAGACAATATAGTCGTGAAATAAGAGAAGGAAAGCAAAACGAATCTGTGACGCAACAAAATCTCAGGAATAAAACACAGATTTCCAGCCAACAGAGATTTGGTTTCGGCAAAGCTAATTAACCCGGAGCATTTTTGTATCTTGTGTATTCGGAAGGTTCGGCCGATTTCTACAGTGTGATTGTGTCAGCCAAGAGGTTATCTACAGAATTTCTAAATACTTTCTTATTTTTAATATGAAAGTTTACGGGGATATGGTAGATGCTCCTCTCTCAGCCCTTCTTATTTACTTGATACTGTGGGTGCATTTGAATTGGTAAATGCAATCACAGTTGATAAAAACAGAGTAATAATGTGTATTGCCTGTTATAAAATGAATCACTCTAGAGTAGAAGAAACGTTATTTTCAATGTACGCTTGATTCTTTCTATCTTTCTTTCTTTCTATTATGCAAGTGAGATACAACAGGTTTCATTTCAAATGTTTATTAGCTTCAGCTTGAATAATTTCTATTGTCTGAAATGTCACACGCTTAGAACTTACACTGTCACTAGAACACACACTGACATTTATTAAAATATGTTCACAGGAACCAGTTATTCTGCGGAGATTATAGTAAAGAATACTATCTTATCTCTGAGTTCTAGTAGGTAATTTTTGCTGCTTAGTACTGTCAAATATGTTGCAAAACATCATATTGTTAGAAATTGGCAATTAACGTTAATATCAGAATTTTATTTTATTTCATTTCATCCTCTCTACCGCTGTTTAGGTTGGAATTTGTAGACCTTCTGCTAATATTGTCAGTAATTTGGACTTCTTCTTTTTACATTAAAACTTCCTGTTGTATTCTTTAAAAACTGTCGAAAAACAAAAAACTGAGGGTGTGCTAAACAGGTTCGCGCTTTCGTTTTAGCACTCTGCTAGTAGTGTGCTAACAGATTTATGAGTTGCATATTGCACTGTAGAAAAATACTAAGCCTCATCATCCAGGAGAGAATAGAAGATGCACTGGATGCACAACTCCGCCACCCAACAGAATAAGTTGCATTCAGGAAAGGCAAACCATGTGCTGGTCGAATTGCAACTTTACGCGTTGTCATCACCGAACAAAGCATAGAATGGCAGTAAACCCTGTCTCCACCTCACCCTCATTAACTTCGGAAAGCTCTTCAACAGCGCTGACCAAACTGAGAAGTAATTTGAAAGCTAATTCAAAACTGTGGCATACCTCAGGTCTTTATCAACCTCATTCAGCTGCTATGAAACAAAGCCACGTGTCAAGTGATCCACAACCGAAAACGCAGCGATGTGTTCGAAGTGAATATGCGGAGTAAGACAAGGCTGCCTGCCTATTATCACCAACGATGATATTCCTAATTGTGGTGGACTGGATTATGCGTTAACTGTGAGTGTGGAGTAAGAAGGCAGGAATACGTTATTCCGATGAGAATAGTCTGCATGATCAGGATTTCGCGTGTTGATGATTTATGTCTAGTGTTACTCAAACTCGAAGAGTTTCCAGCGAAAGTCAACAAGTCGGCAGAAGAGGCTGGCTATCAGCGAAGAGAGAACTCTAGATGAACATAGACAAGATGGAGGAGATGGAGATAAACAACCGACATACCAACCAACCAACCAACCAACCAACCAACCAACCAACCAACCAACCAACCAACCAACCAACCAACCAACCAACCAACCAACCAACCAACCAACCAACCAACCAACCAACCAACCAACCAACCAACCAACCAACCAACCAACCAACCAACCAACCAACCAACCAACCAACCAACCAACCAACCAACCAACCAACCAACCAACCAACCAACCAACCAACCAACCAACCAACCAACCAACCAACCAACCAACCAACCAACCAACCAACCAACCAACCAACCAACCAACCAACCAACCAACCAACCAACCAACCAACCAACCAACCAACCAACCAACCAACCAACCAACCAACCAACCAACCAACCAACCAACCAACCAACCAACCAACCAACCAACCAACCAACCAACCAACCAACCAACCAACCAACCAACCAACCAACCAACCAACCAACCAACCAACCAACCAACCAACAACAACCAGCGCCAATCACCATCGACATGAGAAATTTGAATTAGTTAAATTCCTGTCTTCACTTATCCAGCTAGGAAGCACAATTTCAACTACAGGCAGTCAGAAGGGATGAAGATGTCAAAGCCAACATTGATAGAAACATTGCAACATTGACGTAGATAATTATGTATTTTTTCATGTAAATATATAAATTTTCATGGACATGCATGCCATTTATACAGGCACGATCAAGTATGATATAATATCAAATCGTAGATTGTCTACAAGTTAATAATGTTTCAACTTTTAAATATTTGAAATATATACAAATAAACTCATTGTCTGAACCAGGCCGTATAGTTATTGAATTGTACAGTTGTCCTCCAGGTTGAGCGGGAAAATCGATTTCGTTTCGTTTTCAACCCGTGGTTGTAGGCATACGATAACCAACCAATATTGAGGTAAGTTCAAATTTCATAAATGATTGAAAGGTGTTTTAACATCGGCAGACGTTTATAACGGCAATATGCTCTACGCGTGTATGTAGTATGGAACAATTAGAATATACAGAATAAACAAAGTTATCAGACATTTTAGGAGGTTAACAACAGTATTATCGGTTCAGTGAATATATATATGCGTATGAGTGTCACAATGTGTCTCGCGTGTGAATTATGCTAAATGGTAGTCGAGTAAACGGTAGAAAAGAAGTACTCCTATATGGCAATAAATTTACAGTATCACTGGTTCAATTCTTTTCCACGTCTGAGTCCATACGTCCCACGCTTCTAAGTATCGTAGATTTTATAGGGCCTTTGATGGTTGACATGCAGAGGCGTGAAATGTCGAAGGTGGTGAAAAAGAGTCTGCGAAGGTATTTTGCAGAGTGTTGACTGATCATCCCTCGATAGGAGACTACAACAGGAATTTGCATGATTCTTTGAACTATATGTCCCATTGTAGACAGGAATTGTTTACATGCAGCAACCATCGTTGGAGCTCGGTATTTTGACATCTTCGGCACCTGGCTGATGTAAATGTAGGCGCCACTGCAGATTGTTACATCAAGAATGTATGCTACATCGTTTAACAGGATAATCATATCTGGTTGATTGAAAGACTTCGGCGTTAGAACACGCAGCTCGATGTAAAATCTGGTATTGAATTTGCGTATTTTGTTGGCGATCACCTTGAGGACGTAGTTGTGTCTCTTGCATCTGACCTCATGAGTAAGAGCGTAGTGCTAAAGAATATGCTGAAGATTTTCTGGTTGACCACACCCGCCTCTGCAGTTGATGCCGACGTCCCTGCGTGTGTCTCGCTTTTGTGCCCAAGAGTTCTCCACGCAGTTGAACGGCCCTTACATAGAGTTTGGGCAAGACCATTTAAAGGCTGAGAAGCCATTCGTGAGATTCTGGACATGTTGTTGATTCTGTCAAACCATAACCATCCGCTGATGAGCGTAGTTGTTGTGCCCAGCTTTCATGTGCTTCTTCTGCTGATGTTACTACCTGTCTGTGGGCTTGCATCGAAGAAAAGGCGTGAATGTGGCGGAGGACGCTGTGTTGCGTATGAGTGGATTCCTGTTGTTGAGCAGTGCCTCAATTCTTTTGCGCCCATGACTCGGTGTTGAGAGATTCACGACTCCCAGGCCCCCCTTTTTGATATCAGCGTGGAAAAATACAGTCGGAATGTCCTTCGTGAGATGAAGCCATCGGTGGACGGCTCCACGAATAAGTTTATCCATCGTTTTCGGGGTATTCTTGTGAGTGATGCTAAGAGTCAGTGAGTAGAGCTGTCGAGGAATCAGATTGTTCTTCCGGATTCTAATTCGTTGGTGAGGTTCGAGGGGGGCGCGTTTCACATTGTCTAAGTATCCACTGAGGACGCCCACGTGATCGGAGCAGCGCCTGCCTTTGTAACTGAAGCTAACACCTAGATAGGTAAATTCCTCTGTTGGCGGGATGGCTGGAATTGACTGGCAGTTGATATTGAATATAGTTGAAGAAAGAGCCATGATTTTACGCTGTCTGTTAGAGACTATGTTGACTGTGCGGCTTTTGTCGACGTTGATCGATAATCCCGTAAGTTCCAGTGAGGCAGCGCTACAGCTGAGTTTGTTTTGAAGAGCCGCAACGTTTGGAGCTAGGATGATGAGATCATCAGCACGTAGGCAAACTGCGGTTTTCCCATTGAGACCAGCGCTTGGCGATAATCTTGTGCAGACAGCGCGTAACGATATAAGTTACTCAGATAGGCCAGAGGTCGGCAGGGTTATCAGTGTGATGTCTTGGGAATGAAAGTGAACCTGGAAGCTGACAGATGTGAAGGTAGAAAAGACGTCAGCAAAAGAGTGTTAATATACCTAGCCAGACTAGTGTGGTTAATTTTCTGGAGGTCCCTAGCAGTTATGCGGTCAACACCGGCCGCGGATTTGATCATTTCCTTTTGTGCCCATTTCATCTCTTCAGTTGAAACTGAGGCGATTAGATCGTTACTAGTTGGAAGATATTCCTGGACCGGTCTAGTGTCTGGTAGGGCTGGGCGCGTGAAGGCTTCTATCCAAAATTCATTGAAGCCTCCTATAGCGGAAGGCTGACATGTAAACGGGTCTCTCCATCCGCCGTCAAGTACCGCATTCGCAGCATGTTTTGGCGAACGGTGGAAGAGCGTTTGCATGTGGGCATATAAAATGCGACGCCTCTTCTTGTTGTTTAAGTTTGGTGGGAGACCGGAGACGTATCGCTTCTTGGATGGTTTCCATCTTGTAGGAAACAGCTGTTGGGCCTGCTTATCCAGAAGTTGACGTGTCTCCTCAAAAGCAATATCATTCGCATATAGTTGCATGATAATTTGTCGAGTGATTCAGAGTCCAGCCGCGGAGATGAATTTGCCAGTTCTGTGTTTATGGCAGCCATGAAGTTAGCATGTATATTGTCCATGTGGAGGCTTCTATGGAGTGTTATATTCTCTAGGGGAGTTAAACCATCTGGAGTGAGTCGAGTAGTTGGCATAATTTGTCGTTGAGCTTCGTGTTCAAAGTTTGGAGTGGGTGATGAAGTTCGGCGAGAAGGAGTTGATAGTATAAGTTGGAACCGATTCGTCAATATCAATAATATCCAGAAGTGGTCGGATCATTGACACAGCAGTGGGAGAATATAAAATTGTTCTGCTGACGGTGCTTATTGCATAGTGGTACTTTGGTATTTGCATTGATTGGGCGGATTCATCGAATACGGTGTAATCATTATTGATGGAAAATTGATGGTTCTCTGTTCCTACAGCTGGGTCGGCGTCCAGGAATTCAATGAGATTGTGACAGTTGGAGTTGAAGTTGTTCTGCATGGACTTGTAGGGGCAGAGATTGATCTGTTGACGTGAACACATCCGTGGGTGAGGTACTTCGCTCTATTCGGAGATAAGAAGTAGTTGAAGTAAGGACTATTGTTGGTAGAGATGGGTTAAGTGTACGTCTCTATGTTAGCTTGAGTAAACGCTTACAAACCGCATCGGTGGTGCGTTTGCCAATGGTTTCAGTGACAAGAATGAAGAAATGTTTGGGCGCAAGTGAAGGGGGATCGATCAAGTGACACAAGTTGATGAACTTAGCGGTGCATCAAAAGCCGTTGTTGTTCGGCTCTCAGAAGGCTGTCTAACTGCAAGATCACAACCACTGCTGTCTTTTATTATTAGCTCCAGTTTAGTATCAACATCTATCGACAGGTGGGCTACACGCTGATCGTTTACACTGACGGTCTCACGAGTTCCCATACCCTCTGCAACTGCATCTGCTCTTAATTCTACTTCACATTCAAGCTGTACAGAACCATTGTTCAACTCAGCAGTAGTAGGCATTCCCCTCATCTCATCATGATCAGACTAGGACAAAAGTGCACCATCATGATCATTATCACAAATATTCACTTTACCACCGTTTGTAGGATCGAATTCATCATTTTTAAACTATTTAATAACAGCAGTAGATCATTTGCGCTCTTCCCCAAACATTTTTAAGGTTTTATACCTACACTCTAACTAGTAATAACGTATAAAGCTGTGGAGGCAGAACTGCACTCTGAAACTATAACTCTTGTCAATGGAGTTGAAGATTGAACGATCAATTCTTGGTTGTTTGCTTAAAATCAACTTCCCCAATTTTCGCGGAGGCATCAATACGACAGTCATCGTCTCATCGGTCGCTGTTCAGAAAGAAGAGTGAAACATCGTCAGAAGTAATACAATGATTTATTATTGTAATATTTGTTTTCAGACCTTAGTTCGCTTATTCCTTTTATATGTTGGTGTAACAATAAACAAATCTCAAGCGGCAGATCGGTGTTTTGGTTTTATCGTCCGTTATAACTAAGCGTTTCCGAAATCTTCGAAGAACAGCGTGGGCCCGAGCGTAGCGAGAGCTGGGCATTAACGGTTTATGAGACGTGATTGACAACTCTCTTCTCCTGCACAAACTGTGGTGTCGTCTGTGACACTCCATTCAACAATGGCTTACCAGTTGCAACTACAGGCTTGTTCACCGCACCATTATCGTCACACGGTTCGGAGTCAGACCTTGATTTCACATTTAGCTTACCACTAAACTTGGTCGCTGATTCGCAGTTCGCCGTTGTGCGCACTTCTTGCAAACTTGTAAAACACAACCGTGTTTGTCTCGCAACTTGTAACCTATCTGTTGAGGATGTACCAGGAAGACCGTTACGCTCACTAAGTTTAAATGCATCACTAGACACCATAAAGCTTTCTTGATATCCGCTTCTCTGAAACCCCTTAATCATCAATGATTGCGTTTCGCCCTCAGACTGCTTTATTCCAGAGGTGGTATGCAATATACTGGCAAAATTGCTCATAGATTGATTGACACTATCCTTTACCAGTCTCAATATATCATCAAACCTTGGCTCACTACCTTCATCCTCTATATGAAAGCTTATCTTCACCCACTTCCTTTGCAGTCGAGTAGGTAGGTGTCTCGTTGTTACCTCTAGGACGGAATTTCAGTTCAGATGGCTCATGCAATTCATCGAAATCAACGTATCCTTATGAGTCATCAGATTATCCAGAACCTCAGAGAGCGCCTTGGAGTCATCTCCTAATTGACTAGCATTAATTTCAACAGCCTCAAATACGTTCCCCACAATCATCAACGGTATTGCGAAACTGTGACGCAGTATGCTCATAGCCTCAGAGTATCCTTCGTTTGGGTGCATGAACTTACAGCACTGTATAGTTCTCGAAGCAACTCCAGTGCAGTACCTCAACAAATACATCAACTTCATTTCATCATTTACTAAAAACTACTCAACATGATTTCAAACTCCTTTGAAAAATGTGGATAGTCAGTTGTGTCGGTGGCACAGCGGTAGAGTGCTCACCGACCGCGCAGGTGGTCCGGAGTTCGATCCCTGGCCGATGCATTCTTAACCTCGCCAGATACTAACTTGCTAGACTAGTAGCCTACTAGTTTTCTAGCCGGTCCCAAGCCCGGGTAAAGAGGGAGGGTTGCGGCGTGGTGCTAGCAGCTCCACCCCTGTAAAACAGCGAAATCGCTACAGAAACTTCAACGAATAAATATATTAAAAATTCTAAAAACATAAGCAATAACCTTACTTTTCGCTGGAATCGGGGAAGTGAAATGACACAGGCTGGTGAAAGCCTTCGGGAAGCCAGTCAGCCGATGAAAGCAAAAGTAAGGATGGGTACCTGGAATGTTCGTACAATGTATGAAACTGGAAAGGCTGCCCAGATAGCCGCTGAAATGAGAAGGTACAGAATAGAAGTCTTAGGAATCTGCGAAAGCAGATGGAACGGAACTGGAAGGTGCCAACTACCAACCGGAGAGACAGTAATATTTTCCTGCCACCCAGAGGACAACCACGAGCACACCGAGGGAGTGGCCATCATGATGTCACCAACAGCAACCAAAGCTCTCATGCAGTGGGAACCAATCTCCTCCAGGATAATGACAGCCAGGTTCAACTCAAAAGGAAGGAAAGTTACAGTCATTCAATGCTATGCGCCTACAAACGTCTCAAAACAAGAGAAGAATGAGGTGTTTTACAGACAACTACAAGCAATAATGGACAACGTCCCAAATGGCGATATCAAAATCCTGATGGGCGACATGAATGCGAAGCTGGAACGAGACAACACAGGAAGAGAACTCACCATGGGTCGTGAGGCCCTCGGTGAAATGAACGACAATGGCGAACTCTTCTCAGACTTCTGCGCCTTCAATGATTTGGTGATTGGTGGTAGTGTGTTCAAACACAAGGATATACACAAGACGACATGGATTTCACCAGATGGAAACACCAAGAATCAAATAGACTTCATCTCAATTTCAAGAAAGTGGAGACGGAGCCTACTGGACACAAGGTCAAGGAGAGGAGCAGATGTGGGTTCAGACCACTATCTAGTACAAGGGACTTTCAAGGTGAAACTAAAAGCCTCGAGGATAGCTGGAGATAGGCCACAATGCAAGTTCAACACTCAATTACTGAAGGACACAACCACAAAAGACACCTTCACTGCAACTGTCAGAGCAAAGCAGGAAACACTACGCGACATCACTGAAGAATCATGCGTGGAAGAACATTGGAAGTCTCTGAAGGCGATTCTCAACGAAACGTGTTCAACGGTTCTAGGAAGAAAGAAGAGACAAGACAAGGAATGGCTCTCAACGGACACTTGGAAATTAATAGAAGAGAGGAGAATGGTGAAAGAGAAAATGATTCAATGCAAGGACGGACAGGAGAAGGAGACGATGAGCTCAACTTACAAAGCATTGGACAAAGAAGTGAAGAAAAGTGCTAGGAAGGACAAAAGACGATTCTACGACAATCTAGCTACTGAAGCTGAAAAGGCAGCAGGCAAAAGGGACCTGAGGACACTATATCAGATAACCAAATCTCTATCCGGGAAGAGACCAACACAAGCGAAACCTATAAAAGACAACCAAGGAAGAAAGACAGATTAAACAATGGGCGGATCACTTCAAAGGACTCTTGAACCGACCATCACCTGCAACCCGTCCAGAAATACCAACAACAGCGCGCATACAACTGCAAGTTGACACCAATCCTCCAACGAGAGCTGAAGTCTTGAACGCAATCAAGCTTTTGAAAGCTGGAAAAGCAGCCGGACCAGATGGAATACCCCCTGAAGCACTGAAAGCGGACCCAGAGACGACAGCAGACATGCTGACTCCATTATTGCAAAAGGTCTGGAAGGAGGGAAAGGTGCCTACTGACTGGAGGAAAGGTTACCTCGTGAAACTACCAAAGAAGGGTGACTTACGCCTCACTCTGCAAGAACTGGCGAGGAATCATGCTCCTATCGACGCCAAGTAAAATCCTGAGTCGCATCATCCTGGAGAGAATAAAGGACGCACTGGAGACAGAACTCCGACCAGAACAAGCTGGATTCAGGAAAGGCAAATCATGTACTGACCAAATTGCAACTCTACGCATCATCATCACAGAACAAAGCATGGAATGGCAATCAAACCTCTACCTCAACTTTATAGACTTTGAGAAGGCCTTCGACAGCGTTGACCGTGAAGTAATTTGGAAATTACTCGAGTACTATGGCGTACCCTAAATATTCATCAACCTTATTCAACAGCTGTACGACAACGGCACCTGCCATGTGATCCACAACGGAAGACTCAGCGAGGCGTTTGGAGTAAACACAGGAGTCAGACAAGGGTGCTTACTATCACCAATGATATTCCTAATTGTGGTGGACTGGATTATGCGTCAGACTGTGGGAAACGAGAAGATAGGAATATCCTGGACCAACGTGAAGAACCTAGAAGACCTGGATTTCGCGCATGGATAATTCATGTTTGATGTCACACAAACAAAATCGATAAACATTTCTACACAGGACAGTAATATTAGTTCACACATAATATAAAAGTTAGCATAACGGGACTAGTTAGTTAGTGAACAAAAATAACCATAGTTACTAGACAGAATATATAAGTATATATTTATTAATCACTCCTTAATGACTTCTCTTGCTTTCTTTCGCTTTGCTGTTGTTTGTCTTCTTTTTTCTCTCACCATTTTAGCTTCCATTGGACTTTTTGAATGAGAATGAATAATGTGGATGTTTGACCATTTTCAATGACAAATGATCTGCAAACATTATTGGTCCCGTATCTTTCAGTTGCCTGGTTAATAACGAATTAACTTTCTCCACGACGCAACCTGGATTACATTTGTGGAATATACTCCTATACCAATGGAAAAGTATCTATTTGTAATACAACGTCACGATTGTAACTTATAACATAACTGATCCTATCTGTAAAAATAGCTTTCTTATTACCCAATTCGGATATAAATCAAAAATGAGATTCAGAATTACTTCAAGCTTTACTTTTTCCAAAGTATTTGTAATCCATCCAAAACATACTTGGGTTTTTTTGTTAATGCGAAGTTAATATTCCTATATTTCATGATGTGCTCCATTGAATGACTGGTTATCATATTGTCCCCACAAACCAAAGACAGAAACGTCAGCAACCATGTAATTTAACTATAAACCAAATTTATGAAATTTAAATAATGCTTATCCATGCCTGTACATTTGGTGTGTCCTACACAGGTAGGAAAAATGTGTATTTTATTAAAACATTATTATTAAGTATGGTTGCTAATCGTATATGTAATTTATCATATTGATGATGCCTGTAAACTGGCGTCCCTCATGTACAAAATGAGAATATACTATTATTATTATGTGGTGCTCGATTGTTCTGCGAAACATGAAGGAGTCTCTTTGAATGATAATCTGTTTAGTGGCCCAGATTGCGTTAGCTCATTAGTTGGACTGCTTTCAATATTCAGAAAGTCTACAGTTGCTGTCGCTGAGGATATAAAGGAAATGTTCCTACAAGTGAAGGTGCCAGAGAGCGACAGAGATCACTTAAGGTTCTTGTGGTTTGATGATGGTCCTTGTGGTAAGGTGTCAGAGTATAGGATGACAGTGCATCCATTTGGTGCCACGTCCTCCCCGTTTCGTGCTAATTTTGCTCTACGAAAGGCAGTGTCCACATTCGGTTCTAATGATCTGCTTAACGCCATCGATTGTTGCTGTTACGTGGATGATTGTTTAGCCACCTCTGATGATGATAAGTCTGCAGTTAAATTTGCAACATGCCTCACTGAGATGTTAGCTAAGGCTGGCTTTCGTTTAACTAAGTGGGTCCCGAACAGCCTAGACGTTTTGAAGCTTACAGCTCCAGACAGAGCACCTACTGTACGAGATTTACCTGCTGATACTCTACCAGTTGAACGCATATTAGGCATGTGATGGGATGTGAACTCTGATACCTTTGGATTTAGTATTGGTGATATTGATTAGCCAGTTACTCGGAGAGGTGTGCTCTCTGTGTTGTCGTCCGTGTTTGACCCACTTGGATTAGTAGCACCTTATCTACTTCCGGCTAGGAGGTTATTTCAAGAGACATACAGGAAAGGGTTACAGTGGGATGAACCATTAAGTGAGAGGCAGAGAGAAGAGTGGAAGGGGTGGGTTAACAGTTTAAGAATGCTGAATCTACATTCCGTCTCACGTCCACTTAAGCCGTCGAGAAATCATGATATAATTGACTTCCATGTTTTTTCTGATGCCTCAGGTTGGATTTGGAGCAGCCGTCCATATCAGAACCACCTAAAGGGATGATATAGATGTTCCCCTAGTGATGGGTAAATCCAGAGTTGCACCTCTAAAGATGGTTTCGATTCCGAGATTAGAACCTACTGCAGCCTCACTAGCTGCGCAGTTATTCACAACGGTATGTAAAGAGCTGGATTATCCCAAGTATCCTGTAACGTTTTGGACTGATTCGATGTCTGTGATATATTATATACGCAACGAGTCTGCAAGATATGCATGTTTTGTAGCTAACAGAGTATCTCACATTCGTGAACTAACAACCGTCGAGCAGTGGAGGTACGTACCGTCTGGAAAAAACCCAGCTGATCTAGCATCGTGAGGAGTTATTGATATGAATGTGGTTAAAAATAAGTGGTGGAAAGGTCCAGAGTTCTTGCTAAGGGCTGATAGTATGTGGCCTCGTAGAGAAGATGAACCACCGATAAGCGAGTGTGCCTTGGAGTTGAAGACAAGTAACAGTTTAACATCTACTCAAGAAAGACATTCGGGTTTACATCCACTTTTTAAATATTATTCTTCTTCGTACAAATTTCTGATGGCGTGTTTGACACGATATGTTACGTATTCAAAGGTAATGCATCTTGCAGGACGCTATATGTGGGACCTTTGAGAGTCAAAGATATGAGAAATGCAGAGTTAGCGATTTTGGGGGCTGTTCAGTGGGAAGCGTTGGGTGAGATATCCAAGGAGGATAGTCCCGATTTCGCAGATTTCAAGGTGCGGTTAGATAGATTATCTTCGATAGTTCCCGAAGGGATCACTAGAGTTGGTGGACGTCTATCAATGTCAGAATCGTCATATGAGACCCGTCATCCAGCCTTATTACCTTGCTACCATCCAGTCACTGATCTCATTATAAGACACCACCATGTTCTTGAAGGTCATTTGGGTTCTTCACAAGTACTATCAAGTATTCGATGTAAGTTCTGAATAGTAAAGGGAGGTACCGCTGTCCATAAAATAACTGATAAGTGCATGAAATATAGACTACAAATGCTCGCTCTGCACAGCAGATGACGGTACCACTCCCGGTGTGGCAAGTTTCTGAAGGCAATTACCCATTCGAGTACGTCGGAGTGGATTTGTTCGGACCTTTAGTAGTGAAGAGAGGTAGAACCCTATGTAAAAGATGATATGGCTGTTTATTCACCTGTTTGAAAATGAGAGCTGTGCATATTGAGATGGTTCATACGTTAACTACTGATTCATTCGTTCTAGCATTACGTAGATTTATAAATCGCCGAGGTGCACCAAAGATGATGTTCAGTGACAGAGGGACTAATTTTGTTGGCTGTCCCGCCGAGCTTAAAGAGTCCTCAAACGAGAGTTCATGAAGAGTTACTGAAAAGAAACATCGAGTGGCACTTCAACCCACCACATGCCAGCCATAGAGGTGGGCTATGAGAAAGACTTATGGAATTATCAAGCGTATTTTAAGCTCCATAATTAAGAACCAGAGTTTGAATGACGAAACATTGGAGACATTTTTGTGTGAAGTTGAACGAATACCAAATGACTGGCCGCTATTACCTGTGAGGGACGACGTCAAGGATTTCGGTGTGTTAACTCTAAATAAATTATTGTTATTGAGAGGTAACCCTGGCATAGAAGACTTTAGCGCGGAACAATTACCTACGATTAAAAGATGGAAACAAGCCAGGCACATGAAAGATATATTTTGGAAAAGATGGTTAAAGGAGTATGTTCTAACACTGCAAACCAGAGACAAATGGAAAACTCTGTGCAGAAACTTAAGGGTTTGTGATACAGTCTTAGCAGCAGATGAATGTGACACAGGTAGATGGCCTTTGGGAGTGGTAGAAAGGCTACTCTGTAGTGGTGATGGGTTGGTAAGGACGGTTGAGGTGAGAACAAGCTGTGGCATGTTGGTGCGAGATATTAGGAAACTGCGTCTACTGGAAGCTGTTGACGGTCGATAGTCAGAGGATGAACCACTTGACGATTTTCCAACCTAGAGCAATCCATTACCTCACATGTACGCTGTCAGCCACGTCTCGTAAACCGTCAATGCCCAGCTCTTGCTACGCTGGGACTCACGCTGTTCCTTGAAGTTTCTCAGAAACGCTTAGTAATAACGGATGCGAAAACCAAAACACCGATTGGCTACTCGAGAATTCTTTATTGTAACACCAACATATAAAAAATGTTATCAATAAGATCTGTGAACAAATATTACAATAATAAATCACAATATTACTTCTGACGGTTTATTGCCGACTTCTTTCTGAACAGCGACCGATGAGACGATGACTGTCGTATTGATGCCTCCGCGAAAATTGGGGAAGTTGGTTTTGAGCAAACAACCATGAATTGATCGTTCAATCTTCAACTACATTGACACTCCCCAGCAAAAAAGGGATCCATCCCTTTCTTCCATCACGACCAATACACGTTGACTTGGATGCCATTGCGAGAACCTGGGTCACACGGACAGAGCTGAAATGGAAAACAAACAGAAAAGCCAACACACCACAAGCATACTCACAGCACAATCTCACACATCAATGACGACCTGCGCCTTACAGTTAAAGGCATCCTATTGCACTACAATCGCCACTTGCTATAATGACTCTTGCAGAATGCAACGTGACCATAGCACCACGTCACCATACTCTACGCACATTCTCTTATCTACTCACTACCAATTACCACTGCAATCGCTTGTCACTCATTCTGCCTCATTTTTAGTAACGGTGACGTATGCAAGCCTCAGTCGTTTACAATCTCGCTCCCCGGCGTGTGGGACCGCAGCTAGAAATTATCTCCGTATGCATTTCATTCTCAGCAATAGCCTAGCCTCCCCGGCGTATACGACCCATCTGCTGTCTATAACATCAATCGATTCATTCACGGATGTAGAAGACTCGAAACAACTTCAGAAGTAATCACGACGAAAATTTTAACAAAATTATGCAATACAACAAGGTACGAAAACAACGAGTAAACACAATTAATCCAAAATCACAAATTGAGAAGACACACCACTCGTATACACTAACAGTACAAATAAACTCGCGGATCATGTCTTGGTGGAATTATTTTGAAGAATTGGAGGACTTACACCAGTACGCCTACAACCCTTCTCAGGTTGACGCTCTAGGTTGGAAAATCGTCACAGAGTTCATTTGCTGATTTCCTTCTATCAGCTATATCCTTAAATCTGAACGGCAACACGCTCATGTAATTGTATCGTAGAATATAGATGACGAACAAACACACGACGTATCTGGTCAACCAAGCGTAGGCACAGAGTAATTTACACCAAAGATAATAACATTCAAATAGTAACTTGAAACTAGAAATGCATTTATTCGTGCAAGTCAATTTAGCAAATACTCTCTCGTTTACACTTGGCTTATCTTCACTAAGCTGAGCAATATCTTTCGTCTTTTCAAATGCACCAATACTATCAAAATCATTGCACAAGATACTTGAGTTGATTGGCGTCTGTTTCATTGTGGATGACAACACCAACGACGACTGATTGGTGCCAGTTGATGAAGTTAGCGGTGGATCAAAAGCTGTTGTTGATCGGCTTCCAGAAATTTGTCTACATGCAAGACCACCACCACTGCTGTCTTTTACTATCAGCTCAGGTTTAGCAATAGCATCTGATGATAGGTGGGCTACATGCTGATCAATCACACTGACGGTCTCGCAAGTATGAATGCCTTCTGCAACTGCATCTGCATTTATTTCTACTTCACGTTGTAGTTGTACAGAACCTTTATTTAACTTAGCAGTAGTAGGTATTCCCCTAATCTCATCATGAACATCCAAGGACAACTGTGAAGTATCATGATCATTATCACGAATATTCAATTTACCATCATCTATCTGGTCGACTTCATCAATTTCAAACTCTTTAATAACAGAAATAGACAATTTTGGTTCCTCCTCGCAAATCATAAAAGGTTTTATAACTTCACTCTGACTAGTAATACCTTGTAAACTTGTAGGGTCAGAACTGCACTCTGAAGCAGCAACTCTATTCTGTGACACTTTATTCAACAACGGCTTACCAGTTGCAACTACAGACTTCTTCACAACACCGTTATCGTCACACAATTCGGAGTCAGGTCTGGAGTTTACATTTAGCTTATCACTGAACTTGCTTACTGGTTCACAGTTCACTTCTGTATGCACTTCTTGCAAACGTGTGAGACACAGCCGTGTTTGACTTGTATCTTGTAACTTATCTGTTGAGGATGCACTACGAATCCTGTTACACTCACTAGGTCTATATGCATTACTAGATATCATGGAGCTTTCTCGATAACCACCTCTCTGAGGCCTACTCGTCATCAATGGTTGCGTTTTACCCCCAGACTGCTCTATTCTAGGGGTGGGATGCAATATACTGGCAAACTTGCTCATAGATTGATTGACACTAGTATTTACCAGTTTCAGGATATCATCAAACTTTGGCTCGATACCCTCATCCTCCATACGGGAGCTTATCTTCACCCACTTCCTTTGCAGTCGAGTAGGTAGACGTCTTGCTATTACTTCTAGTATAAAACTCGAGTTGAGGTCACTCATGCGATTCATCGAAATCATTCCATTCTTGTAAATTAGCAAATTATCCAAAAACTCAGTGAGTGCCTGGGAGTCATCCTGTAATTGACCACTATTACCCTTAACAGCCTCGAATAATTTCCCTGCAATCATCGAAGGTCTTCCAAACCTTTGACGTAATATGCTCATAGCCTCATCGTAGCCCTCTTTTGGCTTCATAAACTTACAACACTGTATAGCTCTTGAAGCATCTCCAGTGCAATATCTCATCAAATACATTAACTTCAATTCATCATTTAATAAAAAAACCACTCAGCATGACCTCAAACTCCTTTACAAATTGTAAATAATCAGCTGGGTTTCCATCAAAACACCGTGGTTCTAATTTAGGGAGTTTGATGTTCCTATTATCCCTGAACGGCGAAACAGTAACATCAACCATGTCATACTTAACATCAGACACATCGTTACAAGTAACAGACAAGTCAAAATGACTTACTTTCCTGTTTGCATCCAAGACACTCTGTCCCTTCTTTGACCCAGGCATTGTTGAACTTGACCCAATTCCAAAAAAGTTCCAGATATTGCTTGTTCAAAGAGGACTTGACCGGCACCAGGAAAGATGAACGGTGACTATCTAAACGTTCACCAACTGTCTGAATCCGCCAGAATCTCTTTCAACCGTCAGAAAATGTCAATCACGTCTCCTAAACCGTCAATGCCCAGCTCTTGCTACGCTGGGACTCACGCTGTTCCTTGAAGTTTCTCAGAAACGCTTAGTAATAACGGATGCGAAAACCAAAACACCGATTGGCTACTCGAGAATTCTTTATTGTAACACCAACATATAAAAAATGTTATCAATAAGATCTGTGAACAAATATTACAATAATAAATCACAATATTACTTCTGACGGTTTATTGCCGACTTCTTTCTGAACAGCGACCGATGAGACGATGACTGTCGTATTGATGCCTCCGCGAAAATTGGGGAAGTTGGTTTTGAGCAAACAACCATGAATTGATCGTTCAATCTTCAACTACATTGACATACGCCTTGACGGCAACATTATCTCGCGCAGCTATATTCTCGAAAATAGACTTTGTCAAATCGTATAACCAAATCTTGATGGCAACAGGAGATATTCCAAAAACGGCTATCATTAATTCTTTCGGACTTTTTGAATTTCCACATGAGCCACCCGGACTCAGGAAATCGGCACAAACATTTCAACGCTTCATTCACGAAGAATTTGGCGGTCTCGACTTTGTGTGCACATGCTTATACGACCGTCTCATTGTCAGTCCAGACAGGGAAACTCACTTCGGACTTAACATTTGAAAGATTATACCGACATGTTGTTACCATTAATATTCATAAGTGTCAGATAGGCGTTGACTCACTCGACTTTCTGGGCCATACTATTCAGTGCGAGGCTATTCGTCCACTGGCTACTAAAGTTGAGGCGATACTGAACTTTCCGCAGCCACAGACAGTGAAAACTCTCCGCACATTTAACGGCTTGGCAAGTCATTACCGACGGTTTATTCCCAACTGTGTTTATCTGATTCAGCCATTCACAGATCTTCGAGGGAATAACAAGTCCATCAAACTCGACGCGTCTGCTCAAAATGCTTTCACTCAGGTTAACACTTCCATCATTTCAGACTCACTTGAACTTAGATATCATAGTTAGCCACGACTTAAAAACTACAGCACACTGTCGCGTGGTGGATGCACGTAGTTTCAAGTCCTTACGGGCAACTCGGAGAGCCTTTAATAGAATCACCAGAGATATGTTCACCTCCTTATATACATCTCTGATGAGGTCAAGACTGGAAAACTTCATCCAGGCCACCAGCTCTTGTCTAAAAGGGGACTCACACATTCTAGAAAGGGTTCAAAGGAAGGCAACACGTGTGTTTCTGATATGTATCCACATATATATATTTATGTGTGTGTGTGCATGTTGGTCTCTCTTTCTGTTTGCTCGGTTAGTCTGTGACCACTTCACTTGTATGGACTTGTCTCCTTTAATAATGTGTATTCTCCTTATATTATATTATATATAATATGAGTGTTTGTTGACAGTCGTTGCTTGGTGACATATATCCATATATGTTTGTTGGCATGTCTGCTATATTCGCTATGTATAATTGGATCGACACTCCATTATAATTAGCCATTCATGTTAAGACTGTCTAATGATTTTTCCCACGCTTGTCTGAATTATTTATATATATTCGCATTCACAATTTGTGTGGACTACTTTACAACTACTTTACTTACTTACCACTTTGGTGTGAGACCATTTATTTTCGTCTCCTTGTGTTTGGACAATAGAAGTATCATCGCAAACCTAGTGGTCTTCTGATTTCCGCCTTCTCGCGTCAGGACTATTAGTTTCTCGACCAGTCCATAACAATAATTTAGCGATGAGTACATAACAATTTGGCGACGGGGAAAACTAGAACATAACAGTTTCACAGAATGACTAACTTATCATACGAGGAAAGACTAGACAGTTTAAATCTCTTCTCACTGTCATACCGTAGGCAGAGAGGAGATTTAATCACAACGTTTAAAATTTTAAATAATGATTACAGACCTGACCTATTCTCTGTTTCTTCCAACCAGTTCGGAACACCTTAGAAGACATAGCAGGAGAGTTCAAAAGCCAAGAAGATATCATATTGCTGTTGAGTACTGGTTCTCACACAGAGTCACAAACTGTTGGAACCAACTCCCAGAAGTGGGGTCTGCAAAGTCAACTGATTCACCCAAGATGGGTTTAGACAACCACAGAAATTTGCAAGAAAATAATTATCTTAGGCCCCATCCTTGTATATTTTCAGCCAATAAATCTGAATAATAATAATAATAATGTATATTCTCATATAAACATATAAATTTACATGAAAATGCATGCCATTTTTACAGGCACGATCAAGTATGATATAATATCAAATCGTAGATTGTCTACAAGTTAATAATGTTTCAACAGTTAAATATTTGATATATATATAAATACACATTGTCTGAACTAGGCTGTATAGTTATTGAATTGTACAATTGTCCTCCAGGTTGAGCGGGAAAATCGACTTCGTTTCGTTTTCATCCCGTGGTTGTCGGCATACGATAACCAACCAATATTGAGGTAAGTACAACGTTTACAAGGGATTGAAAGCTGTTTTAGAAAAGTAAAAGTGCTGAGGTGAATCATTAAATTGTAATGAAATAGGTAAGTGCAAGTATCATTAATAAATGCATTAAAAAAGAAAACTCCCTAGGCTGACAACGTTCATTTGCAATGTATAATGCTACACATATACCTCGTACTATCATGATGTCCACTTTTGGTTTTAATACATTTATCCTCAGTTGTGCCAGTTGTTTTTGTTTTATACCTTTTTGTGCATTTAATGTACAACCGTACCCTTCAGAGAGTAGGAATATAATAAGTCATAAAGAGCTGTAAAATGTTAGGTTTAATGGGATATAATGAGGATCAAGTAAAGACGTTATTGGAAAATGAATGAGATAAGACATTGTGAAGTGGTATTTAAAGATCAGTCAATGGACAGCAAGTTAGTTTATAAGATGCCCCATAAATCTGTGCACATCCCACATGGTCGCATCTCAACAATAGGCTGGGCGAATAGTATATATTTAGAGGTAGAAGCATGATCTGTCAAGGCGTTCATTATTATCTTTTTCAAGATAAAGATCTAAGCCCTCATAAAAATCAGAAATATCTCGAGCCTTTAATTTGTGTATTGCTGTTCCTGCAGAATGGGGCGATTCACCTTAGTGACCCCCACCATATCTACTGATCAGCTAACGCCACCCTCCCTCCTTTTTTGATGTTAAGCTCTGAGACTATGATTATTATGGCTACCGCAAATATATTGCTTGGTACCAGACATGTTCGTACCTCATATTCCATCTCCCTAGCTTTCTTAATGAGTGCTTCCAATAGGTCTCCGCGTACATCTTTATGAACATTATATATGTATGCATGCGTCCTAATGAACAGATTACTTTACAAGAAGTTAGAACCTTAAAGAATAAAAAGAATAGGTTTTGTGAATAGTGAAGCAAGATTCAGCAGAACAATATAGTTAGGGATCAATGTAGGTAGTATGAACTGAAGGTAAGGTCGGTTGGCAGGACTTAGTGTACTAAATTATCATGACAGTCTTGTATATAGTAGACATCTGACATTGCAAAGTAACGTGTCTAAACATATTATAAAAAGATATTAACAGAACCAACAAAATTTCAGCATTTGTTTAACAATACTACAGAAGGGTAGTTAGTACTACAGGTAGTCGTAAAGTAAATCAATCTATGTATAATAAGAGCATAGTCAGTGTCATAATTCGTATTATCAAAGAATACATTAGGCTCAATAACTGAGTGTTATAAGGGAAACAAGCATGGTAAAGCAAGAGAACACTTGCCGCATAGCTATTTTAATCATTTTAAGTATTTTAATGACAATCGAATTTCAAGTATTGAACCTACATAATTACTAAGTGTTATTATATTGGTATTGGGACTAGTGTACTTTCCGTAGTTAAATATTGAAAAGCCATTGTCTCTCCACTCTACCAGCAGTTGAGATCTTTGAGGCGGGCTAGGGTGGACATGTTTATATGTTTTTCTAGGCTCCTTTTGAAACTGTCAGGCCTTTCACAGGATCTTATCTCAGAGGGTAGTTGGTTCCAAAGTTTGCAATATTTAATGGTGAAGAAGTTAGCTCTAGTGTTGAGTTTATGGGTGTTAACCTTGAGAAGGTAGTTGTGGTTGCGTAGTCCATACGATTTAGGATTAGCCCAGGTTATGGACGAGTTACTGTTACAGTGCTTTCTTATAACTTTGAATAAGAGAAATAAATTGCACTTCACTCTCCTTAACCATAAGGGCTCTAAGTCCAGTCGAATACATCTGTCAAGGTATTCTATTTGCTGACCATAGCCTAATATGCGTTTCGTAAGGAATCTTTGGACACTTTCAACTTTTTTCTGTCTGCCGACTTGAAGCTACTGTATAAGTGGGCACAGTATTCAAGTTTGGGGCGAATGCATATCTTATATATGGCTAATCTGGCTTCTGGAGTGTAAAAGTTGCGTAGCACAAAGCCGGTTAGACGTTTACAATCAGATACCACCTTATTTGCATGTTCAGTAAAGGTAAGATCTGAGTATGTTATCCCGAGATCTGTGACTGTGTTTGTGTTTGAGACAAGGTCACCGTACATGTATAGACACATGCTAGGTTTCCAACGTCCGAAGTATGTTATCCCAGATTTAGCTGGATTGAACGTTAACTGCCACTTTTCACTCCAATTACATAGACTATTTAGGTCTTCTTGGATTTTACTAACAATATTCATATCATTATAGTCAAAATCATAGACAACTTTGAGGTCATCTGCAAAGAGGTATGGCTTGCCATACTTGATCATAGAGACAATATCATTTATGAATACAATGAATAGGGTAGGGCCAAGAACACTACCTTGTATCACGCCGCTGGTTATCGGTTTGGATGTTGATAAGTGATGGTTGACTTTAACTAACTGTTCTCTTCCTGTAAGAAAGGAAGTTATCCACTCAAGAAGCCTTCCACTTATTCCATAAGATAGGAGTTTCAGTATGAGTCTTTTATGTGGGACTTTATCAAAAGCTTTCCTAACATCTAGAAATAATGTTGCTGCCGAACGACCTTTGTCTACACATTCAGTAATGTGGTCGAAATAATCTAACTGGCACGTAATGCACGATCTTCTATTTAGGAAACCGTATTGGAAAGGGGATATTAAGTCATTCGAGAGCAAATACTGAACAATTTGCTTCTTTACAATCTTTTCCATCACACGTGAAACTACGGAAGTAATGTTGATGGGGCGGTAATTATCTATGTCCGCTGTAGGTCCGGTTTTGTGAATGGGTACAACGTAGGATTTCTTCCAGCTATTTGGATATGTTCCACTCCTTATCGAAGTTGAAAATATCTTGAGAAGAAGTAGATTCATGTCATTTCCACCATTTTTTAAGAGGACGGAAGACATTCCATCTGGGCCGGGAGTATTAGTAAGCTTAAGAGTTGTGATAGCTTTATCGATTTCTTGGGCGTTTAAGACTACATCGCTTAGACACTTTTCTGTTTTACGAGGGAAATCTATATCCTGGTCATTTTCTAGAGTGTACAGTTTGGCAAAGTGCGTGCTAAACACCTCACATATATCCTCAGCACTTTCGTGAGTAATGCCACCTAGGTGTATTATTTTTGGATATGTTGATTTGGAGTTAGTTAACCTACTTTTGAAGAGTTTGGCTATTTCTCCAGTGTTATGTGGCGAATCTAATGTTAATTTAAAATATTCCAGGAAGAAGGAAGAAACGAAACAAAGAATGGCTCTCAACAGATACCTACCGTGAAGCCAACCGGGAAAGGAGGGCTGTCAATGTCCAGGTCCAATTACGCTGGACTTCACACTGTCCTTGGAAAATTTTCAGGAACTACGCTCAATAACCAACGCAAAAACCAGAACACAAATTGGTGATTCAAGAACTTTTTACTCTCGTACCAATACAGAGCCAACCATTAGTCTATTGTACACAAAGTTTCCGACAGTTTTTCTCTCTTCCAACGAATAGCGAACGATGAGACGATGACTGATGGATTGATAACTCCCGTGAAAAATACGGGGGAGTCGGGTTTGAGCAGAACAACCATGAATCGATCGTTCAGTCTTCAACTAAATTGACAAGGGCAGTGAAAGGGAAGATGTTTTAATGTTTTGATAGGCTACAAAAGAAGAGGCTGAGATCGATGCACACTCCGCTGAATACAGCAGTGAAGAACTGTTAAAAGAGACAAAAAACAATTCTACTACACACTGGCTGTCAAGTGAAACAGGTAAAAGATACCTCAGAACATTATATCAAACAACCAGGTCTCTATGCGGGAAGAGATCAATCCAGATAACGAAATCGGTGGAAAATATTCAAGGAAACATGATTACCAAAGGGAGGGAGCAAGTAAAACAATTGGCTAACCACTTCAAGGACTCTTAAATCAACCATAGCCTGCGACTCGCCCAGAAATAACACCAACAGTACTCACAGAAACACGTGATTCAGGAAAAGCTGATCGTCTGCTGGTCAAAATGCAGCTCCACACATCACAATCGAACAAGGAGTAGAATGGCGGCTAAAAATCTAACTCAAATTCGTTGACTTCGAAAAGGCCTTCGGCACACAGCGTCGACCATATTGAGAAGTAATTTAAAAGTTATTTCAACTTTATGGGGTGCCTCAATTCTTCATCAACCTCGTTCAACGGCTATGTGACAGTGCCACGTGTCAAGTGATCGATAGCGGAAATCTCACCGAAGCGTTCTAATTGGATACGGGGAGTAAGACAAGTCTGCCCGCCTATTAACATCGATGGTGCGCCTAATTTTGGTAGACTGGATCATGCGTCAAATTGTGGGCAGAGGGTGAGAAGACAAGAAGAGCCTGTATGGTTTACATTTCGCGTGTGAACGATTTATGTCTAGTGTTAGACAAACTCGAAGACTCTCAGGCGAAAACCAACAAGGTGACTGAAGCAGCAGGAGGCAGAAACATGACTCCAAGGGAACATAGGGAAGATGGGGATGATGAAGATGAACAACCAACCAACGACAACAACCAGCACCAATCACCATGAACTTCAGAAATTTGAAAGAGGTAAATTCCTGTCATTACCTATCCAGCTAAGAGGAAATGCTTCAAACACAAGCAGTCGGAACGGATGAAGATGTGAAAGCCAGCCAGTCGGTCAGCTAAAATCCGAAAGGCAAGACACGCCCCCATCAACCTGAAACCAGTTTAGAAATCTTCTGCACTCCAACTCGGAATAAACAACAAGATCTTGATTTTAACACAAATTTGAGGTCAGCCACTTCTTCTATGCGAATCAGGATCATGGTCAGCGTGTCACAACAGTTTACACACCTTTATCAATAGCTGCCTCCTTCACCACCCGCCTACTGAAGATCAAGTTGCAAGTGGGCCAGAAAGAATTAGCAACAGGTAACTCTGGCTGGCTGGCTGAATGGAAAGAAAATAGCCAGGAGGTGATTCTTCAACAAATATACGGAGAAAAATGCTGACGGACTGGACAGCCTGTCGACGGCCGTAATTTTGAGTGACCGCGAATGAGATAAACAAGCGATTTTCTCGCTTGTGATTGGCCAGTTTATCATTCGAGTTGAGGTAATTTCAAACATCATTTTGCTGCTTGGTTAAGTTCCGAATTTCCAGGAGCGTTTTATGAAACTGGATAGATAACTGACAACACAAACTATTACAGCTTATGAGAGAAATGATATATCGGTGTTTTTATTTGCTGAATTCAACTAATTCAAGCCATATCAATATGTAAGGACTTCTCAGGAGTGTCAAGAATGCAAACAATGTTCTGAAGAGGTAATAACTTCACGCAACTTCAATTATCGCTTGACAGTTATTTTCAGAGATCCTCAAATAAGTATAATATACACAGTGGTATGATTAATCATGATTAAAAACGGCATGGTTGATGCAGCATATACGTATACTGTTGTATATGTAGGTAAACCTAGATAATCTATGTTCTTGTCATGAAGATAGGAAAGCAGGTATCAGATGTCTCACTAAGCAGTGTAATACATGTAAGTTACGTGTTTTTATTTGACATAAGCTCGATCTTCACTCACTTTCAGAATTAATCTGAATTTCATGATGCTTTGATGGACCTACTAGATATCGACCAACGATAAATCGCGAAGTCCCTTAAGTTTAGTGAAAACTATTTGGTTACTTATATATATTGTTTGTAAAGTGATCACTTGTAAATGCTTATCAGGAAAATTTTTTTATTCAGATCATACATGTAACACCCAAGTTAATTATGCTCTTCTTAAACCTTTTCAGACTTATGTAAAAACATATGCGTACACGTGCACGCAGATGGAACTTACTGAAGGTAATAGAGGACTATTCATCTGAATTATCTGTACATTTGAAATCTGCTTTTTGCTTAATAAACAATTTTTCAATGAATCTGTATTCCTTCTGCTGTAGTGCGATTGTGTTCCGGTAACATAAGTAACACGTGCTAAGTTAGGAGTTGAGGGTAAACTGTTAGGAGTAAATGCGGCGTCTGGAAAACTTTTGTTTACGTGATTGTGTGAGTAGATAGCAACGTGTCCCATGGCTGAGAACCCGGACATTCTGTTTTTAATTATTACGATGACCGTAGTTGCATTGAGTTATACATCTAACAGCATAGATATTGCCTCTCCTTATGATACATTGCGACACGCAGAAATCACAAGCAAACTATCCCAGGTAGATTTATTTTCACTCTGTGACTATGAATCGCAAATCAGTATATGTATTCTGCTAACACGATAGATAACTCGAAACACTTTATAATCGCAATACCTCCTCTACGATTTAGACATATTTACTTTATTTGACTACAACATAATCTTTTACCAATAGGCTTCTCCAAATATCTGCTCCTACTTAGTATTCCAAAGATAGCCTCATATACTCTGCCAGCGAACCGACAACGGTGACCGTCTCCTACAGTTCTGTTCAGATAATCATTTGTTTCTCGTAAGCACTAACTTCAAACACAAGGAGAGACACTGTTTGACTTGGAGACCCCCTTCATCAAACCAACGCTGGACACAAATAGACCACATAGCAATAAGCTATCGTTGGCGTGGGTCGGTAGGAGATTGTCGCTCCTTCTGGAACACGTGTGTAGATACCGATCACGCACTGGTCCGGGCTCGTGTGTGCTTACGACTGAACGGACGTAGGAAACAGCTGGCGGTAAAACCATCACGTCACCCGCTCGATCAGGAAACTAAATCCCTATTTGAGGAAGAACTAGCTAAACGCATATCTGAGTTCGACAGCTGTGCTCACCCTGGAGAAGCCTGGAAGAATATTCAGTCAGCTATAGATACAGCTGTAAAAGCTGTGAATAAGGCAAATCCAAAGGTGAGTAAAAACCACTGGATTTCGACTGCCTCATCCGAACTGATAGATGCTAGAAGACTTATTCCGGCGAGCTCCGAATTCAATGAGGAGCGAAAGCTGCACAAAAGGAAACTTACTAAAAGTCTCCGCAAGGACCGTGAACAGTGGTGGCTGACAAAGGCAAAAGAGATGGAAAAAGCATCGGCGATAGGCAACACTAGGCAACTCTTTAGACTCATCGGGAAACGGGTGGGAGAAGGCGAATCATAAGTGAGACTATTTCTGAGAAAAATGGCTCCTTAATTAGCTCTCAGGATAGACGCCTTGAACGCTGGAAAGAACACTTTGAGGGACAATTTAACTTGCCTACAGCCACACTGAACCTCCCCGCCATCCACCACGTACCCGAATGGGATATAGACACTGGTCCGCCGTCTGTAAGTGAGGTCACAAAAGCTATCAGTAATTTGAAACGAGGCAAAGCGGCAGGACCCGACGGAATTATTCCGGAGGTGTTTAAATATGGGGGTGACATACTAGTTTGTAGATTAACTGAGGTACTAGGCAAAGTCTGGGAATCAGAGACAGTACCATCAGACTGGGGTAAGTCACTTATTATACCGATATTCAAGAAGGGAAACAAGTCCTCGTGTGATAATCATAGGGGGATCAGCCTAACGAACATAGTCTCTAAAATCCTAGGCTCAGTAATCATGCATAGACTAAGCAGAACTCGGGAGGAACAGACAAGGGAAAATCAAGCAGGCTTTAGACCAGGTAGAGGGTGCATAGATCATATCTTCACTCTTCGACAGATTCTAGAACATAGACACACTTTTCGGCGTCCAACAATTGTCATATTTCTTGACTTGAAGGCGGCCTTCGACTCCGTGGATCGAAAGGTACTATGGCAATGTCTGACTGTGAAGGGAGTGCCAAGAAAGTACATTGCACTAATCAAGGCACTCTATTCAAACTCACGTAGTCGTGTAAGGGCTTATGGGGAATTGTCATCTGAATTGGTAACAACCAGTGGTGTCCGACAGGGATGTCCACTTTCCCCATTTCTGTTTAACTTCATCATAGATATGCTGATGGAAGTATCCTTAACTGAACGTAATGACTTAGGAATCGACTTGTTACCAGGGAATAGTCTTATGGACTTAGAATATGCAGATGACATAGTCCTGTTAGGGGAGGATGCTGACAAAATGCAGAGTCTTCTGAACACTTTGAGCAGCAATCTCCGTATGTTTGGCATGCGATTCGCCCCTACAAAATGTAAGATGCTGCTACAGGACTGGACCACGTCAACTCCTAACTTAGTGATAGGGAGTGAAGTGATAGAACATGTTGACCACTTCACCTATTTGGGAAGTTGTATTAGCACCAACGGACTGATTGGCGACGAAATCTCAGCACGGATCCAGAAAGCTCGAGCTGCTTTCGCTGACTTACACCACCTCTGGCGTAGGCGTGACATCCGGCTATCAACCAAGGGATTTGTGTACTCCTCAGCAGTTCGCTCCGTCCTTCTCTATGACTCTGAAACATGGCCAATACGAGTTGAAGACATGAAAAGGTTGACTGCTTTCGATCATAGATGTCTGCGATCTCTGTCTCACGTTAGGTGGTTTAATAAGGTAAGTAATGTTGATGTTAGGCGTAGAGTGTTGGGCAAAGAGGGAAAATCAATCGACGAGGCTATAAAGTTACATAGACTAAGATGGCTAGGTCACGTGGTGCGCATGCCTAACCACCGCCTCCCCCGACGGGCATTGTTAGCTGATATAGGTTCAGGTTGGAAAAGAGCCAGTGGTGGCCAAACAAAAACATGGCATCAATCCATGAAATCCTTGACAGTTAAACTGAGTCAGGTAGGGAGATGCAGACTCCCGGGTTGGGGGCCTCGGGACTCTAGGAATCAATGGCTGGAGACAATAGGTGACATGGCTCAAAATCGTTGTCAATGGCCAGCGCAGATGTATTCAGTCTCTTTAATCTTTCATATTCCTTCCTACCATTACCCATTCTGTTTCACTCTTATACTTGTCAAACTCTATTGATTCTCTTCACTCATCTTCTTGTCTACCTCTGTGTGCTATTTGGAAAGTGGCAACTCGAAGTGCTGCACTTCGGTGCCAAGTTCTATGTTGAATCCAGAGAGACAGACGCCTCACAAATTACGCAAGGGCTAATATACGGCCTTATCAAGTAGAATAAACAAACGAATAGCGAGGAATACATTTATTAATGAATTAACATATAATGCAAAATCGACAACAGTGCAGGCATTTTTTTCTTTATCACCCAAATCCATGAAATTCCCGAAAGTAGATATTATCTGAAAAAGAACATAAGAATTATACAGATGTAGACATTGTTATCAGTGTAAACACAATAATTAACCGTTAAATATGTTTAAAATGACGAAATAATTAGTTGAATTGTACATAATTACGTCAGTCAACATTTTTCAATAACACAAAGTCGATATTTCATCTGCCTGCTAACACCAAGTTTATGCCATAAAATAAGGAAATACTATGCATATATAATTTTTAAGTATTTCTGCAGGTTTTTCCTAAAGAAATACATGTGGAGGAGCCTTGTCAGCATTTAGGCAAAGTACACAACAAAATAAATGAAATAATTACCAAAACGAGCCATCCCACCTCATCATGTCCATGCGTAATCCATTAAACTGCAAAGAAAAATAACAAAAAGTCGTTCTAACATGTGTCTTCAAGTATTTCGACGCTTTCTGAACGGAAAAAGTACGTTTTTTCAACAAAATACCTGTAACCTACGTCCGGATAAGGACACCACCATATGCTCTTTCTGCTAAATAGGCCGCATTTCATCAACTTTTAGCAGGAATATAAGTAAAAAAAGTGTGAAAAACAACGAAAAATGACCTAACCTTGACGTTTTTCCAATAAATAACGCCAATATCCATCGGCTAATCAAATAACCCACCTCCGTCTACAGGCCGCCGACGGACTGACTGGGTGTCCACTGAAGAGGCCCGCGAATGACACCGCGTAGATTGCAAGCCACCTTCCAGTGAAATCCCAATGGTAAGCGACGAGTTGGTTGTAGGTGTGTTGGTGATATGTAAGAGATCATGTATAGGGGAGGAGATTATATATTATGGGTAATCGTGGACCCATTAAAGAGGAGAGTAGAAAATAGGGCAGAGTGGAGACTTGTTTATAAAGCCCTATGTTCCACTCGGAACTCAAAGGAACAATAATGATATAATAAAAGACCAGTGATTCGAAGAGTTGTTGTTCATGATTTAGACTGACGACCTGCAATAGTTTGATCAAATACACTACCATTAATAATTAACGTTTAAACATGTTTCTCGTTAAACGAAATTAAGTATTATTTGTATTAATAATCCTGATATTATTGACCTGGCTGCTTGTGAATAAGCAAGGGAAAAGCCACCACAGAAGGTCTCAGCTAGGAAATATTGAACTCAGACGCAAATGAGAAATATTTGCCAATGGAGACACCAAACGGAAAAAGGGACCTACTAAATAATCAGGGACAGTTAAAATACAGTCTGCACAACGCTGGTAAGACGAAATCTGTTACGCCCTAAACAATATGACTGCTATTACATCCAAACGGAAGCAAGTGTATGTAGAAGAATTTGAGAGGACGGAAAACGAAAGTTGGAAGTCAGATTTATGATAATTGAATAGCTATTCACCTGGTGTGTTCCGAATGTAAGAATCGTAACTCACCCCTGAATGAAACAATTAGTTATTTGAATTTTTTGTAAGGACAACTGAAAAATATATAAATGCATGACGAATAAGCTGTTTGATGACAGACTATTCATTGAAATAGGCATCACCAGTCATGATAGTTTTTTTTGAGGTTGATTGCGATCTGAAACTTTTTCAAACACTCCAAGGTCGCCTTTTTGAGGTCAGTGGTATGTTGGTTCTTGATTATCTAAAACCTAAAGACTTTCAAAATCAGACTGGAAGGATAAAGATAATAATAAATATGCAAGTAGTCAGTCACATACGTAAGAACATTACCGTATATAGGAAGTTGAGTTAATATTAATCAAAAGTTATTATGAGTCATTTGTCTGAAGTGTCTGCCTTGTCTTTTCGAGGTTGACATCTAAGTTTCACAGACTTAAACAGTATTTCTCAAGGCCGCGAAACAGTAAGAGCAATACAGATGTTTATTCCATCACAGTTAGTAGTATTTTAATTGACTGTGTTGTTCTCTAACCTATTAAGAATATATTATCTACTCTCCATCGCCAGGGCTTGAAGCTTGTGTAATTTGCCTGGATTAGCTTGTAACGGACCCAACTTTGTCTTGAGAGAACTGCAAAACCTAAAATCCTAACTTATTCAAACCGAACGGCTCATAATTAGTAACTATACAATGCTACCCAACACGGGAAACAGAATGCGGAAACATGGTTGGAGACAGCTAGCCTGGTCATATTCTCCATTTTCAATGATCGTATTACGGTCGTGAAAGAGGGAAAACTGCTGTGTTAATTCCACACCAGAAATGACGTAAGTTAGCAAGTGCCAAATGTACTTTTGTACATGTGGCGAGGTTCCATCAGCAGTCACTCTATAAGGGCTGATACGATTTCGCAACGTTGGACCATATCCTTCTATCTGTCAATTAGGAGTCGGTGCAGACTAGTTCTCTAGCGTTATCTCACATTTTACGGGAAGCAATTGCATGCTGAACATACAAAGGTTTGTGCTCAGAGTGTACCGAAGACTGCGTTTTGTCACTGTTTTCACTAAATAGGATTTTTTTTTCACATGCGAAATCTGAATAAACAAGCCTCCAGCCTGGTAGAAATTCATTCCTTGAGTCGCCAATGGTCATATACAAATTGAGACGATTAATCTCCTCTGTCGCCATATTTTTTATGTGAAATCTAAAATATCTAACAACTGATATTGGCGAAGTTGAATGCATTCATTTTATGGATGTATGTCGTACCTTATAATCAGCATCATGATTTGTCAATGAATTTTCGAAATCTAAACCGACATTGTAGAAATCGATCAGCCGAACCCTATGAAAAATGTGTTTTGAATTGGTGAGATTAGCTTCTGTCTGTCTGTCTGTCTGGATTCAACATAGAACTTGGCACCGAAGTGCAGCAGTTCGAGTTGCCACCTTCCAAATAGCACACAGAGGTAGACAAGAAGATGAGTGAAGAGAATCAATAGAGTTTGACAAATATAAGAGTGAAACAATGGGTAATGATAGAAAGGAATATGAAAGATTAAAGAGACTGAATACATCTGCGCTGGCCATTGACAACGATTTTGAGCCATGTCACCTATTGTCTCCAGCCATTGATTCCTAGAGTCCCGAGGCCCCCAACCCGGGAGTCTGCATCTCCCTACCTGACTCAGTTTAACTGTCAAGGATTTCATGGATTGATGCCATGTTTTTGTTTGGCCACCACTGGCTCTTTACCAACCTGAACCTATATCAGCTAACAATGCCCGTCGGGGGAGGCGGTGGTTAGGCATGCGCACCACGTGACCTAGCCATCTTAGTCTATGTAACTTTATAACCTCGTCGATTGATTTTCCCTCTTTGCCCAACACTCTACGCCTAACATCAACATTACTTACCTTATTAAACCACCTAACGTGAGACAGAGATCGCAGACATCTATGATCGAAAGCAGTCAACCTTTTCATGTCTTCAACTCGTATTGGCCATGTTTCAGAGTCATAGAGGACAGAGCGAACTGCTGAGGAGTACACAAATCCCTTGGTTGATAGCCGGATGTCACGCCTACGCCAGAGGTAGTGTAAGTCAGCGAAAGCAGCTCGAGCTTTTTGGATCCGTGCTGAGATTTCGTCGCCAATCAGTCCGTTGGTGCTAATACAACTTCCCAAATAGGTGAAGTGGTCAACATGTTCTATCACTTCACTCCCTATCACTAAGTTAGGAGTTGACGTGGTCTAGTCCTGTAGCAGCATCTTACATTTTGTAGGGGCGAATCGCATGCCAAACATACGAAGATTGCTGCTCAAGGTGTTCAGAAGACTCTGCATTTTTTCAGAATCCTCCCCTAACAGGACTATGTCATCTGCATATTCTAAGTCCATAAGACTATTCCCTGGTAACAAGTCGATTCCTAAGTCACTATGCGTCGGTGGCACAGTGGTTAGGACTCTCGCCGACCATGCACATGGTCCGGGGTTCGAGCCCACGCCGGCGCACACCTGATATCTATGGTCGGCCTGCAAAATTTGGGCTACCGATATCCATGCTGAAAATTCCATACTTGTACCAAAAATACAGTGTGGAATCAAGCTGTAAAATCAAAATCAAAAAATCAAAAAAAAAGGATACTTCCATTAGCAAATCTATGATGAAGTTGGACAGAAATGGGGAAAGTGGACATCCCTGTCGGACACCACTGGTTGTTACCAATTCAGATGACAATTCCCCATAAGCCCTTACACGACTACGTGAGTTTGAATAGAGTGCCTTGATTAGTGCAATGTACTTTCTTGGCACTCCCTTCACAGTCAGACATTGCCATAGTACCTTTCGGTCCACGGAGTCGAAGGCCGCCTTCAAGTCAAGAAATATGACAATTGTTGGACGCCGAAAAGTGTGTCTATGTTCTAGAATCTGTCGAAGAGTGAAGATATGATCTATGCACCCTCTACCTGGTCTAAAGCCTGCTTGATTTTCCCTCGTCTGTTCCTCCCGAGTTCTGCTTAGTCTATGCATGATTACTGAGCCTAGGATTTTAGAGACTATGTTCGTTAGGCTGATCCCCCTATGATTATCACACGAGGACTTGTTTCCCTTCTTGAATATCGGTATAATAAGTGACTTACCCCAGTCTGATGGTACTGTCTCTGATTCCCAGACTTTGCCTAGTACCTCAGTTAATCTACAAACTAGTATGTCACCCCCATATTTAAACACCTCCGGAATAATTCCGTCGGGTCTTGCCGCTTTGCCTCGTTTCAAATTACTGATAGCTTTTGTGACCTCACTTACAGACGGCGGACCAGTGTCTATATCCCATTCGGGTACGTGGTGGATGGCGGGGAGGTTCAGTGTGGCTGTAGGCAAGTTAAATTGTTCCTCAAAGTGTTCTTTCCAGCGTTCAAGGTGAGATTAGCTTACACTGACTGGTTAATTAACAAGTTATTTCGAAGTAAACAGAAGGAGCGTATTACTTAGAGCATCACGGCTGATCTAGATAAATCTAATTTTTGACTTATTTTCGACCATCCCTGGTGTATAAATACGGAATTTAACAGTAGATTTTACAGCTGCCGCACTTGAAAATGCAGGATAGTTTGTTTTTCTACCCCTTCAACATAAAAATGCACAAATCACTGTGGATGGCTATCTCTTATGCCTCAAAACACACATTATATCGTCACATTTTCGGAGCCTGTTGTGTTGAGTATTGAGACTGTCTGTTTGTTTTCGACATAGAACTTTGCACCGACGTGTAGCAGTTCAAGTCGCCACAGTCCATGCAGCACACAAAGGCAGAGACAGTAAACAGAGGTGTGAGACAAAGGAGGAGTAATAACGAAGAACAATATAGTTTCACTGGAAATCATAAGTCACAAGGAGTGGATGCATCTGCGCCACTGAGAACGATTTTGAGTCATATCACCGATTGCCTCCAGCCATTGGTGTTTACCGTCCCGAGGACCCCAACCAGTCAGGAAGTCTACACCTTCCTATGTGACTGACTTAAACTAACTGTTGTGGATTTCTTCATTGACTGATGAGGCCATGTTTTGGTCTAACCGCCGCTAGCTCTTTTCCAGCCTGACTGACCCTATATCAGCTAACATTGCCCGTAGTCGAGGAAGGCAATGGATAACTAAACTAGACATGCATGCGTAACACATTTCCTAACCATCTCAGTCGATGTAGCTTCACAGCCTCGTCGATTGACTTCCCCCTCCCACCTTACCCAGCACTCGACTGATGCCTAAACCTCAATATTGCTCACCTTATTATCCCACTTCACACGGTAGATAGAGCGCAGGCACCTATGATCAAAGACAGCTAATCTTTTTATATTTTCCACTCTCAATGTCTAGGTGTCACAGCCATAAACAAGGACGGAGTGGACTGATGAGCCGTACACCCGACCTTTGGTTGATATCTGGATATCACGTCTACTAAGCCAGAGACGGCATAAACTGGCATATGTATCCGTGCTGAGATTTCGTCAAAGGTCAAGCCGTTGGCGTTAGCTGATGGTACTTCCCAAATAAGTGAAGCGGTCAACGTGCTCTACTACTTCACTCCCTATTTCTAAACTAGGAGTCGGCGTAGTCCAGTCAGTCCTGTAACGTCATCTTACATTTGGCGGGAGCGAATCGCTCGCATGCCAAACATTCGTAGATTAAACACTTAGTGTGTCCATTTAACTCAGCGAAAAGACTCTTTTCAACATATTTATTATCAAGTTGCATATATATATGTTTGAAACAATGTTGATTGTGACGAGATATAAGTGAATACGTAGTCGAAAATCAAGTGACAAAATAGGTTAATTTATAAAATTGTTCATAGAACGAATAAATCGTAGAAAGGCAATTAGAATTAATAAAATTAGTAGGCAAATAAGACACGGCGTAACAAGATGAGAACTTTGACAAGATAACACTGAAAAATAATCATATTGAATCAAATAAAAAGGATGATCTGTGAGATAATACCGCAAATTATTATAAGGTGCAATCAACAATACCAAAAGATTGAATAAGCGATAGATGTAAAAAAAAAGGAAGAATACATACAGCCAAGGTGTAATTGGGGACTATAGTGATTTTTAACACGGATTAAGATCAATACCTAAAAAACGAGGAGTGGTTGAACAAACTTGTGCATAGGCAGATCTGGCTTTTCATGTTTATGGCCGAAGGTTCAGTAAAAAACATATTGGTCGGGTATGTAATGATTTACACGATTATTTTTCGCCTTAAAGTGAAGATGTACAGATAAGGTGATCAGATATTCAATTATTAAGCTTCATACTATCTCATCTCCGCCTCTTCGTAACCACGTAGAATAGAGTTCTTGCACTCTTTTAGGAAAAGGATGGCTGGCTCAAACGACCGACTGGTAAACACACATCTGGGGTCAACTACAGGATCTTATCCTTCAGCTTATAGAACAGTAATAGTCAACTACAAAAAAGCATTTCTCTGAACAGTGCTGGGTTGAATGTTTTCAGAATCTACCTTTAAGGATGTCAGCGGTGAGGTCAGCTTTTGCAGTCAACGTCCATATACAGCATTTTCTTGTGTGGGAATGTAAAAGCGTGTTTCATATATTTCATAAATATATATATATGGTGCACAGCTTGATAATAAATCCGTTGAAAAGAGTCTATTTTTGCGAAACAACTCGTTTGCATTCTCTGCATATCCTATTAGGCATTTCTCACGTTACTGAATTGTCTTGTATTGGTTGGACTAATCACCGTAGCTATTTACTGTCTGGTGTTGCACAAGGCGAGGTAGTATTTAATAATAGTAGCTTTATTCCTAAAAAGTACTTTTGATACAGTTATGAGATTTTCAGCATGTGTACAGTGTACATCTAATTTTCCCATAATATTATATAGGGGTAATAATAAAACAGGGCATTTACATTGATAATACTCTTACATAAGAATGTAAAATATAAAATTAACATTTAAGTGTAAATATTAAGAACGATATAGTAATGAATGAAAAAAAAGAATAATAAGGGCCGTTTACTTAGTGTATGTATGTCAGTAAGTTAGTAGTGTCGTACCTCAAACTTTCCTCATTACATAAAATGTGTGTGTCAAATAAAGTATTGTAGTTTTTTTTATACCTAATCGTCTTTTTATGGTCTTTTATAGTTGCTTATAGACCTGCCTCACAAAATGCAGGAAGATATTTGTGTATACAGAGGAATTTCAACGCCCTATAAAATACTTTACGCTGACTTTTTGTATGGGTTCACGTTTCTATCATTGACAACACATACATAGGAACTTTGACAAATGCTGTTCATTGCCTATTTTATGGCTAGTTTCTATCATTTCATTAATATGCTCCATTCAATGCAATTTTTTGACGTTTTTCAGGGCAAATTTTGTGCATACAATGAAACACCATCAAGACGTTAATGTATCGCATGAACACTTATAACAACTGACAGATTTTAACCAAAATGAACAAAATTATTGGTTGTGTGGGACATCTTCGTGACACACTGCAAACATTTCGTAGGTGCAACATGACGGCAGACGAAGTGTACATTAAATCAATCCTAAACAGCTTAAATCGAAAGCGTGTGGCACCACCCTTACGCCATGAAACAAACACCTGGGAAAGTATGCATGAAATTGACGAAAAATCACAAAAGCGTAGCACTTACAAAACACAAAAAACTTATATGACCCGCTGGAATCCGGTCAAATCTTCACAGGCGTTAGTGCGCAATGTGTCACCTCCCCTTGAAAGTTCTGTCAGTCCTACTGCTGCACCACGAACTTTGGAAAATATGAACAGGGAATGCAAACACTCACTTCAGGTGATTGAAAAGCTACCACCAAAAAATATTAAGTCCTACTTAAGCATAAACCAGACGCCAGCAGAAAGCGTCATTTTATTGCGTCAGTGGTTTGAAGAACTGGAATTAAATGAACTGGTTCGCATCGTTCCATCTTCGTCAAATCTCGCTGCCTATGTCCCGAAGTATGCAAGTGTTTCTTACAAAGCTAATTTTGTAGATGTTTCACCCTATCACAACTCGTGAAACTCGGGGTTGATATATCTAAAATTGAAGAGATTCCAGGAGTTGCCAACATGTTGGTGAAACTTGATTTTCACACTGATGTTGAACCTGTATTATGGCAGCTTGCAGACTTTGGATTCAAGCCTGAACAAATTGCACGTGTTATAACAGTATTTCCCAAGATACTAAAGGTAGAAATTTATCTTTATTTAATTTTGGTTAGCTCTCGCTAGATGAAATCAACTCGCGAGTATCATATTTTACAGATCGACAAGTCTCGCCAACTGATGTTGTTAAAATTATCTGTAAACATCCTACTATACTCAGTAAAACATCTGTGGATATAGATAAACACCTTGGTCAAGTAAAGATGCTGTATGTGTTAAAAAGTAGGCTAAGTTTGTAAGTTATTATTATTTCAACTGATTTAGATAAAGAAATTGTTGACCTAATCACAACTGAATCCAAAATTATAGTGCATCCGTTACCTAAAATCAAGGTGAGTATTAGTTACAGTTTACTTTCAGATAAGTGCACACAATATGTGAGCTTTTAGCCTATAACAGTTAAATACATCTTTTTCTGTGAAGAACTCTTAAATATTACACACCGACGGTCTATAAATTGCCATTAGAACGGATATTATTAGTTTTTTTGTGTGCATATTAATAGTGAATGAATGAGTCGAATTGAGTTTACGTACAACAAAGCCCATTCCATCCTTTGTTTTCGTATCATCTGCCAAATGTGATGATAAAGTAAACTAAACTTGAATAAACACGTGTTGCTAAACTGTGTATAGTCCGAAAATATTTACAGTGCATTAAACAACTCCTGCATGGGGCATTATTATTATTATTATATTCTTTAATTCCTAGAGGAACATAGGGCTTCAGCTGCCCAAGTCTCCATTTCCTTCTGTTTTCTGACAACTTTTTCACTCCGCTCCAAGTCTGCCCACACGCTTTCATCTCCTCCTCACATGACTTCCTCCAAGTCACCCACCCTTGCACTCACGACCAACTCGCCACCCGCTTCCCTTTCGGCCTGGTTCCACTCGAGCGATGGCTTGTCTAGTGATGTCACTCACTTGATGGTTTCCTCAGAGTATGGTCACAGTCCAATCCATCTTCATTTCTTCCTGCTTATTTGTTTCACAATCGGTTCCTGCCGTGTTGTTTGGTTCGCTGATTGCCATAGTTCCCACCCTGTTGGTGATCTTTTCTGGCCGGCCATCTGATCTTGAGTGGTATTGAGCGAAGACAACTGATAATGAAGGTCTGAAGTTTGTTTGAGATGCTATTTATGGTGAGCAGTGCAAGTCTCTGATCCGTATAATAAGTAGCACTGACTGGCTTCACATTGGAGTCGAAAATCCGGATCTTACTTTTGATGGTGAGTGATGTTGACCTCCACACAGACTTCAGAGTAATGAAAGGTTGTCTTGCTTTTCCGATTCTGGATTTGATATCCTCGTCACTCCCGTCGGCCTGTAGTTGAAACGATGCTTCCATGTAGGTAGGTAGGTAGGTGAAGGAGGTTGTTTCTTTCAGGTTCCTCCCATTTATGCAGGCTGACTGTCGTCTGTTGGTGTTGGCCAGGAATATTCATCACCACATCTGTTTTCTCTATGTTCACTTGAAGTCCTATCTTTGATGCTTGTTCTGCCAGCTTGTTGCTTTTCACTTGCATATCTTCCAGTTTGTGAGAAATCAGACACATATACCACATCGGCGAAGTCCAAGTTCTATTTTTGTGTGAGTCCATTTTATGCCTGTTTCCTCATTGGCCGCTAGCTGTCTGTCGCATTATCCAGTCTACTGCAATCAGGAAGATCATTGGCGATAATAGACAGCCAGCTTGCCTCACTCCCGTCCTCACTTCGAGGGCTTCTGTAAGTTTCCCGTTGTGGATTACTTGTCATGCAGCATTGTCGTATAACTGTTGGATGAGATGTATAATTGTCGATGGGAGCCCTTGGTAGTAGCGGATTAGTTCCCAAATCACCTCTCGGTCGACGCTGCAATGTCGAAGGCCTTTTCAAAGTCGATGAAGTTGAGTGAGGCAGAGAGGTGACTTCCATTCCAAGCTTTGTTCAATGATGATCCGTAGTGTGGCGATTTGATCAATACATGACTTGTTTCTCCTGAATTCAGCTTGTTCCGGTCGGAGTTTTTCATCCAGTTTGGCTTGTTTGATTCTCTCCGGGATGATGGGGCTTAGTATTTTGCTTGGGATTGAGAGGAGCACAATTCCGTGCCAGTTTTTACATTGTATGGGCCATAACCCTCATTTTTATCCCTGTAATATTTCATTTCATCTGTAACTGAATAACAAATCAATGTAGAAATTGCAAAAGAAGTGCATTACTTTAATTCGTCACATTTAGAAACAGTTTACGAAAAAGAAAACATAAATAAAATGATAATATAGTCGAAACACATGCACGGGGAAATATTCAAACGAAAATTAGGAGCAACTTCATCAGGTTTTCAAAAAGTGATTCTTGTCATTCATTACAAGGAATCAAACTGGTCAATGTGTGTACTGTTCTACTCGGCTCAAACAAGTAATGAGATACTTTACCACCTGTAATTCAGGAGCTCGTTCCAACATTGTTCATCGTTGGGAGTATTTGCTTGGCTTGTGTGGAGTATGCTGACCACTTATATGTATATATGTAAAACTTGAGGACTGTGGTAGTAAGTAATTCCATATTAGTTTGTTTATTAGATATATCACACAGTGAAACAGTATGATTTACTGGATTTAAGCTGGATCCAGTAAATAATACTGTTTCACTCACTGTGTGATATATCTAATAAACAAACTAATATGGAAAACCTGTAGTCTTTCAGCGTATTTTGATCCTAACAGTAATGAAGTGGCATTTAGAGAACTCTTAGGATAGTCGAAACCCAGGAATAGCAAAAGTTGACAAATTTTAAAAGACCTGTTTGTGTCTTTAATAAAATTTCATCGCCAACCAATCGATACACTCTCACTTAGGCCTAAAACACACCAAGTTTCCATAGAATTACCTACTCTGATCTCCATTTAGCCTTTGCATAGCTATGAAGTGACTTTAGGGTATCAGATTCTGTAATAGTTAGTATGGTCTTCTCGTGGTTATCATGGGTAGAGAGAGAGAGAGCATAGGAATGGGCTTAGCTTTTTACCTCAGCTTTAATGATCTTCTAACGGCCATCGACAGAGTTGATTGTGTAGTAATTTGGAAATTCCTTTACCATTATGAAGTGCCTCCAATATTTCCTTACCCCATCCATGCTAAGTGATGTGCGAAAAAATGTCGGCGATGACTTTGAATTGGAGGTAAGACTGCCTGCTGACGCCGTTGATATCTCTGATTGGGGTGTACTGGATCATGCAACACACAGTGTGTGGAAGCGATGGGGCAAGAGCACGTTGAACTGATAAGACTCTACAAGATCTGGACTTAATGGATTATTTCTGCCTGGTATCACACAAACTCGAAATCTATAGACGAAAATCAATAAGTTGACAGAAAAAGCAACAAAGACATGACTTCAAATGAACATATCGAAGACAGAGGTTTTCGAAGTTGCCTGACCAGCGAGTACAGCAACATGCAACATCATTTGCAATCAATGGAAAAAATCTATGCGAAGTCAGGATTTTTTTTCAAGCATAAACGATACAGAAACAAATCAACTGGACAAAACTATCGTCAAGATACCTTCATTTTACTTCTCCAACTGATTTGGTGTCGCCATATGAGTTAAATCGTCTCAAAAGATGCTGAATTCATAGCTATTGAGGTGTGCGTCGGTGGCACAGTGGTTGGTTAGGACTCTCGTCAACCACGCACATGGTCCGAGGGGTTCGATCCCCTGCTCCGACGCATACCTGATATCTATGGTTGGCCTGCAAAATTTGGACTACCGATATCATCACATGCTGAAAATTCCTTACTTGTACCAAAAATACGTTGTGGAATAATCAAGCTATAATAAAAAAAAAATACTTGACCAGTTTAATGTTGTTGTATTCAGGTTTTAGGAGCTTCAATGTGAAGTCGACATGGGTTGTTTTTAGAGACTAAAAACACTGCTTCACTACTAACCTAAGTTATATGTGCATCGGTTACCGAGTAAGGGGAATTCGACAAACCTATGACTCAATAAATAATACTCTTTTACTGTTAGAGGATATAGGGTCAGGCTGGAAAAAAGCTAGCGGCTGTCAAACAAAAACATGGCTTCATCAGTCAATGAAATCCATAACAGTTAGTTTAAGCCACGTAGGAAGGTGTAGACTTCCTGACTGGTTGGGGTCCTCGGGACGGTAAAAATCAATGGTTGGAAACAATTGGCGACATGGCTCAAAATCGTTGTCGACGATGGCTAGCGCAGATGCATCCACTCCTTGTGACTTATGATTTCCAATGAAACTGTTTTGTTCTTCGTTATTACTCCTCCTTTATCACACCTCTGCTTACTGTCTCTATTATGCTTTTCTTGTACTTTCTTCTCTTGATTTGTGTGCTGCAAGGAGGGAGTGTGGGGACTTGAACTGGTGCACATTTGTGCAAAGTTCTATGTCGAAAACAGACAGACAGACTCTTTTACTGCGTGACCTGTCTAAATCTAACAATTACCATGGAATGTATTTATATGTACGTCATTTTATTCTTTGTGTTTTTTAGAGAATTTCTGGTTTTTACGTTGTTTAAAGTGTGTGTTATCTCCAGTTATTTCACATGATCCATTTATAGGATGTTTACGTGATATTATCAAAAATGATGGGTTTCCCGCAACCAACTATACAGAAAATGATTCTCACCAATCCGAAACTGCTAGTAACAGGTACAATGTCCAATAGTGTATTTTAATTATTATTTTTGAATTCTTTTTATGTGATATAGTTCTGGCTACAAATAAATAAGATACACTAACCTGTCCGTTAACATGTAATCAGTACATCTTGATAGATTCATAGCTAATTTTTTTCGGAAATACAACTACATTCATCAGAGTTATTAGGAGTAAAAGTCCATTCGCTGGATAAAAGTATTCGGCTAATTTTAAGAAATCTTAACCTCGCCAGATACTAGCTTGCTAGGCTACTAGCTTACTAGTTTTCTCGCCGGTCCCAAGCCCGGGTAAAGAGGGAGGGTTGGGGCGTGGTGCTAGCAACTCCACCCCTGTAAAAGAACGTCCCAAATGGCGATATCAAAATCCTGATGGGCAACATGAATGCGAAGCTGGAACGAGACAACACAGGAAGAGAACTCACCATGGGCCGTGAGGCCCTCGGTGAAATGAACGACATTGGCGAACTCTTCTCAGACTTCTGCGCCTTCAATGATTTCGTGATTGGTGGTAGTGTGTTCAAACACAAGGATATACACAAGACGACATGGATTTCACCAGATGGAAACACCAAGAATCAAATAGACTTCATCTCAATTTCAAGAAAGTGGAGACGGAGCCTACTGGACACAAGGTCAAGGAGAGGAGCAGATGTGGGTTCAGACCACTATCTAGTACAAGGAACTTTCAAGGTGAAACTAAAAGCCTCGAGGATAGCTGGAGAAAGACCACAATGCAAGTTCAACACTCAATTACTGAAGGGCACAACCACAAAAGACACCTTCACTGCAACTGTCAGAGCAAGGCAAGAAACACTACGCGACATCACTGAAGAATCATGCGTGGAAGAACATCGGAAGTCTTTGAAGGCGATTCTCAACGAAACGTGTTCAACGGTTCTAGGAAGAAAGAAGAGACAAGACAAGGAATGGCTCTCAACGGACACTTGGAAATTAATAGAAGAGAGGAGAATGGTGAAAGAGAAAATGATTCAATGCAAGGACAGACAGGAGAAGGAGACGATGAGCTCAACTTACAAAGCATTGGACAAATAAGTGAAGAAAAGTGCTAGGAAGGACAAAAGACGATTCTACGACAATCTAGCTACTGAAGCTGAAAAGGCAGCAGGCAAAAGGGACCTGAGGACACTATATCAGATAACCAAATCTCTATCCGGGAAGAGACCAACACAAGCGAAACCTATAAAAGACATTTTTTTTTTTTTTTTACCAAGGAAGAAAGACAGATTAAACAATGGGCGGATCACTTCAAAGGACTCTTGAACCGACCATCACCTGCAACCCGTCCAGAAATACCAACAACAGCGCGCATACAACTGCAAGTTGACACCAATCCTCCAACGAGAGCTGAAGTCTTGAACGCAATCAAGCTTTTGAAAGCTGGAAAAGCAGCCGGACCAGATGGAATACCCCCTGAAGCACTGAAAGCGGACCCAGAGACGACAGCAAACATGCTGACTCCATTATTGCAAAAGGTCTGGAAGGAGGGAAAGGTGCCTACTGACTGGAGGAAAGGTTACCTCGTGAAACTACCAAAGGAGGGTGACTTACGCCTCACTCTGCAAGAACTGACGAGGAATGATGCTCCTATCAACGCCAAGTAAAATCCTGAGTCGCATCATCCTCGAGAGAATAAACGACGCACTGGAGACAGAACTCCGACCAGAACAAGCTGCATTCAGGAAAGGCAAATCATGTACTGACCAAATTGCAACTCTTCGCATCATCATCACAGAACAAAGCATGGAATGGCAATCAAACCTCCACCTCAACTTTATAGACTTTGAGAAGGCCTTCGACAGCGTTGACCGTGAAGTAATTTGGAAATTACTCGAGTACTACGGCGTACCCCAAATATTCATCAACCTTATTCAACAGCTGTACGACAACGGCACCTGCCATGTGATCCACAACGGAAGACTCAGCGAGGCGTTTGGAGTAAACACAGGAATCAGACAAGGGTGCTTACTATCACCAATGATATTCCTAATTGTGGTGGACTGGATTATGCGTCAGACTGTGGGAAACGAGAAGATAGGAATATCCTGGACTGACGTGAAGAACCTAGAAGACCTGGATTTCGCGGATGACTTATGTTTGATGTCACACACAATCGAAGACTTACAAGCGAAAACCGACAAACTGGTCGAAGAAGCAGCAAAGACAGGACTCCAGGTAAACATAGACAAGACGGAGGTTATCAAAATAACCAACCAACAACAGCAACAACATCCAACGTCAATCACCATCATCGGGAGGGATTTGAAAGAGGTTACTTCATTCACTTATCTAGGGAGCATTGTCTCAACTACAGGAGGAGCGGACGAGGACGTCAAATCGAGAATCGGGAAGGCGAGAAACACATTCATCAGCCTGAAATCAATCTGGAAATCTTCGTCACTCAGCATCACCAACAAAATTCGGATTTTCAATACAAACGTAAAGTCAGTTCTTCTATACGGATCAAAAACTTGGCGGGTCACAAAGAATATTTCCAAAAGGTTGCAGACCTTTATAAACAACTGTCTTCGCTCTGTACTCAAGATCAGATGGCCGGAAAGAATCACCAACAAGGAATTATGGGAACAAACAAAGAAAGAACTAATCGCCCAACAAATATGAAGGAGAAAGTGGAGATGGATCGGACATTCGCTGAGGAGACCGCTGGGTGACATCGCGCGCCAAGCCCTCGAGTGGAACTTGAAAGGTAAGCGGCGTGTGGGACGTCCAAGGGTGACATGGAGGAGATCGTGTGAAGAGGAGTTGAAAGAATATGGATTAACATGGATGCAGGCGAAAAGTGTAGCAGAAGACAGAAGAAAATGGAGACGTGCAGTTGAAGCCCTATTTTCCACTAGGAACCCAAGGGAGCAATAATAATAATAAGAAATCTTACTCTTCTCATCTTCTATTAGAGATCATGGTTAGATTCTGGTGGTGTTTAACAATGTGAATTCGTTGTTTTGAGCGAGTTATGTGCATTATATATATATATATATAGCTTCTTTTAGTTTCTAGAGGAACGAAGGGCTAAAAGCCGTACGTCTCCATTGCATTCAGGTCTCCACCAACGTTTTCACATCTGGCTCCACATCTGCCCATATATTCCTTTTATCTCCTCTTCACACGACCCCCTCCATGTCACCCTTGCACTGACGACCAACTCGCCGCTTCACATTTGGGTTCCACTCGAGCGATGGCCTGGTGTGTGTGTGATGTCACACACTTAATGGTTGGTTTTCTTACAGATATGGCCGCAATCCAATCCACCCGCATATATATACTGCACGATCGCTTCCTGTTGTGTTTGTTTGTTCGTTCATCGCCAGAGATCCTACCCTGTCGCTGATCTTTTCTGACCAGCCATCTGATCTTGAGTAGTATTGAGCGAGAAGACAGCCGTTGATGAAGGATCGTAGTTAGTTTAAGGTGCTCTTCATGACACGCCAAGTCTCTCTACCCATTAAAGAGTAGCACCGACTTCACATTGGAGTTGAAAATCCAGATCTTATTTTTGATTCTGAGTGCTGTTGACCTCCACACAAACTTGAGAGAAATGAAAGCTTTCATTGCTTTCCCTATCCTCGTTTTAAAATCCTTGTCAGTTCCGCCTGTAGTTGAAACGAGGCTTCCCAGGTAGGTGAGTAGGAAAGGAGCTTGCTTCTTTCAGATTTCTTCCACTTATACTGATTGTTGTCTATTGCTGTTGGCTTATTTTATTTATTATTTATTCAAACGCATAAAAACTTGGTACAATATGGCACTAAGAAGGATGTGCCACACAATAATAATAAAACAACATAGATCAAAAGAAAAAAAATATAAGTAGAGAACGGATAAAGAACTTCATCTGGAAGGAAAACAGTCATGCTTAACAAGTTCAAACAGTGTTCGTTAGCTATCATCGGGAAGGGAAGAAAGAAGGAAATCGCAACACATTCGCCACTGATTACGATTCTTGGCCATATCCGATAACGTTTCGAGCCATCGATTTGAGCTATCTCTCGGACCCCAACCAGGGAGTCGTGACACACCAACCGATGCTAATCTAGCACAAAAATCCTTCATCCCACGACGCCACGTCATGGACTGACCACCTCTCCGCCTTTTCCATCCCGTCCCAGGGCTAGCGAACAGAGACCTGTACGGAAGCCTCTGGGATGACATTCGGAGCACATGTCCAAGCCACCGGAGCCGGTGTTTCCAGATGACGACATTCAATGAATGGTGATCTCCACTTTGTTCAAACACACGCCGCCGAACCTCAGAATTACTCACGCGATGATGCCATCATCGAACGCAAGCAATCCTGCGGAGACAGCGGTGATCGAACACGCAGAGTCGCCGCACATCCTCAGCTCGGAGAGGCCAGGTTTCACAGGCGTAGAGCAGCGGAGGCCGCACCGAAGCATTGTATACCCGACCTTTGACAGCCAGGCTAACGTCGCGACGGCGCCATAGGTGGCTCAAGTTGATGTATGCCACCCTAGCCTTCATTATACGGTTGGAAATCTCATCCGTCACCCCTCCGCCAGCACTCACACAACTACCCAGGTACACAAACTTATCAACAACTTCAAGCGGTTCACCCGCAAGAGTGAGTGCAGGTACAGGCTCCTGCCAATCTTGTAACAGTACTTTGCACTTAGACGGCGCAAAGCACATACCATACTTACAGACACTGATCGCCAACTGATTAAGTGCGATTTGGGCAGCCTGCATGCTATCGCACAGTAAGACGATATCGTCTGCATACTCGAGGTCGAAAAGTCTATCTCCAGGTAGCAGATCTACACCACCTTCACGCACATCCTTCAGAGCTGACTCCAGAATGTCATCGATGGCAAAGTTAAAGAGAAATGGAGAGATTGGGCAACCCTGTCTAACCCCACTGTTGGTTGGGAACAGTGGTGATAGTTGGTTGTATGCCCTCACTCTACCTGAGGTGTTTCTGTATAGGGCTTTCAAGATGTTAACAAATTTCTCAGGTACACCTCTCTCTAACAGACAGTTCCAGAGCACAGTTCTGTCCAACGAATCGAAGGCAGCCCTAATATCAAGAAACACAACGATCGTTGGCCTGCAATACGTGTGGCGGTGTTCCAACAACTGACGAAGGGTGAACACCTGATCAATGCATCCACGACCTGAACGAAACCCAGCCTGCTCTTCGCGAATCAATCCTTCACGTATTTTGCACAGTCTGCGAAGCAAGACAGCAGCCAATATTTTAGACGCGACTGGTAACAGACTGATACCCCTATGATTGTCACACGAATTACGTCGACCCTTTTTAAAGATGGGGACGATAATGGCTTCGTTCCACATTGATGGTACACTCTCTGTCTCCCACACCTTCCTGAACAACCCAGTTAGAGCCATTGTGAGAGTCTCGCCACCATCTTTAAAAAGAGCCGGGGGTAATTTGTCTGGGCCGGGCGCCTTATGGCGTTTCAGAACTTGGAGTTCCTTACGGACCTCCGCTTCGGTGGGTGGGTCGGTACTAACCGACCAAGGAGCACTCGGGCTAATGATAGTAGACACTGAAGCTGGTGGCCAGCTGAACTGCTTCCCGAAGTGCTCTGCCCAGCGTTCCAGGCGTCTTTTCAGGCTGGTAATTGGAGTGCCATCTGCCTCACAGACCGTCTCGCTGACACCTTGTTTCTTGCTGCCGGTGGCTCGTATGAGTTGGAACAGCTTCCGACTGTTGCCAGATGCAGCAGCTGACTCCATCTCACACGCACGTTCTGACCACCAGGCTTCGCGGTCCTTACGTAAACACTGTCTAATCTTGCGCGTGAGCGCCTTTCGCTGATTGTTGTATTCGCTGCCAGCCGGAATGGACCGGCGTTCATCCATGAGTTGCAAGGAACTCGCAGAAACCCAGTGGTTGTTAGCGGAGCATTCTTTCAAGCCGCAAGCGGCTACACTCGCCTTTTGCATGGCACCTTGCACATGAAGCCAATGTTCATCTATACTACTTGGGGGGTTGCTGGCAAGCATTGTTTTTAACTCATTCTGATATTTCAAAGAAGTAGCAGGTGCTACTAGTTTGCTCACATCAACGCTTAGACGACGGCTTTTACGAACCCCACCAAATCGCAAGACGAACTTGGCACACACTAACGCATGATCGGAGTCCAGGCATGTGCTCCAGGAGGAGCGACAATCTCGCCGCCGGAAACTGACCGCGATATGATCAATCTGAGTCCAAGCTTGCTTCGCAGAGGGAGGACGCCAGGTAGCGCTACGGCGATGGCTGTGCCGGAAGTTGGTGCTAGCTAGAAATAGGTTGTGATCCGCGCAAAGCTGCAGAAGACGGTCCCCATTATCTGACCTGCGACCATGTAGTCCCCACTGACCACCTAGACGATTCTCCTCTGAGCTTAGACGCCCCACCTGTGCATTCAAGTCCCCAGCCAGCACTACGATATCCCTCCGACCCGCCTGTTTCAAGAGATCGCTCAGTTGGTAGTAAAACTCATCCTTCATTGCATCCGGGCTGCAATCCGTCGGTGCATAGGCAGAGACAACAAATAGACACCGCCTATCTGGCCTACTACTCTTTACTTTCGTATAACCTTCCAGCCTCACAGCACATAAACGACTGTTAATGGGAATCCAGTCGAGCAGTGCAGCTTCGGCTCTAGCGCTCAGTGCGACACTGACGCCACAGGGTCCCCGGATAAGCGCAGGTGGTACATACTACTAGAACTTCCAGATGGAGAGGATAGTCGAAGCACTTCACTGGGATCTTGAATGCGGGTCTCCGAAATGCAGCAGACATCGATAGCGAGGCTTTCCAAAGTTCTTACCAACCCTGCCTGTTGTCCGATTTGCATCAGCGTCCGAACATTGTAGGTGGCCAGCTTGAACGCGGTTTCAGGATATCTGTGTTAGATGTCACACTGGGAACAACCATTTCGAGGATTACTTACTAACATCTCCAGACGCCACAGACAAGCTGGGAATCTAGACAAAGATGAAAGGCTGTCGAAGGTTAAAGAGTCAAGTTTAGCGAAGGTAAAACACAGGAAACTATGTATAAAAAAGTAAAATAAAAGTTAGGTAGAAAGGACATAAGTTACTTGAGACAACAATATTACTTGAAATCATTTTTTTTCAAACGCGCGGAGAGTTTCAATAATAGTTTGTTGTTTTACTTCATTCTTGTGTGAGGGCTGAGATACCGCCCGGGCACCCAGACCGAAGCAGGTGGTTTTCTTAAGATACCACCCGTCGCGCCTTTGACTTGAAGTCTAATCCGTAAGGCAGCGTCAGAAGCTGCATTCGTATGGTTTCCGGTGACCCATATGGGTTCATAGGCCATTCGATCCGATTGCATACTGGAGCCCATGTACACCATAGTAACTGCTTTTAGTTTAACCGCTGTTCAGAAAGCCTTCCTGACATGGTAGGACCTGCAGCGAAAAAGTCACAGTCAGTTTAGCTTGTTCGGTCATTGTGGTATTTAAGCCCTACCACCACGGCAAGATAACAGTTGTCGGCCTAGTGCTGTTGGCTAGGAATCTCCTTCACTTCTATTTTCTCTATGTTCACGTGAAGTCCTATCTTCTATGGATGCTTGTTTTGCCAACTCGTTGCTTTTCACATATATATATATCCTTTAATTCCTAGAGGAACATAGGGCTTCAGCTGCCCAAGTCTCCATTGCCTTCAGTTTTCTGACAACTTTAGACCAGGTAGAGGGTGCATAGATCATATCTTCACTCTTCGACAGATTCTAGAACATAGACACACTTTTCGGCGTCCAACAATTGTCTTATTTCTTGACTTGAAGGCGGCCTTCGACTTCGTGGATCGAAAGGTACTATGGCAATGTCTGACTGTGAAGGGAGTGCCAAGAAAGTACATTGCACTAATCAAGGCACTCTATTCAAACTCACGTAGTCGTGTAAGGGCTTATGGGGAATTGTCATCTGAATTGGTAACAACCAGTGGTGTCCGACAGGGATGTCCACTTTCCCCATTTCTGTTTAACTTCATCATAGATATGCTGATGGAAGTATCCTTAACTGAACGTAATGACTTAGGAATCGACTTGTTACCAGGGAATAGTCTTATGGACTTAGAATATGCAGATGACATAGTCCTGTTAGGGGAGGATTCTGACAAAATGCAGAGTCTTCTGAACACTTTGAGCAGCAATCTCCGTATGTTTGGCATGCGATTCGCCCCTACAAAATGTAAGATGCTGCTACAGGACTAGACCACGTCAACTCCTAACTTAGTGATAGGGAGTGAAGTGATAGAACATGTTGACCACTTCACCTATTTGGGAAGTTGTATTAGCACCAACGGACTGATTGGCGATGAAATCTCAGCACGGATCCAAAAAGCTCGAGCTGCTTTCGCTGACTTACACCACCTCTGGCGTAGGCGTGACATCCGGCTATCAACCAAGGGATTTGTGTACTCCTCAGCAGTTCGCTCTGTCCTTCTCTATGACTCTGAAACATGGCCAATACGAGTTGAAGACATGAAAAGGTTGACTGCTTTCGATCATAGATGTCTGCGATCTCTGTCTCACGTTAGGTGGTTTAATAAGGTAAGTAATGTTGACGTTAGGCGTAGAGTGTTGGGCAAAGAGGGAAAATCAATCGACGAGGTTATAAAGTTACATAGACTAAGATGGCTAGGTCACGTGGTGCGCATGCCTAACCACCGCCTCCCCCGACGGGCATTGCTAGCTGATATAGGTTCAGGTTGGAAAAGAGCCAGTGGTGGCCAAACAAAAACATGGCATCAATCCATGAAATCCTTGACAGTTAAACTGAGTCAGGTAGGGAGATGCAGACTCCCGGGTTGGGGCCCTCGGGACTCTAGGAATCAATGGCTGGAGACAATAGGTGACATGGCTCAAAATCGTTGTCAATGGCCAGCGCAGATGTATTCAGTCTCTGTAATCTTTCATATTCCTTTCTACCATTACCCATTCTGTTTCACTCCTATACTTGTCAAACTCTATTGATTCTCTTCACTCATCTTCTTGTCTACCTCTGTGTGCTATTTGGAACGTGGCAACTCGAAGTGCTGCACTTCGGTGCCAAGTTCTATATTGAATCCAGACAGAGACAGGCAACTTTTTCACTCCGCTCCAAGTCTGCCCACATGCTTTCATCTCCTCCTCACATGACCTCCTCCAAGTCACCCACCCTTGCACTCACGACCAACTCGCCACCCGCTTCCCTTTCGGCCTGGTTCCACTCGAGCGATGGCTTGTCTAGTGATGTCACTCACTTGATGGTTTCCTCAGAGTATGGTCACAGTCCAATCCATCTTCATTTCTTCCTGCTTATTTGTTTCACAATCGGTTCCTGCCGTGTTGTTTGGTTCGCTGATTGCCAGAGTTCCCACCCTGTTGGTGATCTTTTCTGGCCGGCCATCTGATCTTGAGTGGTATTGAGCGAAGACAACTGATAATGAAGGTCTGAAGTTTGTTTGAGATGCTATTTATGGTGAGCAGTGCAAGTCTCTGATCCGTATAATAAGTAGCACTGACTGGCTTCACATTGGAGTTGAAAATCCGGATCTTACTTTTGATGGTGAGTGATGTTGACCTCCACACAGACTTCAGAGTAATGAAAGGTTGTCTTGCTTTTCCGATTCTGGATTTGATATCCTCGTCACTCCCGTCGGCCTGTAGTTGAAACGATGCTTCCATGTAGGTAGGTGAAGGAGGTTGTTTCTTTCAGGTTCCTCCCATGTATGCTGACTGTTGTTGTTGTTGGCCAGGAATATTCATCACCACATCTGTTTTCTCTATGTTCACCTGTAGTCCTATCCTCTCTGGATGCTTCTTGTGCCAGCTTGTTGCTTTTCACTTGCATATCTTCCAGTTTGTGGGAAATATATATATATATATATAAGATCCAGAGACGGGCTTTTTTCAGAATTTAAAATGTGTGTGGTGATTGACGATCAAGTCTGATAATCATCAAAGAAGTTTAACTTTGTGTAGAAAGCTAAAATAATTGCAACACACTGTCTGTTTCAATAATGTCGAGTAATCAGATTGTATTGCGTTTTCATGATCCTGTAACAGAACGCGATCATTTGTCAAATAACTTTACTATGATGCATTGGCGTCTTAACCTTCCAATTGATGTCATACCTATGTGGCCTGAAGCATTATCTACAGCACCACATATACTCTATCAAAGATGCACATTCCTCGTAAGGCGAAATTTGTTCCAACCGGATCCAACCAAGTGAGTTTAATTTTGTGATAAGCATTGCACCTTAAAAGAGGCGTTTGCTTGTTTTCCTGTGTATGGATAGTTAGGCTTACTTAACTTACGCTATGGATATTTTCTTACCTTCTTGAATTCGATTAATATTTGCTGAGACAAGGAAACATTCAATACAATTCATACAGTTTATGGACCAATATAGGGATTATTATTATTCAAATTCATACTTCTCTAACTAATCTTAACCTGGTAAATTAAAAGATGCATTAAGGGGAACTCAGTGGGACAACGTAAACTTCTTGCAAATATAATCTCTGTGAAGAGAGAGTTGTAATATAATTGCAAGTAATTATAAAATGTCAGGATATAATTTATCTTTAAAGAATAGACTTTCGAAATAGTAGCTGAATCTGTTTAATCAATGATGAAGTTAACGTGACAAGTTTTAAAAAAAGGCGTTTGTATTTATTTAATATTTTTTTTATTACAGCTTGATTCCAAACTGTATGTTTTTGGTACAAGTAAGGAATTTTCAGCATGTAATATCGGTAGCCCAAATTCCGCAGGCCAACCATAGATATCAGGTGTGCGTCGGGGCAGGATATCGAACCCCTCGGACCATGTGCGCATGGTTGGCGGGAGTCCTAACCACCAACCACTGTGCCACCGACGCCCAGCTAACTAACTAACTACAGCCTTTAGTTAATTTAACGGTATTCAATTCACAAAGTCAGTCGATATCAGGTCTCAGTAGTTTTAGTGTTTGTTGTCTTTGAGATTTCAATTTTGATGAAACTTAATATTCTTCTTCTTCTTTATAGACCGTTGTACACACCCCTGAGTACTGTGGTTGCGCAAACAGATGAAGAATTTTGTCAAAAGTATGGATTTACTACAGAGAACGATTACGATGACTTCTTGCGAACTCTGTAAACATTATTTGTATATAAATTATGACTTATATATATATATATATATATATATATATATATATATATATATACATCGCTCCAATATCTTGCTAGTGACTCTTATCATGCTTTCACGAATTCCGCTCGAGTTTTGCTGCGATTTTGTTTTATTTTCTAAGAAACACCACATAATTACACTTATGAAAAGTGGCAATATTGTGTAAACAATCTATCCCCCGTGTGAAGTGGTATAATAGGGTGAGCAATATTGAGGTTTAGGCATCAGTCGAGTGCTGGGTGTAAGGTGGGAGGGGGAAGTCAATCGACGAGGCTGTGAAGCTACATCGACTGAGATGGTTAGGAAATGTGTTACGCATGCATGTCTAGTTTAGTTATCCATTGCCTTCCTCGACTACGGGCAATGTTAGCTGATATAGGGTCAGTCAGGCTGGAAAAGAGCTAGCGGCGGTTAGACCAAAACATGGCCTCATCAGTCAATGAAGAAATCCACAACAGTTAGTTTAAGTCAGTCACATAGGAAGGTGTAGACTTCCTGACTGGTTGGGGTCCTCAGGACGGTAAACACCAATGGCTGGAGGCAATCGGTGATATGACTCAAAATCGTTCTCAGTGGCGCAGATGCATCCACTCCTTGTGACTTATGATTTCCAGTGAAACTATATTGTTTTTCGTTATTACTCCTCCTTTGTCTCACATTTCTGTTTACTGTCTCTGCCTTTGTGTGCTGCATGGACTGTGTGGCGACTTGAACTGCCGCACATCAGTGCAAAGTTCTTCTATGTTGAAAAAAAGGCATACGAAAACTGAAGTTTATAAGGATGTGAATGTTAGTAGTAATAAAGCCTAAGTGATTGATTGACTGCAATGGAGTAGAAGGCTGTTTGTTTATTTGTAGACTGACTGTAGAGTATGTATCGTACAAGCATAAATCCTAATAAAATTACTTCTAGATTCCCCTAAAGAAACAGATAAGATGGGAAAGTCATAAGCTAGCTAAACAGGTTCCTAATATATATGAGAAAATAACCTTAGCTAACTACTACTTGCACAAATTTGAGTGTCTGTCAAAAACAGTTTCAGTAGTTAGTTGGGTAAAAGTCACACAATTAATGCTGTTTAACAACAGCCTTCAAAGTTCAACCTAGTAGAGAAGCTCACGGAAGATTAAATGGAGGTGAGTAGAAGAATTCATGGATTAATTAACTGTTTAAGAGGAGGTCGAATTACGCCAGAAAGTCTCAATTCACTTGTGTACCACCACCAATGTCAAATGAAATACTTTCGATGAAATCAACAAGATATGAGGTGACCAGTAAAGATTACAAAAAAAACTGACACCAGTATTACAAAAATGCACGGAGCAAAGCAGTCGGTGCCAGTTATATATATATATATGTCCAAGCCAAGTTCACTTTTAACAATTTCAAAAATATTTATTATTATAATAAAAGTTTTTGTATTTCCCAATGAATGAAAAACAAGACGATATTGTTGCTCTTACTGACGTTTCGCTATTTAATGCTGCTGCTAATAATAGCTTTATCAAAGAAGTATAGTTAAACTGGAATTTACAAAATCCACTCAGCTTATATATATAGCAACTTGAGAAATTACAAAGAACGTGTCTAATATATCAGAAGTACTTTGTGTTAAATGCAGTCCAAATTGTCTGAATAGCAATGGAATTCGATGTTTTGCAGCATTCACTGTACGTAATTTACATATGTTAAAAGCACTTTTACATAAAACACGAAGATGAGGGAACCAGTTAGTGAAAAATCTAAATGAAGAAAAATTCAAACTGTGGGATGGATGTTAACGTTCACCACAGAGATGCAAATTCGAAAGCGACCGAATGTGAAAACACCAATAAGTAAATTAAGTCATACCACTGCTGGAGAAGGTGTGGAAAGAGGGCAAAGTACCTGAGGATTGGAAGAAAGGATACTTATTCAAACTACCAAAGAAAGGAGACTTAAGTCAATGGAAAAACTGGCGCGGAATTATGCTCCTCTCAATCCCAAGCAAAATACTAAGCCCCATCATCCTGGAGAATCGAACAAGCCAACCTGGATGAAAAACTCCGACCGGAACGAGCTAAATTCAGGAGAAACAAGTCATGTATTGATCAAATCGCCACACTACGGATCATCATTGAACAAAGCTTGGAATGGAAGTCACCTCTCTGCCTCACTCAATTTCATCGACTTTGAAAAGGCCTTCGACATTGCAGCGTCGACCGAGAGGTGATTTGGGAACTAATCCGCTACTAACAAGGGGTCCCATCGATAATTATACATCTCATCTCATCTAAAAGTTATACAACAATGCTGCATGACAAGTAATCCACAACGGGAAACTTACGGAAGCCTTCGAAGTGAGGACGGGAGTGAGGCAAGCTGGCTGTCTATTATCGCCAATGATCTTCCTGATTGCAGTAGACTGGATAATGCGACAGACAACGGCCAATGAGGAAACAGGCATAAAATGGACTCACACAAAAATAGAACTTGGACTTCGCCGATGTGGTATATGTGTCTGATTTCTCACAAACTGGAAGATATGCAAGTGAAAAGCAACAAGCTGGCAGAACAAGCATCAAAGATAGGACTTCAAGTGAACATAGAGAAAACAGATGTGGTGATGAATATTCTTGGCCAACACCAACAGACGACAGTCAGCCTGCATAAATGGGAGGAACCTGAAAGAAACAACCTCCTTCACCTACCTACATGGAAGCATCGTTTCAACTACAGGCCGACGGAGTGACGAGGATATCAAAGCCAGAATCGGAAAAGCAAGACAACCTTTCATTACTCTGAAGTCTGTGTGGAGGTCAACATCACTCACCATCAAAAGTAAGATCCGGATTTTCAACTCCAATGTGAAGCCAGTCAGTGCTACTTATTATACGGATCAGAGACTTGCACTGCTCACCATAAATAGCATCTCAAACAAACTTCAGACCTTCATTATCAGTTGTCTTCGCTCAATACCACTCAAGATCAGATGGCCAGAAAAGATCACCAACAGGGAACTCTGGCAATCAGCGAACCAACCAGGAACCGATTGTGAAACAAATAAGCAGGAAGAAATGAAGATGGATTGGACTGTGACCATACTCTGAGGAAACCATCAAGTGAGTGACATCACTAGACAAGCCATCGCTCGAGTGGAACCAGCCGAAAGGGAAGCGGGCGAGTTGGTCGTGAGTGAAAGGGTGGGTGACTTGGAGGAGGTGATGTGAGGAGGAGATGAAAGCATGTGGGCAGACTTGGAGCGGAGTGAAAAAGTTGTCAGAAAACTGAAGGCAATGGAGATGGGCGGCTGAAGCCCTATGTTCCTCTAAGAATTAAAAGATATAATGATAATTATAGAATATATTAGTGTTTTATTCATTTAGCTATTTTATACATTCTTTACCTTCGCTTTAGCTATGTGTGAAATCGCTAACTAATTAGCTGGATTAAATGAGTGAACTGTGAATAATTAATACCCAGGTTTTCCAGTGGTTCTCTAACTGATGTCAGCTCATGATTAAATCCTCCATGCAATAATTAATACGTTTTCATTTTAAGAGGGAAAAAGCCACAACTTTAATTTACTTCATTTTTATTGGAGTTTAAATGAGACCTGTTAATTTCGAGTAACTTGCAACACTCACTATATTGTCTTCACGTTTATTTCGGTAGAAACATAAACTTCGTCGTCAACAACAACAACTGAAACATTATAAACACGCTTTAATTAAGTTTTAAAAGGCAAAACATTTAGTGAGAGAATTTTATTTCGATTATGGTAAACATACACATTAAGCTATGTAATCTACCAGCATACACTTTTCCACACCAAACGTTTGTATTTCCATGGTTCTTTGTGTGGATTCATTTTTTGAGCTTGCTTATGACGTTTATGAGTTTTGCACTCAACATAAAGTCTACCATCACGTCGGTCGAAATAACAATCCCGACACCTTCGAACCAGATGATCATGAACTTTATAAAATCGAGACTGAACACCAAACATTGTTGAACTGGCAACTTCAGTTGGGAAATTGGCGACAAACAGTCTGGCACAATAGAAAACTCCATGACCTGCCCGTAAAATGTTCATTTCACACTATGTCTAAATAAGTAAATGTAAAGAATTAAAGTATTGTGAATATATGAAGCAGATTTGCTAAGTGACTTTTTATTGATGTAAGAATAGAAAATTGGCCCATGTGGCAGAGAGTACAACTTCATCGTAGGGTAGAGTTATTTGATAAAATCACAAAATGTTATACAGCACTTTTTACTAATGACATTTCGAGCACAATTTGTTGCTCATAATCATATCAAGGTACTCACACAACTTTTCAACATTTACGTGTATCACTTCTACGCCAGAGATGACGTCAGTAGACAAATGCCACAGTTGTTTGTATTCCGTGCAGAGATTTCTTCAGTACAGACATCATAATCATTCATTTTGGCCTAATCGTGTAAGCGACCTTTCTACGCCTCATGGATATGGGTTTTTAGCAGTCTGTTGTAGTCCTATACATCATTTATGTGAATTATCAGCCCTTATATATTAGAAAGCAAACTCGCTAATTGAGACTACATACTTTTCAGTAACAACGTAGGACCTTAACTAATGCTATACATCAAAACACATAAATCTGGCTGAGAGCAAATAATGTGAAAATGTGTTGTTAAAAAGGAGAAAATATGGAGAGAAGAATAACATAAGAATAATAAAAAAGCAACACTGCATAACTGTGATCTATTTTGAGCGACATCACTTCAAACTCTTAACAGTAAATCCCAGTTGTCATACAGGTTAGCAATCTCAGTAAAATTGGTGTCTTGTTGTGACCAAATTTGGCTGTCTTTAAACGCCGTATACTTCCACAAATACTGCACTCTGGACAACACGGTTGATAGCCAAATATAAAATATATGGGACACACACACCCTACCTGTTACTTTGACCCAGATTTCAGATAATGTAACAAATGTTTGCAGTCACCACAGACCTACATTCAGTGAGCATGCTTAACACTTATACTACAAGACAAACCACACACACAAAATATAGCTGATCCTGCGTGAGAGGATATATATATATATGCGCTGATAAAATGAAGTTCGAGAAATTCTGGCGGAACTCTAATACTGGTAGTTGAATTATGTTATTCGATCGTTTAATTACCTGATTCGAGGTAAAGCTGGAGAAAATTTGCTGCAGAGTATTCGAACGAATAAATTAACTTGGAAATTGCACTAGGGACACTAAGTTTCAAGTCAACTAGTAGGACTCACAGGAAAAAAATCCCTCGAAAACCCTGCACATGAAGATCGATGCCTTAGTGCGAACATTCGTTATGCAGTATTTACGCCTAAGAATAAGGGGTGATTTTCAATAACAAGTTCTAGAACTTATGTGTAAACTGCTTCCATTATATATGAGCGACAACATTTGAATGGTCCAGTGATGTTTTTTTAACTCTCACGGACCTTACTTAACCATAAACTCCTTGAGTTATTCTTATTTATGTTGTAGAAATAATACATCCCAAGCTTACTATAATACTGAATTAAATGTCACTAATTCTGAAATAATTCTATACAGTGAGTAAATTCCGAATCTCTTCTGTAATGAATTCTTTGATGGCACAGACTGGAACTCAGTGCTGGTTTTCAGCATGACTGGCATTATATTCAGCACCGTGTTCTTTTTCTAGGCATTTCCAGGAGTTAAATCAGAACCTACCTGGCTTGCTTATCAGCGTTGTTCTAGCCCTCACAGAGCATATTAAGCGCGGAGTAGCGTTACTTTACAACGAAAAGACTTAATTCAGCATCCAGAGTTATTTCAGAACATAGTGTATATATATATATATATATATATATATAATCTTAATTTACCATAAAAAGACATTATCGAAGCAGAGAAGAGAATAGAATAAGTTTAGAATTGTTGTAAGCTTCAGTATCTTGGCCGAATGTAATTATCATCACAGAGAAATGGCTCACACCCGATGTCACTGACAACGAAGTTAACCTGCCAAACTTCGAAGAGCATAGGCTGGACCGACTAAGCCGCAAAAGAAGGTGGCGTAGTCATCTGCCTCAAGAAATGCTTGACCGTGCGTAGCATCGAAGCACCTGCGCTCACAAAAGTGAGTCGTGCAAAATTCTACGCTGCAAACTTAAATGTATAGGCCAAGACATTGACCTCATTGTTATGTACCGCAGTCTTGATTGCAGTGCAGTTCGAAGTACATTTGGCTTAAAATGCGAAGGCACAACCTAAGAAAATTTTCTCTTACATGAACTTCAGGAATAAAATACTCAATGGTGTCCCAAACCTGACTATTGACAATGATACAAAATCGAAGAATATCAAGAAAAAGCAGAAGTAATAGCAGACTACTCCAAAGTCTTCACTCAGGAGTCATCAATCCCTATAGGATCAGCTCTGGTTGCATCAGAGGAATACGGGATAGATTCCGTTGACATCGACCAAGGCATCGTGCTTAACTGCCTAATGAAACTAGATGCAGGGAAATCAATGGGTCCTGATAATCTTCATCCAAGGCTTCTCAAGGAGACATCAGCTCATATAGCCGGCCTTTTGACCACGATCTTCAAGCTATCTCTCCTAAATGGAGTGTTACTGCGTGTTTGGAAAGAAGCCGCAGCAAACCCCATCCACAAAGGAGGATCAAGACAAAGCCCTTCAAATAACAGGCCTGTCAGACTCACCAGCACTTTAATCAAAACACTGGAAAGAATCATGGCCTATCTGGAAAACAGGAGCTTGTTATCTAAAGCACAGCATGGCTTACGGATGAACCTCCCATGTCTGTCAAATCTCCTCAATGCAAGAGAAAGCTGGGTTAATTCAAGAGACAACAGAAGAATCGTTGACGTCGCCTTCATAGACTTCGGTAAAGCCTTTGATAAAGTACCTCGCAAAAGACTACTCATGAAGTTGGAAATTCTTGGTATCAAAGGCAGATTACTAAATTGGCTCAGGGAATTCCTCATAGATAGGAGGCAGAGGGTTAGGATCAACTCAAAACTCTCCTCCTGGACAGCAGTAAGTAGCGGAGTGCCACAAGACACGGTACTCGGACCTATCCTATTTATTTTCTATATCAATGAGTTATCCCTGCTCATCGACTACCCTATGGTCCTATACGCAGATGACTTCAAAATTTGGAGAGAGCTGAAGGGCAACAGTGATACGTCCACGTTGTAAGAGGACCTCAACAAATTTTCAGAGTGGCCCATAGAATGGATGCTCTAGATGGGTGTGGCAAAATGTACAACCATGCGCATCGGACAAGCAAGCACGAGCTCTTACGAACTAGAGGGAATAACACTATCATCAGTTCAGACTCACTTGGACTTAGATATCATAGTTAGCCAAGACTTAAAAACTATAGCACACTGTCGCGCGGTGAATGCACGTAGTTTCAGGTCCTTATGGGCGATTCGGAGAGCCTTTACTAGAATCATCAGACATATGTCCACCTCTTTATATGCATCTCTGGTGAGGTCAAGACAGAAAAACTGCATCCAGACCGCCAGTCCTTGTCTAAAAGGGGACTCACACATTCTAGAAAGGGTTCAAAGGAAGGCAACACGTGTGTTTCACGGCATGACTAACTTATCATACGAGGAAAGACTAGACAGTTTAAATCTCTTCTCACTGTCATACCGTAGGCAGAGAGGAGATTTAATCACAATGTTTAAAATTTTAAATAATGACTACGGACCTAACCTATTCTCTCCGTTTCTTCCAACCAGTTCGGAACACCTTAGAAGACATAGCAGGAGAGTTGAAAAAGCCAAGAAGAGATCATACTGCTGTTGAGTACTGGTTCTCACACGGAGTCATGAACTCTTGGAACCGCGGGAGTCGCGACTCCCAGAAGAAGTGGTGTCTGAAACCTCAACTGATTCGTCCAAGAAGGGTTTGGGCAACCAAAGAAATCCGTAAGAAAAGGATTATCATAAGCTCCAAGCTTTATATCGTTAACCACCCAAGCTTACAAAAACTCTAAACTTATTCTAACCTATGCGTTGATAATGCCTTTTTTTGGTAAATGAATATTTTTTCTACCCGCTATGTTCTGAAATAACGCTGGTCGTGCTTAAAAAGAGAGCTGGGTGCTTAATTAATGCGACAAATTCTTAAAAATAAGATCAGCATCTGAAATAATGCCTTAAGTGCTGAAAATAAGCACTGCATGCCTAACTGCTGCGGTTAATACTGAAAAATAGCACGCTTTCTCGCTCTCTCGACATCGCCTATTGAAACCAACCAACTAATCAGAAAACAGTAGGTTTCACACAGAGTACGTAGTGTGACGGCTTCACACTTGTCTGTGAATTTCATGTGATGTGATTGGTCTATTTCACCAGAGGTGTGACAGTAAATATGAATACAACGAAAACATAATTCAACAGGGGGGTAGGGGAATGTGAATTGATAACATATGAAGATTGTAATGAATAATATATTTCGTTTGTGGAGCGTCCCTGAATTTGATTACAATTCAGTTGAGACGAGGTCACAAGTGAAAAAAGGATACTTGTCATAAGTGAAGTGTAAATTTTTCCGATTGCTGAGCACAGTTTACGAGGTTATGAACTGAAACCTTGGGAATCCAAATGAAACAAGGTGGGGGTGATTGTGTTGATTCATAGACGAAAACATATACCTCCCATAAAGAAAATGTTAACAGTTCACCCGTCATCCCTTTTCATATAAAAGAACGGATATTTGCAGAGGTATATAAGCAGTACTCCGTACATACAGAGATCATTCTTACAGGATTTATAAATCATGCAGGTGAGTTAGATTTTGGGTGTATATTTCTCCAATTCTCTTGTAAGGAAAACAACTCCGATAATGTGTTAAATACGGGTATTCAACATTCTACAACAAGTCGTAAGAGAAGAATATCTTCTGGCAGACTGCATGAATGCCTTGGATACAGCTACTCAACATTTTATAGCCGTCAAAAACGGTTACGTGATGCAGCACTTAGTGACTGGGACTTGTGGAAACGTTACTGCTCATCTACAGAAGAGGTGGCAAGGGATAATACAGTAACTTTGCCTTCAAGTTCAACTGTCCAGGGAACAGTGGGTTTACCTAGTACTAGTGAGACCGTCGCTGTTGTTTCACAAATTGAAGAGAATCGTAACTGAAGTTCATTTGACAGTTTATTCCGCGTTTTTGAGATATAGGTATATCCATGCTGTTATTGATTTTAAGCAACCTGATACATGATAAAGTAACAGCCGTATTTACACTTCATTACACATCCTTTTGCAGAATTCTACACCAATCAGATACCTCGTCGTCCGTTCGCTGGAAGATGACACTGTAGTCGCAAACACTTGGGTTATGCGAAGTGGTTTATGTGCGTACAGCAGCACAGCAAACCATCTAGAGCCTATGTTTACCGGGGCTGGATGGTCAGTGTTTCAATTCCGTCAACTGCAGGAATTTGGTAAGTTGGCATATTTCATTATCACCCTTCTAGATACGTATGAGAACTGTAAAAAGGGTGTAGAGCTTTCGAGAAGCAATGATCAAGGCACCAGGAATGTAGACATGGACGATGATACGTTGCCAATGCCTAGTAAGAGACCGAAAAGGTAGGTACCGTTGTCTGTCTAACACATTTTTCAGGGATGCCAAGAAAAATGATAAAAATTTCCTTTACAACTCAATGGATATTGATGTAGCCGCCAGTGAGGTTGGTTGCATCAAACCACAATATCCAGATTATAACATATTTGATGACTTCGTGGCCCCAATTCCAAGGTATTAACCTAATTGAAAGCCCTTCCTTTTCAGTACTTCGGGTGCCCCCATATTCCAGTCTTCATCTCCTATTGGCAAAAAGACGTGTGTGTGTGACCGGTAGGAATAATTGTCACAATTTTTATTCATGCTTTAGATTGCCGTCTAACGAATATGCTACTGAATCCTCAATTAAGAAATTACTCGGTAATTACTTAAAAATAATTATTTATTTAAAGATACAAATATGGAAGTCATTAACCTGTGCACGAAAATATTGAACATTGTGACTACTGACAGAAAATCTCGACAGCAAACCTACCCTCCAGCAGACGAGGACTTGACACTGCAGTTTCCGATCGAGAATGAAGACCAGTTAGAGATGCTGGAAGCATCTTTAAGAGACGAAAAGTACAAACAGCAATAAATGAGTTGACGTATTTAATTCTTATTTCTTGTCGACTGCTAAGATGGCTAGCTGCCTTCAGAGTGATCCAAAGTTATCACTTAAGGTCATGATGCACCATGTTATAAAACCTGAAGTGGGTTTGAAGTTTACATTCCAGGGGACTTTGACAAAGTCAAGCATTGTGCCTTATGCCTTTTATAAAATAATGAGATGTAAGTTTCATTAATGAAGTAATTAGTTCTCTAGCTTTAATTATGTCGCACTTCTCCGGCCAACTAATGACGACAAGAGAGATTGGTGACATGGATAGGGCCACGAAATCGTACTTTCATAATTTGAAAGATCGTGTCCAAAGGCGTAAGCGGAAGCAAGGAATTCAGGTAATTTTGCGAAACGCCTGCTTACTTCTATAAGTGAACGTTTATTCAACATGTAGTAATCACAACATTGTTTTCATTTTTAGGCAAATGAAAAAGATACCGGGGGATATAACAGTGGCACTTATGTAAGTAAACTTCTATAAATGTAAATGCTCAGAATGTTCTGAGCACAATTTTTCACCCACTAATATTTTATTTTGCTTATTTGCAGGATGCTGCCAGTGGATCGCACTTGACGGGATTGCAGTGACATTGTACTACAGTTTATAAATACAAAAGTCTCAATTATAAAAACTGATTTCTTCTGCAAACTAAATGAATTTCGCCGGCGTAGGACACAGGTGATGATAATAAGTAGAAGTCTTTTCGTTCTAAAGTAATGCGAGTCAGTGCTGAAAATGATCTGCGAAGGCTTGAATTAGGCTGAAAAGATTGCCACTATGTGCTGAATTTAGTCTTTTCGTTCTAAAGTAGTGCTAGTCAGTGCTGAAAATGTTCTGAAAGCGCTGAAATAAAGCTGATAAGCAAACCCGGTAGGTTCTGATCTACTCCTAACAATGCTTAAAAGAAGAATACGGTTCTGAATTAGCGCTAGTTATGCTGAAAACTGGCACTGAGTTCTAGTCTGTGCCATTAAACGAACGATTTCAGAACAAATTCAGAATTTACTCACTATAGGATGCTAGAATTATTTCAGAATTACTGAGATTTAATTCAGAATTATAACAAGCTTGGGGCAGTAAATCTATATCTGAAAAAAAATTCCAGTGATAGTGAATCTTCAGATTTAAATGACAGGGAAACCGAATTATCCTGTATAAAATAAAACGACTATGCGTTATATTTTGTTGCTGCCAGTCTCCCCAAACTTATGGTGCACAGAAGTTATAACAACATAGTGACAACTGACCTTCAGAATGTCCTTCAGATTCAAATATTTGCAGAATACTTATTATTTTAATTAAGGTTGAGCCACACGAGGAGTGTGCATCTGTTGTGCTTGTGTGTATTTTTGGGAACAAAAGTAGATTAGAAAGAAGTTAAAAACCTCAGAATGGTAAGTGTTACCTATGCATGTTAATGCCCAATGTACCAGATCTAAATATATGAACTAGGACTGCCTCTAGTAAAGCCAGTTTTAATAGCCATTCAATATGTTGCAAAATGATTTAAAATCCTAGTTAAAGATAAGACCTAAATTAGCAAGAATAACGTCTCGGGTTATGGTATACAATCGGCGGTTTTCTCGAAGTTACAAGAAGCTGAGAAGCTGATTGTTGTTCGGTTTGAAAACTTTGGCTGAATAGAAATTGCTTGTTTTATTTCAAGTAATGAAATCCTCATTTTTTGGATGAATGTTATTTCTCCGTGACTATAAATACGGATGTCCATGATTTTGAAGAAAGCTTTAAATACATTTTCCATCTTTCTATTGGTGAAATATCTGTTGATACGATCAGAGGATTAGGTAGCAAGGTATAATGTCCTGTGACTGAGAATCGTAGTCTTTGTGTTTCGGACTGATATCACACGTCTAGCTGTTATAAACTTGTGGATATAGCTTTTTTTCATGATGCATGACAACATCTAAAAATCATAAGCCTACTGTCTTGAGTAGTTTTAGTTTTACTTTTTAAGTGACTGAAAACAGTGAGTCATTTGAAGCGATAGGGTAAATACCTCTAAACGCTTTCGTGGAGATCAAGAAAGTTTTCAGAACTTCCCCTTAGGTGAGGACAAACGCTATAACCACGTATTTTCCCTCAGTGTATGGGTTATCGCCTTCATGTCAATAGGGCGTTATAATCGTTCACTTTTGTGGAAATAGATTATGCTTGAATAGTTTTAGGCTTTTGTAGACGAAAAAGGTAATATTTTTCTGTATTGTGTTCGTATCAATGCGTAAGATTGTCTTGTTATCCCAGAAGAATTATCATTAAAAAGGGTCATCCTTTATAAGAAATTTCGCACAGTAAGATTATATTAGCGCTTTAGAACCCTAAAGCTTTGTTATTTGCAGTGGACTACGGGCAATGTTTGTTGTCACAGCAGTCATTCTATAAGAATCGAGCATCCAAAAGAGAAATAGCACACAGGTAAAAGTTAGATGTACGTTTTGAGGATGTTAAACACTTTTATTATCATCCGTGATGATTGAAGCGTTCCATAACACGTCGAAGAGATCACGCGATGAATGAGACAGTCTGCTGAATTTCCTGGTATTTATATCCATTTCGATGAAGTTCCTGATTAAAATGAATCAGACGAAGATGTGATATTAGTTTAATTTACAATGTCACATGGAATTTCGGGAGACCATAGTGACTCAGTGCATAAAATGGCATCAGATTATGTTGATATCAGTGTGTATTGGGGCAGGAAAAATAGTACGGATTGTCCTTCTAAAATGTCAGACTGCTTAAAATTGGTATTGGCTTTCTGTCGAATATTAGGTGGCAGCTGTGTCCTAAAACTACTACACCTGTTATATAAGTTATATCACACCTGGTAGTTGTTCACTTTCAGATCACTAAGGCATTCTGAGATCCTTAATGAATTGCTTGTGGTTATGAAGGACATGGAAGGTGCACTCGTGACTCAGATCTTCAAAGCATTTATTATTAAATAATTTATCTGCAGAGATTCAGTGATGTTTAGGTTACAATACTCGAAGGTATGTTGTTACTGCAGGCTATTGTGCATGAAGGGACAACTGATGATAATGAAGATAGAAAAACGTTTCCTGTAAACTCAATATGAATTGTGCAAACTGTTGATAAGAAACTGCATCAAAGGAAAGAATTCCGAACAGCTAGAAAATATTACTGCAGTTTCTATGATCATTACCATTTACATTGGTAAATCATCCTTCCCAAGTTCAAAATGACGCCAAAACATCAATGCTCTCCCATGTGCCCTACAGGAATTCGTGAGAGATCCGACATGTCAGGTTGTCTCTCGAAGTCTAAGCTTGCATATCCTTTAATTCACCTGTCACTGAAATATCCCGTGTCTACCTCACGATAATCTTTTTATTTGCTCACTATTACACTCGATTTTATCTTAACTGCATAAGCCCTGATTAGAGCTAAGAATTACTCTTTGTGCCTATTGGTTGCTTGCTTGAATTCTGGTTGCTTTGATTAAACCAGTGTTTGAACAAAGCTGTATTTCCATCGAAAATATCATGGTTTCCATACTAACACCGATATGGCCAGCATTAAACATTACAAATGTATTCTACCATTCCAAGGAGTCTATAACCACTTGCTGTATACATCTTGTGGGCGAACTTTCGAGCGGCTTTACTGCATATCCCCTCAATGACGCATTATCGATAATTGCATCTTATGCCATTTTCCAGTTTGTCAGGACGTTTTTCCCCTCCTGAAATAGCATTTAATTACGTAAGGGCATATCACCTACCCAAAAACATACTATTCATTGTGGAAGGCTCACAATTTAACAATTGTAATGACCTGTTCAAATACCTTATACAATAATTCAACAATTCAAACTTTTGAAAAAGTATTAATTCATGAAACTTCACGATCGAAATTTATAACATAATATATAGCACCCATAGAAATGGCATGCATTCTGTGTAAACACCGATTTATACGACATAAGTTATTATTATTTGATAAAGAAAGGAAGACGAAATTTGCAGTATAAAATGATATCATTCTACTTCATAGGTTCTCATCAGCTAACTGCAGACTACCTGAAATTACAATGGTTATATAGATGATAATAACATACTTTAATGTTCGAGTGGTGGTAGAGGAGAGATACTATAAAACTGACGCATTTAAATGAAAGCATTACAATTTTTTTAATTTAAGTTTTCATCATCAATTTATACGCTCTTAAAGTTGAAAAGAGGGGGAGGAGTAAGACAGAAAACAGAAAAAATTGATTAACAGAACAGTGTTAGCTTGCAGGTTCACATAGCAACTCAAGAAACAAAAGCGGTTACAGTTTGTGAGATTAAGATTTGTTCAGTGAGTTGAGATCACTGAATTAGATGACTAATCAAAATCAAAATTCTGTTACCAAGGGAGTGAGAAGTTAATCACACACTCTTTCTGTATGCATTAGTCCGGTTTAAGTCGTTTGATTGCGGTTGCTCCGGCAAATCCTAGTAAATTTGCTGTCCTTTGTCTATTCAATATTTTGAAGGACTTAGAAATCTTTACGAGATGTCCGGTATCAACAATGTGTCTGATAATTGCATTCTGGGAATATCTGCTACCTTTCAAGCACAGGTTTTTGGGAATACGTTCAGAAAACCGGATAGAAGCCTGTCAATGGAGCTGAAGATTGAACGATCAATTCTTGGTTGTTTGCTCAAAATCAACTTCCCCAATTTTCGCGGAGGCATCAATACGACAGTCATCGTCTCATCGGTCGCTGTTCAGAAAGAAGAGTGAAACATCGTCAGAAGTAATATTATGATTTATTATTGTAATATTTGTTCACAGAACTTAGTTCAATATTATTTTTATATGTTGGTGTAACAATAAAGTATCCACGTGTCACCAATTGGTCTTTTGGTTTTTTCGTCCGTTATAACTAAGCGTTTCTGAAAACTTCAAGGAACAGCGTGGACCCAAGCGTATCAAGAGCTGGGCATTAACGGTTTACGAGACGTGACTGACAGTTTCTGACGATAGAAACAGATCTGGCGGATTCAAACAGTTGGTGAAAGTTTAGATAGTCGCCGTTCATTTTTCCTGGTGCCGGTCAAGTCCTCTTTGAACAAGCAATATCTGGAACTGTTTTGGAATTGGGTCAAGTTCAACAATGCCTGGGTCAAAGAAGGGACAGAGTGTCTTGGATGCAAACAGGAAAGTAAGTCATGGTGACTTGTCTGTTAATTGTAACGATGTGTCTGATGTTAAGCATGACATGGTTGATGTTACTGTTTCGCCGTTCAGGGATAATAGGAACATCAAACTCCCTAAATTTGAACCACGGTGTTTTGATGGAAACTCAGCTGATTATTTACAATTTGTAAAGGAGTTTGAGATCATGTTGAGTGGTTTTTTATTAAATGATGAATCGAAGTTAATGTATTTGATGAGATATTGCACTGGAGATGCTTCAAGAGCTATACAGTGTTGTAAGTTTATGAAGCCAAATGAGGGCTACTACGAGGCTATGAGCATATTACGTCAAAGGTTTGGAAGACCTTCGATGATTGCAGGGAAATTATTCGAGGCTGTTAAGGGTAATAGTGGTCAATTACAGGATGACTCCCAGGCACTTACTGAGTTTTTAGATAATCTTATGACTTATAAGAATACCTTGATTTCTATGAATTGCATGAATGAAATCAACTCGAGTTTTATACTAGAAGTAATAGCAAGACGCCTACCTACTCGACTGCAAAGGAAGTGGGTGAAGATAAGCTCCCGTATGGAGGATGAGGGTGTCGAGCCAAAATTTGATGATATCCTGAAACTAGTAAAAGATAGTGTCAATCAATCTATGAGCAAGTTTCCCAGTATATTGAATCTCACCCCTAGAATAGAGCGGTCTGAGGGGAAAACGCAATCATTGATGACGAAAGGGCCTCAGAGATGTGGATATCGAGAAGGCTCCATGATATCTAGTAATGCATATAGATCTAGTGAGTGTAACAGGTTTCGTAGTACATCCTCAACAGATGAGTTACAAGATGCAAGACAAACACGGTTGTGTTTTACACGTTTGCAAGAGGTGCATACAAAGGTGAACTGTGAACCAGTGAGCAAGTTTAGTGATAAGCTAAATGTGAAATCATGGTCTGACTCCGAATTGTGTGACGATAACTGTGTGGTCAAGAAGTCTTTAGTTGCAACTGGTATCAATCAGTCGTCGTTGGTGCTGTCATCCACAATGAAACAGACGCCCATCAACTCTACGATCTTCTGCAATGACTATGCTAGTATCAGTCCGTTTGAAGAGACGAAAGATATTGGTCAGTTTAGTGAGAATAAGCCAAGTGTAAACGAGAGAGTAATTGTTGAATTGACTTGCATGAATAAAGGCATTTCTAGTTTCAAGTTACTAATTGAATGTTATTATCTTTGGTGTAAATTACTCTGTTTCTACACTAGGTTGATGAGATATGTCGTGTGTTTGTTCGTCATCTATATTCTACAATACAATTACATGAGCGTGTTGCCGTTCAGATTTGAGGATTTAGCTCATAGAAGGAAATCAGCAAATGAACTGTGCGACGATTTTCCAACCTAGGGCGTCAACCTGAGAAGGGTTGTAGGCGTACTACTGTAAGTCCTACAGTTCTTCAAAGGGTAGCGCATCAATGAGCAGTCCAATGTGCTTGGTGTGTGATTTTGTACATATGTTCATATTGTATATACTGAATTGATACCACATGTCATCTAGCTGTTGGTAATTCTATTTGTGTCCGGACGACTTCCACTTGGATCATCAACCTGAGAAGGAATGTAGGCGTACTGCTGTAAGTCCTACAGTTCTTCAAGGGTAGTTTGTCGTGCCAGAATCCACAACATTTGATGTGTTGATTTAACTTATGTTTGTGTTAAATAATTGTGTGAGTTCCAATTGATGTAATTGTTGGTCAATCTTGTTTGTGTCCGGACATTCCAAAACTTACAATCGTCAACCTGAGAAGGGTTGTAGGCGTACTGGTGTAAGTCCTGCGATTCTTCAAAGGAATTCCATCGAGACACGATCTGCGAGTTTGTGTACAATTTGTATATATGTGTGTTGCGTCATATCAATTGGTGTTTTTGGATTCATTGTGTTTACTTGTTGTTATTGCGTAATTTTGTTAAAATTTTCGTCGTGATTACTTCTGAAGTTGTTTCGAGTCTTCTACATCCGTGAATAAATTGATTGATAGTAGAGACAGCAGATGGGTCGTATACGCCGGGGAGGCTATTGCTGAGAATGAAATGCACACGGAGATAATTGTTAGCTGCGGTCCAACACGCCGGGGAGGGAGAGTGTAGACGACTGAGGCTCGCATGCGTCACCGCTACTAGAACTGAGGCAGAATGAGTGACAAGCGATTGAAGTGGTAATTGGTAGTGAGTAGATAAGAGGATGTGCGTAGAGTATCATGAGGTGGTGCTATGGTCACGTTGCATTCTGCAAGAGTCATTCTAGCAAGTGGCGATTGTAGTGCAAGATGTCAAGAGGAGGCCTTTATCTGGAGGCGCAGGTCGTCATTGATGTGTGAGATTGTGCTGTGGGTATGCTTTTGGTGTGTTGGCTTTTCTGTTTGTTTTCCATTTCAGCTCTGTCCATGTGACCCAGGTTCTCGCAATGGCATCCAAGTCAACGTGTATTGGTCGTGATGGAAAAAAGGGATGGATCCCTTTTTTGCCGGGAGTGTCAATGTAGTTGAAGATTGAACGATCAATTCTTGGTTGTTTGCTCAAAATCAACTCCCCCAATTTTCGCGGAGGCATCAATACGACAGTCATCGTCTCATCGGTCGCTGTTCAGAAAGAAGAGTGAAACATCGTCAGAAATGATATTATGATTTATTATTGTAATATTTGTTCACAGAACTTAGTTCAATATTATTTTTATATGTTGGTGTAACAATAAAGTATCCACGAGTCACCAATTGGTCTTTTGGTTTATTTTTTTACTTTTTTTTTATTTACAGCTTGATTTCACACTGTATTTTTGGTACAAGTATGGAATTTTCAGCATGGATATCGGTAGCCCAAATTTTGCAGGCCGACCATAGATATCAGGTGTGCGCCGGCGTGGGCTCGAACCCCGGACCCTGTGCATGGTCAGTGAGAGTCCTAACCACTGTGCCACCGACGCACAAAGAGGGAAGGTTTAGCAGGAGGCTAGCAAAACCATCCCATGGAAGTAAACGTTATTGCTACCGAAACTTAGACGCTGTAGCTTGAAACCCCACGTTCCACTGGGAACGTAAAGGAATAAAAATTTTTTAAATATGATGGTTCACATTTTGATAAAATATGTTGTAATAAAATCGTTTGCTGTGAAAATACCCTAGTTTTCTAATTTTACTGATATGTATATGGTGAATAGTAGAAAAGTGCTTTTACAGGATAAATGAAAGCACCTAAAGAAAATGAACATACACTGACAGTCTCACTAGTATATATATACCTTTAGTTTTCGAGAATATGAGATCCTATGTTAGAAAAATTTATTTACTGTTTACATGACTCATGACTGATTGATGAGCCTTCTTTCGGAATTCAGCACTCAGGTTACTGTAGTATTAGATAGTTGGAGGCAATCGGCCACAGGAAGCCTTGCTTGACCTAGGTTTCGTGATAGTTGGCACTCACCAGTCAGCAAGGCGTATCTGCAATCCGGAAGGAACTCATATTCCTTCTGAGATTCGAACCCGCGTAGAATCAGTGTTAACTTTACGACTTAGTGTATATAAAGAAAATCTATTAGACTTGTGGTTCTTTGAATCAGACACTAGGCTGTTATCATTCAGTATGTCATGACCCTTAGTAGATAGATGACACAGTCAAAGGGAAATTAATAAAAATAATAATAATAATAGTATATTCTCATTTTGTACATGAGAGACGCCAGTTTACAGGCATCATCAATATGATAAATTACATATACGATTAGCAATCATAATTAATAATAATGTTTTAATAAAATACACATTTTTTCCTACTTGTGTAGGACACACCAAATATACAGGCATGGATAAGCATTATATAAATTTCATAAATTTGGTTCATGGTTAAGTTACATGGTTGGTGGCGTTTTTGTCTTAGGTCTGTGGGAACAATATGATAACCAGTCATTCAATGGAGCACGTCATGAAATATAGGAATATTAACTTCGCATTAACAAAAAAACCCAAGTATGTTTTGGATGGATTAAAAATACTTGGGAAAAAATAAAGCTTGAGGTTATTCCACAATATAACAAGTCATTCAATGGAGCACATCATGAAGTATAGGAATAAATAAATAAATAAATTTATTCTCATGATACAGTACATGAGGGACGCCAGTTTACAGGCATCATCAAATTGTTACAGAAATAGGATCATATTATTCAGTCACAATTTACAGTCGATAGCAAAATATGTTTAACATGTACACTGGAGATTATACGTACACTTGATAAATGTTAATCCGAATAGTATAAAACATCCTTTTCACTTATGTACAATCATTTCTGTGCATAGTTGGAAAAATCCGCTAGATTGTCAGTGAGTGCAACACATCAGGAAATACAGAAGTATTGTCTTCGCATTAACAAAAAAACCAGGTCTTTGGTGGATGGGTTATAAGTGCCTGGGAAAAAAATAAAGCTTGAAGTCAATTTTCGTACAATACTTTGTTGTGTGCAGAATCCTTGAATTATAGTTCATTGATGTGTTATTTTGAAATCAGTGATATGTTTATCTCATTTGATCTGCAATGTCATTGTTGGGAGTAAAATACATAAGCTTTAGACGCATTAATTAATGGATTTCTACTGCTTGTGGATATTTACTTCTCGTGAGGAAGGTTTTTGAATTTTAGTTGTTCCGACAGGAGTTGTGGATATTGACTGCTCAGCAACATTATGGATATAAGTTCATCACATTATCTCAGGAATGTTGGGTTGTAGTTGGTGATGCATATATGATGTCCGACGAGCGTACATCTGTCCATGTGATGTTGTGGTGAGTTATAACCTTTTTCATGTTGTCAGTTTATGTCCATTTTATTCCACTTATTGTGTTGGGTAGAAGTTTTACAAACGAAACTTCTTGTCTGTTTGAGGGTAAGTATCTTAATCGTTAATGTTTTATCTAAAATTATAAATATAGGCAAAAACAGCAGGTGTAGTATTTGAACTTATACATTAAATGGACCTATAATTTCGGAGGCTCTCAGATAGGAACTAAGACTACTGTCGTTTGCAAACTCGTGTAGTTTGTCGTTAAGCACTTTTTTGAAGGAAGCCAATGTACCTGCTTGACGCATTTCCATTGGTAGTTTATTCCATATCTGTGCATACCTAATCAAATAAAACTTTTGCCTGGTAGCTGTTTTACATTGTTCAATAGCTACTGTACCCTTAGTGTGTCTTAGTTTGTAGACACTGTCATCTGAAAGTCGAATGCCATTAGTAGAGGTAAAAACTAAGTGGTTTAGAAGCTTATAGTAAAGTGTTAAGTTTAGTCTCAGGCGTCTTAGCCATAGTGTTTCTAATCCTAGGGTGTCACATCTAGTGGAGTAGTTCGCACCATTTTCGGTTCCGAGTAATTTTGACGTGAAGTACCTCTGCACTCCCTCGACTTTCAATTTGTCCTCTATGCGTATACTACTATACATGAATGAACAGTAATCAAATAAAGGACGCACACAAACCTTGTACAACAGAATTCTGGACTCATTTCTGTAAAAGTTCCTGAGTAGAAAGCCGATAAGTCTGCGTGACTTTGACACTTGTTTGGAGATATGTTCAGAAAATGATAAGTCATGTGAGTATTTCAGTCCTAGGTCCAATACAGATTCCAGTCGTAAAAGTGCATGGCCTTGAATTGTCAGGTCAAGTTCTAAATTGTTGCAACCTATGCAGAGCCAGCCACATTTGTCGACATTAAACTGGAGTTGCCAGGTGTCACACCATCTGTCCATTTTTTCTAATTCTTGCTGTATGGCGTTTAATGTTATTCCGAGATCTGTGTTCTTGCATTTATAGGTCACTTTTAAGTCATCTGCATATAGTATTGGTTTACCAACACTAAAGCATTCACAGATACTGTTTATATATATTATGAATAGGAGTGGGCCTAATACACTTCCCTGGATTACACCACTACTTACAGGTTTTGGCCTTGAGATTATCGAGCCAACTTTTGTTATCTGATTCCTGTCACGGAGAAATGATTTTATCCAGCTCAGGAGAGGGTCACATATCCCTAGTGAGCATAACCTGCTGACTAGCAGATTATGGGGGACTCTATCGAAGGCTTTTGTTATATCGAAGTATAGCACAATTACTAGTTCTCTGTTGTCCCTGCTTCGTGTAACTTCATTGAAAAAGTCTATGTGACAGGTCGCACATGATCTCTTTTTGAGGAATCCGTGTTGTGATGGGTTGATAAGTTCATGTTCTAGTAAGTTGTCTGACACTTGGTCTTTAACCACTTTCTCCATTATTCGTGATATTACCGGTGTTATATTAATAGGTCTATAGTTGCATGCACTGGTTTTGGCCCCTGCTTTGTGCTTAGGTAGTATGTATGTGGTTTTCCACACTTCAGGATAAGTTCCAGTTTCCAGTGACAGAGTAAATATTCTAAGTAACAAGACTACCATTTCCGTGCTACCATTTTTGTATATGACAGATGGTATGTCGTCTGTTCCAGTACTGCCATTTGACTTCAATGTCTTAATCGCTGAGTCTATATTTTGCATATTAAAATCTATTTCTCCTAATTTGTGGTTACTTTTGCAGGTCATTTGGAAATTTGGGGTCGAGTGCACTCTGGTGTCATTGCAAAACCACTCACTGAGGAGTTCACTTATTACCTGGGGATCGTTGTATATTACACCCCTATGTTCCAAGATGCTTACATTATTGTCTTTACTGCTTTTTAGACGTTTTTGCAATATCCTACAAAGTTCCTGAGTTTTGGTGTTACCCATTAGCGCTTTATTTTCCTCATGTTGTGACTTCATTTTGTGTTTCTCTTCAAGCAGTTTAAGAGTTTCATGTATTTGGTTTAACGCATTAAATTCCTTAAATACATGGTATTTCCTTTTCAATTTCTTTAGTTTTAGTCGCGTTTTCCGGTCAATAAATGGAGTTGGTGTCTTTAGGGCAGATTTTAGGGGCGCGATTGTGTCTCTTGCTGAGCCAACTGTTTTGTAGAAAATCTCAAGTGATGCTTCTAAGTTATTGTTGATGAAGTATTCTTCCCAGTCAGAACTTCTCAACAGATCTGGTAGGAATTCCCAATCTGCATTCTTATAATCCCTATATTGATAGCGCACCGGGGAATTTTTAGGTGTGTATTTAGTTGTTAGTCGGAGGGGGAGCGTGCAGTACAATATGTTGTGATCACTGTTATCGAGTTTATTTCCCACCTCTATCGAGATGGGCTCTATGTTATGACAGAGGATTAAGTCAAGAGTATTTTGGTTCCTTGTAGGGAGGCGCACGCACTGCTTCCATCCTCCTATGTCTATAGCTTGTAGTAGCTCTTCATGGGTTCTTGGTCCTGTACAGGTATCCCAGTTTACTCCAGGTAAGTTGAAATCTCCACATACTACTTTGAAGTCGAAGTCCAGCGTAGCTACATGCTCTAGTATTTCTGCAATAGTTATATCAGTCATTTCAGGGCTATTGGGGGGTCTGTATATACATCCCACGAGAATTTTACTTTCGTTTGTGTGGATGCTTATCCACTTAGATTCTGGGAGTTTGTCAGTATTTGGGTTATTGAAAGTATTGGAGTTAGTGGATTTATAGGCATATATTAAGCAACCACCTCCTCTTTTGTCAACTCTATCGTTCCTATAGATGTCGTAGTTGTCTATTACCAGCTTTGTGTCAGGTATATCAGTAGTGGTGTGATACACTTCACAAATAAATTCCTGTAGTGTTAAATAATACTACAGTACCCAGGTTCTTCTCTTCTTCTTCTTTATTGTTTAGAGAGATTACAACAATAGAATAGGGACCAACAAATAATTTTGACTCTCTGTTTATCGAACGTGTGAGCCGTTATTCAGTTGTACCGCTTACAGTTTTATATGATACGACTGATTTAGTAATCTGGTAGTATGTAATCAGCCATAATAAAGACGGATGTAACAAGGTTAGAATCTGTGTGACCAACCAATTCTAAGTGAAGTGATCCAGTCAGAATAGTCATGTTCAAACTTTGCTGTTGAATTACAATTAGGCGTACTTCTCGTCGAATTTCCGAACATCACCCTGTATGGTTAAGAGTAAAGGACAGACAAAATGTGTTCACAGCGCTATTCTATCTCAACTTGTGAACCATGTTTTCAGGTTCATTTACCGCATACCAACAAATCTTAAGTTCGCCTTAACAGTTCGACTGCTAAATATTGCTGAGGCGGTTGGGATTCATATTAACAGACCTGATTTGTGCGTCCAAAAGAAGCTAGTTCAGACATTATCCTTACCTTGGCCATTTAGGTTTGATTGATCCTCAATTTTTGTGAAATTTTCCTAATTTTAGTTGGTATTATATTTGCTATAATATCTTTATTATCATGTTTATAATTTAGGCATCTTTAATGAACTGTAATTCCACTGATCTTACTTTACAAATAGACATTACTTAAAAAATACTAATATTGTTATTGACTACTATTCTAGAATATTCTATGCATATAAACATATGTATATAATTGTAGAGCCAGAAGAGGAAATTATCGAAAAGGATATTCTTCGCTCAATTATTTTGTTTTTCCTAAATGTCTGAATGAATATTTTCGCTAAATAGAAATATGTAAACACACAACCTAGATTTATTACATTTTTTTCCTTTGCATTTAGAGTCGAACATAAAGCTTAAGCTTCAGTAGGTGTGGCGAGTTCCTCACTGGGTTGGGTTGCCAGTCTTATGCCCAAGCTTTCTTCTTTACCAGGCTCATTCATGAAGCTTAAGAGTGAGTCGATCGGGGATCAAAATTCAGACACCACTTAGGTGGCATGAGAATAATTCTACCACTGAACCACAGACCTAGAGTATTACTTAGTAGTGCATGTTAAAATATTTCTAATACAAATTCGAAATAGGTAGAACTGAAAGATCATCTAAAAGAAAGTTGCAGAACGCTTTGGAACTAAATTAGTAAAAGGGAGGTAAACAAAGAAATATGGTTATGTAATCGCTGCAAATATCAGACACAAATGCATCTCCATTACTTGAATAGACACTAAACGATATAGCATGATATTTTAGTCAAAAAACCAAATTGTCTTGCCTAGTTTAGGCAACAAAATTATGTTTCTTTGCATACATGGAACCTACATAGGATACTTACATAACTTAGCATTACATCGTGGTATGGTCATGCATTTTTTCCGAGTCAATTCTACTTCCATTACCACAGAGAACTGACATAGATAGTGTATGATGACACTGGGCAAGTTTCGATGCAGAAATCTGTTATTTTGTGTGCAGGAAACATAGACAGCCAGACGTGTGTTTAATATGTGTCATATCACTTACTTTTTTCGTCCGTTATAACTAAGCGTTTCTGAAAACTTCAAGGAACAGCGTGGGCCCAAGCGTAGCAAGAGCTGGGCATTAACGGTTTACGAGACGTGACTGACAAAGCCCTTCTTTCTGTCCTTCCAATGTTTTTGATCCCGCAAGTGCACGTGAATTCATAAACGCAGTTGGAGGTGACATCAGCAGGGTATTTATCCAGTTTTGAGTGGATTAAAGAAGGAGTGGTGCTGTATACTGTTATGAGTTTTGCTGCTGGGAAGCTTCTATTTATTGCACCTTTCAATCTTTTGTCAGTCTTTTGTGACACTGCATCTCCTTTGTATGGTAGACAAATAAACACTTTTTCTTTTCTACAGTTGGATGCTTTTCTTTCTCACCCTTTTCTCTGCTGTACTTCTGTATAAATCCCTTAGGGTATCCATTTTCCCTTAGGTATTTCTCGACGAAAACTAATTCTTTTTCGACCCTGTTTGGTGAACACAGCTTCCTGGCTCTGTCATACAAAGTCCTCACTAATCCACGTTTATAGCTTATGGGACAAAAGCTGTTATAGTAAAGGTATTGTTCAGTCCAGGTTTCTTTTCTATAGATGGACTTTTCGACCATGCCTTCGTTTGTTCTTTTTAAATTTAGATCCAGGAAATTGAACTCATTATTATGTTCATATTCCATAGTGAATTTGATCTTTGGATGTATCTCATTTAGGCGGCCATATAGTGGCGATGCGTGATCCATATCGTTGCAAACAACAAACGTATCATCAACATATCGGCGATAGTAGGTCGTTCCATTGATAGCAGGACTTAGTTGTGTCTGCTCAAGGTAGCCCATGAAGATATCAGCCAGGATGGGTCCCAGAGGCGAGCCCATCGCGACCCCGTCGATTCTTGTTTCTTTACTTGTTGCCATATATTTTAGATGAAATAATGTGTGCGACATTGAATGCCGCATAAGTATGATGTCATGACGAAAGAATGGGAAGGTGAAATTAAACTTTTTCAGCAAATTTAGGCAAATATGAAGCATTTAACTTTCATATTACTTTTTCTAACTTCAGTAATTTAACGAAATACGCTTTAATCACTTATTTGCGGATGTGGAGTAAAGCTAATTAACCTAGTCACAGTGTGGTGAGAGGAATCCAGCCAAAAATGCTAGGCAGGATCTTACGTCAATGGGTATGTCGCAAATATTGCTCGTGAGAAAACATGAACAAGACTGATTCAACAACCAGTCAGAGCAGACTTGGCGTAGGCAGATGCAGTTAACATATAGATGACCTAACATTCAAGAAACAGTCACAAAGCGATGCAAGGTCAGTTTTCTCTGAGAAACAACCAATCGGAGGTGTGTGTGTGTGGGGATGCTATCGAGAGGCCGAGCGAAGGCGGAATAGGACAGCGTAGACAGTTCAGATGGCATAGCGTCGTGGAAGACATTGGTTGAACGATTGGTGTTGAGGTTTGACAGCGCAACAGACAGGCAGCTAGCAATCCAGCAGTTCCGGTCAACAAAGCTGGGACCTGATGGAGACCCGTTAGTGTTGGCGGTGAAATTAACGAATCTACTTCGACGTGCGCTTCCCGCTTTGGATGAAGAATCAGAAGCGCAGTTACTGTCTCCCCAATTCATTGAGAGTGTCCCAGACCACATTTCTCAGCGATTGCAACTGGTTAACGCAACGCAGCCGATGGATATTAGTGAGCTGGCTAAAGTGACCAGACAGCTGCTGAGTACAACTGTAGCCGCTATAGAGCAACCGAAACCGAATGAATATGAGCAGAAAATTGAAGCATTGCAGCGGGAAGTGGTGGAGTTAAAGTTGGGCGATAGAAAAGACCGATGTCTTGAATGCGGTAACCCGGGACACTGGAGGAGATACTGCCCAGAAAGGCGAAAAAGAAAAGTTTCAGACAGTAAAATACTTGTTCTTTCTCTCGTATGAAACTAGATTTAGTTGGGGCTACTGAGAAAGGGGCTGTGCATTCGAAGTTGCGAGTGAATGATCTAGAAGTAGTGTATTCAGTAGATACAGGGCGGTCGTGTCGTTAATAGATAAGAACTTACGTAAGAGTGTTAGTCCATGTTCATCGACAGTGCAAACGGTAGGCGGGCATGTGTTAGGCATCACGAGTGAATCGAACTGTACGGTCGTTGCTGGCAGCTGCGAGGTGACGTTTCCTTTCATTGTTGTACTACAGCGAACGATATTAGGAGCGGATTTTCTGCGGGAGATCGGTGCAATAATCAACACGCAAGCGAACGTCGTGATCACGAAATACGGACATACCAACATGTATGAGACCAGCGAGATGGCAGTGGTTAAGCTGTTGACGGTACACAATATGACAGAGTTAATTAAGCAATACGATCATCTGTTCACTGGAGATGAGAACCCATACGGTAATTGCGATGGGGTGAATCATGAAATTCCATTAAGTGATCCAAATGTAAGGTCATTTACAACGCGGAGAGTTCCATGTCATCTGGAAGGCGAAGTGGAGCGACAAGTGCAAGAGATGTTTAAAGATGATATTATTGAGGAAGCTGATAGCCCGTACAACTCTCCAGTGCTGTTAGTAAAAAAAAGCGAATGGGAAGTATAGATTCTGTGTTGATTTTCGACAGTTAAACAGTATGACAGAGTTAAGACCGTGTGCCATGCCAACAGTGGTAGAAACTTTAGATCGCCTACAAGGTGCGAATGTGTATTCGGTTCTCGACCTTCGCTCAGGATACTGGCAGATACCGATAAACACAAGGTAATAGAGATAAGACGGCATCCATCGTGGGTCAGACACAATATCGATTTAAACGCATGCCGTTTGGACTAGCAGGTGCACCGTTTACGTTCGGACGACTGATGACGCTATTACTTAGGAACTTGAAAAACGTGGAGAATTATGGTGATGATCTCGTCATATACAGTCAAAACGAAAACGATCGTGTGAAGCACGTGGAAGCCGTGCTACGACGCATCGAAGAGTTTGGACTGCGCGTCAACAAAACCAAGTCCCAGATAACCAGAGAGAATGTTACTCTGTTGGGATAAAAAGTGGGAAATGGTGAAATTAAACCACTACTGGAGAAAATTTTGACGATTAAAACGATTCCAGCCCCGAACTCAAAAAGAAAACCGAGACAATTCTCGAGTAGAGCAGCGTTTTATAGTAGGTTCGTGAAGAACTTCAATGAGATAGCAGCCCCTCTGTACAGGCTACTAGTTGAGTCGAAGTTTTTTTGGTCGGAGGAATCCCAGAGGACATTAGACAGAATCTAACAGCGATATAAGAATAAAACTTGTGCACTGTGGTAGAGTGTAATTCCATTATGGGTAAATTTTGTTTTGATAAAGTCTCACAGCGTTAAACAGTAATGTTTACTGATGACGTTTCGAGCACAATTTATTGCTCATAATCATATCAAGGTAATCACACGACTTCCTAAATTCATTTATATAGTTCCATTGTTTTTCTCTTGATTTTCACTTGATTTGATTGGTAATAGTATTTTCCATATTTCAGGTATGAGTGACGAGTCATTCCTATTGCATGTGTTGGGTGTAGACTCGATGAACAAGGATTCAGTAATCAACCTCTCTCTCCACCTACCTAGATTACTTTTTAGAATTTTAACCCTCTCCCACCCTATTGTGTGGTTGTGTGTTAGCGCATGCATTGCAATTGCTGAGCTTTTTTCTAAATTACTTATCTTCTCGGGGTCAACCATTCTTACCTTAGCTAAATTTTTATGCTCTGACAATCTGACTACCCCTGACCTACTAGTTTGACCTATGTAGTTGACCTCACAGTCATTGCATGGTATTTTGTAAATAATATTATTTTGTCTAATTGGGTCAACTGGGTCCTTTAACCTACAGAGCTTGTCCCTGAGTGAGTTTTTAGGTTTGAATGCCACCCTAATTCCTATTTTATTCAGAATCCTACGTAGTGTCTCAGATGTCCCCTCTTTATATGGTATAACTGTGGATGACTTATATTCTTTCTTATTTATGTTATTATTACTAGTTTCACAATTATTTTTATTTTGTTTTTGGCCTTTAATGATCTTCCTAATGAATTTTATAGGATAGTTATTCAACACCAACGCTTCTTCTATCTGTTTTAATTCATCATTTAGATCTTTTTTTGTGCTACTTAGTGCCACTGCTCGGTTTGTTAAACATTTAACTAAGCCTGCCTTAACAGTTAAAGGATGAGACGAATTAAAGTCTAAATATCTATTAGAATGCGTTGGTTTTCTATAAACACTAGTGTGTAGTTTGCCTTCTTCTATTCTTTTTATCTTACAATCTAACATAGCTAATTCTCCTTGTTCATTTTCTGATTCAAATGTGAATTTTATTCCCTCAACTTGTGAGTTTATATGTGTCAAGAAGCTAGAGATGTGTTCTGTTTTTAACACTGTGAAAGTGTCATCCACATATCTCCACCATATTTTCGGAGTAGGGTTAAATGTATTAAGGGCACTATTTTCCCAGCTGTCCATAAATATGTCCGCTACGATAGGGGATATTAGTGATCCCATTGCTACACCTTCTGTTTGTCTATATATTTTGCCTTGGAACTTAAAGATAGTAGATGTGAGGCATAACTGAATCCCTAAAATAATTTCTTCGATGGACAACTTTGTCCTATGACTGAGTTCCGGATCCGCAGTTAATTCTTTTTTAACTGCTTCTAAGGCCATATTAACTGGTATATTAGTATAAAGACTAGTTATATCAAAACTAACCATTGTTTCATCATTCGCTAGTTGAATGTCATTTATTTTATTCTTCATCTCATATAAATTAGTTAATCTAGATTTTGAACGATTTCTAATGAGACAAAGTATTAGAGCTAAGTGTTTTGATAATTCATACGTGGGGGCATTTCTAAAATCTACTATTGGTCTTATGGGGTGACCTGGCTTATGTATTTTTATAGTACCATATATTCTACTATCATTATTAGTTTTAGGCATTAAATTAAACCATTTAGACTCACCCAGTGATGGCTTCATTCTGCGTATTAGTTCCGCTGTAGATTTCTTAACCTTATTCATTATTGTATCTACAGGCTTCTTAATTTCCTCATATGGACCCGTTTGAATATGTTCAGTAACTTTTTTGATGTAGTCAGATTTATCCAAAACTACGGTGGCGTTTCCTTTGTCAGCTTTAGCGATGACAATGTTTTTATCCTGTTTAAGACTAATTAAAGCTTCCCTTTCTGGTTTTGTTAAGTTTGATTTTGTTTTCTTTTGATTTTTTAGGGTTAATGCACATTGTGCTCGAACCTCTTCTGCTGTAGTCTTATCTATTGAGTTTAGTGCTGCTTCTATGTTAGGAATGACGTCCTCTGGTTTTAATTTATTAACTGTTACGTTGAAGTTTAGTCCTTTTTCAAGTACTTTTATCTCATTAGAGTTTAGTTCCCTTGATGAGAGGTTGATCACCCACTTTGTTCTGTCAATAGAGGATGAAGCATTGATATCAGTTTCATTTGTTGTGTTCTTTTCTTCTATTAGTTTGTTGAATTTTTTGATTTGCATGGTTTTTGATTTTCTTAATGCGGATTCTCTAGCTTTGTTGGATGTTTCAACAACAATTATATAATCCTTGTCATTGATCATACATTTGAGTTTGTGTTTGAGTTTTTCAATTTGATTTCGTATATTATTTAGTTTTACAGTAACTCGATGTAATTCTTCTCTTAGACATAATTTACTGACATGTTCTGCGGCTGATATTATTTTGTTTGAAGTAATTGGAGTACGTAGACGTAAATATTTTGGAATTATATGGCTTTTTAAACATCGACTGTTAAAAATCCGATGATTTGTAAATCTTGCTTCAGTTTGACTAAGTCGTGTGAGTTTGTTGATAAGCTTCCTAGTAGGAAGACCATATGTATCATTGATATAAGAATAAAACTTGTGCACTGTGGTAGAGTGTAATTCCATTATGGGTAAATTTTGTTTTGATAAAGTCTCACAGCGTTAAACAGTAATGTTTACTGATGACGTTTTGAGCACAATTTATTGCTCATAATCATATCAAGGTAATCACACGACTTCCTAAATTCATTTATATAGTTCCATTGTTTTTCTCTTGATTTTCACTTGATTTGATTGGTAATAGTATTTTCCATATTTCAGGTATGAGTGACGAGTCATTCCTATTGCATGTGTTGGGTGTAGACTCGATGAACAAGGATTCAGTAATCAACCTCTCTCTCCACCTACCTAGATTACTTTTTAGAATTTTAACCCTCTCCCACCCTATTGTGTGGTTGTGTGTTAGCGCATGCATTGCAATTGCTGAGCTTTTTTCTAAATTACTTATCTTCTCGGGGTCAACCATTCTTACCTTAGCTAAATTTTTATGCGGCTCAGCCACCAACAAATGTCACTAAAACTACCCATACCTGGATGACTGTTCCCGGTGTTCACAGATGCCAGTGACTACGCCAAATGTGTGGTCCTAAGACAAGGTAAGGGATCCTTAAAATGCCAGTGGGGTTTTGACTTTCACAGAGTGAAAGTATTCAACGATAGATAAAGAATGCTTAGCAATGGTATGGACAGTCGACAAATGGAGACCTTATTTACTCGGCCGGCGGTTTCACATGGAAACTGATCATTAGCCGCTACAGTTTCTGAAGACAACCAGAGACTCATAGGGGTAATTGTCACGGTGGATGTTGCGCCTTCAGGAGTACGATTTTACGATCTCACACATTCCTCGAAGTGAAAATGTCTTGACAGATTTGTTGTCGAGACCGGAAGAGGAGTCTGAGTTGCCCGAGGTCACTTACAGAGTGCATGCAGTAGAACAAGATCCACTAAGACTTGCACGCAGGCAAAGGTTGGACGATACGCTGAATATAGTAATACATGTGATCACCAAAGGACTAGAAGTGGATCCAGCTACAGCGAGTGAGGAGCTAACCACACTACTCAGACAGAGAGATTGACTAAGAGTGAATGCCTACGGGACTCTGACCTGGCGAGAGAACGACGGAAGCTGGCTCTCTGTCATACCTCAATCGTCGCGCCACGACATGATAGAAGAATGTCAACAGCCAGCACAAACAGGCGTGGACAGAGCATTAATTACCGACCAAAGTCCCTCTTTCAAAAGTGAAGAATTTACTTCCCGTTTGCAACAGCTGGGCGTCAAGAGGATCAGAACGACTCCATATCATCCACAAACGAATGGCCCAACGGAGAGAAACAACCGTACACTGAAGGGGTGGCTGGCCTCAAAGGGCGGTAACTGGGAAACGGAGCTTCCACCGATTCTACTAACACATCGTGCTACCACTCAAGAAACAACGGAGAAGTCACCCTTTCAACTGATGTATGGTAGAAAACCAGGATTACCGATACACAACGAGACCTGGCCCCTTCACCAAAAGTGAAGTACGACGAAATTAAAAGCAGAGAGGAAAGAGGCAGTCAAGAATGTAATGCAGAAGCAGTGGAGTGATGTCGCGAAGTCTCAGCTGAAAGAAAAGACTCAGTGCATTACCTTTGCAGTCGGGGACCAAGTGAAGTGTAGAGACAGAAGATACACAGTTGGATGCGGGCCAGGTTCACAGAAACTTCTCCCAAAGTGGGAAGGACCATACACAATCACAAAAAGACAGGGTCAAGTATATACAATCCGAAGAGGTGACAAACAGAAACGAGTTAACGCCAGTCAGCTCCAACGATGGATACAGTATGGGAAGCCGGTCAGTAACAATCCTCAACTAGAAGATGTATCACCCAGAAGGTAGGAACGCCTGCGAACGAAGCTATTTGACGGGGGGGCGAGTGTGGTGAGGGCAGGCTAGTCAAAATGTTAGACAGTATTTTACGTCAATGTGTTCACGTCCCCAATATTATTGGTTGTGAGAAAAATAAGAATAAAGACTGATTCAACAACCAATCGCCGCAGACTTTGCGTAGGCGGATGCATTATGCAGATAGATAATCCGAACTTCAAGAAGTGGCCACAAAGAGATGAAATATTAACTTTTAGCGAGAAACCACCAATCAGAAGACTGCGTTTGTTTGCTAACAATAATCTATAATAATAATGTACATGAAAATGTATAAATATGTGTTGATTTTCTTAATAAACGATCTGTTCCCTGACCCTTGTTTTCTCTTGTTACAAGCATAGGTTACTCTTCTTTTAAAATAATAATAATAGTATATTCTCATTTTGTACATGAGAGACGCCAGTTTACAGGCATCATCAATATGATAAATTACATATACGATTAGCAATCATAATTAATAATAATGTTTTAATAAAATACACATATTTTCCTACCTGTGTAGGACACATCAAATGTACAGGCATGGATAAGCATTATTTAAATTTCATAAATTTGGTTTATAGTTAAATTACATGGTTGCTGACGTTTCTGTCTTTGGTTTGTGGGGACAATATAGCGCGCGCTGTTTGAAAGGGAGTGCTTTTTTCACGTATTTCACGTTTTTGACAAATCGCTGTTTTGTTGTGTTATTCACTTCAAGAACATTTAAAAAAAACTTTAACTTGACTTTTGTCTGTTAAGTTTTGATTTTAACCACTTATATAGTCTATATTGGGTAAATTGTCTTGGCTGTTTCCAGTAGAAGTTCATTATGTCAAAAGTACCACATAAATGTAATAGGGCGGAGTGTTACTTTTTGGTAGATGATGGAATACAGTGTAATAACTGTGAAAAGTGGTATCATAAGATGTGTACTGGATTACGTCCAGCTGCATACAAACGTTGTACTGCTCCAACATCCCACTGGATGTGCAGAATGTGTTGTTCCCCAAAGATGACCTTAATAAGGGAGGCTCACGAACTGCTGTCTAAAGCCATGGAACTTCCTGATGATAGCGTGGCTAGTAAGAGTGACACGGACTGCCCGTCTGAAGATGAAGCAGTAAGTGCCATCATGAATGTTATCACACCGGCGGTTACTATCCCAGTTACCCCGGAAGTAAAACCTACTAGGCGTTCGAAGCGTCTTAGTAAGCGAAAAGGTAACAAAACGGAAGCTGTAAACAGCATCTCAGAACCAGAGAACACCGTAAGCGAAGTTCACCATGAAGGTGGTGCAGACACTGATCTTGATTGTACCATCAAAAACTGCAGCAGCCCTGAGAAGCAACTGCAGGCAGATGATAAATGGGTAACAAAAATAAGCAGTCGGAAGAAATATAGTAATATTGATGGTAGGCAAACGTCTGTCACCTGTAGCCAGGCTGCATCAATAGTGGTGAGAAAGGACGTAGCCACTGCTAAATACGACAAGCTCTCCTTAGACTCTAACATAATTGTTGGAAATTTGGAAGAGTCCAAAGAATCTGATCCCGTGAAAAGGCACGATCACGACCTTAAATTAGTGAGTAGTATTATAAGGAAGATGCTCCCAGCGAATTTCCCTGGAGTATCGATTAAAAAGCTGATTAGAATAGGCAAAAGAGATGATGAATGTTCTAGTCAGCGTAGGTTGCTTAAAGTAGTCTTAGGTTCTCCTGATGAACGGAATCATCTACTGGCTAATGTACACAACCTTGCCGGGTCAGGAATTTCAGCCAGACCTGATTTATCTCTTGAAGACAGACTTAAACGAAAAGAAGTTTTGTCCCAGCTAGAAACAAGACGTAAAAATGGTGAGACTAACCTTAAACTGGTGGGTTTTCAAATAGTCAGGTCTTGGAAACGTATGCTTCCAAGACCTGTGTGGATAAGCCAGACCGCATAGGAAGCCTGAAGGTAGTGTACACTAATATACGTAGTATCGGGAACAAATTTCACGAGCTAGGTGTATTAGTAGAAGACCTTAGCCCAGGTATTGTGGCCATTACTGAAACATGGCTGGTTTCGGGATTAGATGACACACCTGAGCTATGCGGATTTAGTTGCTTGCGCAGCGACAGGGTTAAGGGTCGTAGAGGTGGCGGGGTTGCTCTGTACATCAACAACTCCCTACATGTTCGTTCCGTGAAATCTGAAGCTCATGACAGTGGGACAGGTGAGGTAATTAGCTGTGAAGTAAGCTTTGCAACCGGCACTCTACTCATTGGAGTTCTGTATAGAAGTCCCTATTGTCAGTGTGATGACTTCATTTTAGATCACCTCAAACAATGGAGTAAACACAGTAGCTGTCTTATTCTAGGTGATTTTAATGCACCTCATATAGACTGGGTAGCTGTCACATCTCCAGGATCCGCTGATAAGTTTGACAGCCGGTTACTCTTGACAACCATGGAAAATGCCCTGACACAACATGTCTTAGGTAGTACAAGATTCGGTTCTACCCAAGGATCTTCCTTGCTGGACTTAGTGCTTACTCATGACAACGACGACGTGGATGGTCTAGTTATTCATCCACCTCTAGCAAACAGTGATCATGGGGTGTTAGATTTTAACTTAAGGGCTGGCAATTTAGTCAGTTTTCAACCCAAATCCCGGCCTAGTGTTTGGCATGCTGACATAGTGGCTATAAAGGAGCGTGCTTCAACTGCCGACTGGTCAGTCAACATTGTCTCATCCATTGAAGATGAATGGGATAGATTTAAGAATACACTTGAGAGGGTTACCACTGATCTCATCCCCTGGAGGGTTCCTAAAAGGCCAACAAATCGGCCACCATGGATAAATAGACAAGCTATAACACTCCTGAGACGGAGAAAAAGGTTCTGGAATCTCTTTGTTTCTACTGGGCTACAGCAGTTCCGGCTGAAATACTGTGAAACCAGAAACCAGTGTAAAACTTTGATCCACCAGTCAAGGATAGCTTACGAAACCCAGTTAGTTAAAAGTTCACCAGGCTGCCCAAAAAGACTCTTCTCATATATCAAGAGAAGAACACGTAAGAGTGATGCTATCCCACCTCTTATGCTTGAAGATGACCAGACAAACATGGCTGAGGATAACTTGACTAAGGCTGAGGCTTTGTCCAAGCACTTTAGTCAAGTATTCTCTGAAAATATTGATACCAGCTTTGTAAATTTTCCAAAAGGTAACTTGAAAATGGCACCCTTATACATTGGAAAGGATACTGTCCTAAAGTGGCTTCTAAGGCTCAATCCTGGTAAGTCCAGTGGCCCTGATGAACTCCACCCACGTATATTAACAGCATTGGCTGAAAGCATAGCCGAGCCATTGTCGGTAATCTTCAATATGTCTCTGGACCAGTCTAAATGTCCAAGAGACTGGAAAGATGCCATCATTAGTCCGGTCTTCAAAACCGGATCTAGAAACTTAGTTCAGAACTATCGTCCTGTTAGTTTGACCAGTATTGTTGTTAAACTACTAGAAAGAATAATTCGTGATGCTATCATTCAGTTCATTGAAGGGAACAAACTTTTCGCTGTGGAACAGCACGGTTTTAGAGCAGGTCATTCTTGCTTGACCAACCTTCTTTTGGCCAGAGAAAGTTGGGCAAGCTCAGCTGATGCTAATATACCGGTGGATGCCATATTCATAGACCTTAGCAAGGCGTTTGACAGGGTTTCTCATTCAGGTCTTCTAGTAAAGTTAGGTAGTCTGGGAATCAATAAAGTGGTTACCGACTGGATTCAAGACTTTCTAAAGGACAGAAGACAAAGAGTACGAGTTAACGGGGTTTTATCAACATGGGAATCGGTTAAGAGTGGCGTTCCTCAGGGTACAATTCTAGGCCCACTTCTTTTCCTGATTTATGTTAATGAGATTCCATCGGTAGTTAAGTCATCCTGCTTACTGTTTGCTGATGACATCAAGATATGGAGGGCTTTGCACGATGACAGTGATCAACTTGCTTTGCAGGAAGATTTAAACTTGTTAAGTGATTGGTGTAAGCACTGGGCCTTGGAGATTAACTTAAGCAAGAGTGTAGTTATGCATGTATCCCATAGTCACGTGCACAATTACTCAATGAATGGCATTACTCTCCCAGTGGTCACTGAGTACAAGGACTTGGGAGTGGTTGTGCAGCATGACTTGAAAACAGCAACAAACTGTAGAACTGCAGCCACTAAGGGTTTTCGAATGTTATGGGCCATACGCAAGGCTTTTGCGAACTTTGACGCTGATATATTTCGTATATTATATCCGACTTATATCAGACCTCATTTGGAATATGGGATCCAGGCAGCGAGCCCGTGTTTCAAATACGAAATAGACTTATTAGAAAGGGTGCAAAGAGTAGGAACTAAGCTAATAAAGGGTTTCTCAACCCTGTCATATGAGGAGAGGTTAAGTCGACTGGGTTTATTTCCACTGTCATACAGACGACTTAGGGGTGACCTAATACTAGCATACCGTATCCTAAGAAATGATTTTGGAGCTAATTTATCTAAATTATTTCTTCCTTCTAGCACCAACCAATTGCGAGGACATCACCTCAAGGTTCAAAAACCACGGTCGAATCGTCTGCGTCTGGAAATCCGTTTTTCGCATCGAATTGTGAACCATTGGAACTCCCTACCGGAACACGTCGTATCAGCGCCATCCGTTGATTCATTCAAGGCGAGATTGGACCTCCTGTGTGCGACAAATCGAAAGGATTAACACAGGCATATAGCCTACTATCCTAAATAAATTGTAAACTGTAAACTGTAACAATATGATAACCAGTCATTCAATGGAGCACATCATGAAATATAGGAATATTGACTTCGCATTAACAAAAAAACCCAAGTAGGTTTTGGATGGATTAAAAATACTTGGGAAAAAATAAAGCTTGAAGTAATTCCGAATCTCATTTTTGATTTATATCCAAACTGGGTAATAAGAAAGCTATTTTTACAGATACGATCCGTTATGTTATAAGTTACAATCGTGACGTTGTATTACAAATTGATACTTTTCCATTGGTATAAGAGTATATTCCACAAATGTAATCCAGGTTGCGTCGTGGGGAAACTTAATTCGTAATTAGCTAGGCAAGTGAAAGATACGGGACCAATAATGTCTGCAGATCATTTGTCATTGTCACCGAAGAGCAAGTTCTGATATCTATAGACAGGCTATTCCATATTTTAGAATACATGACTGTGAATACGTTTTCACGGAGTGTTGACTTAAAGGAATGAGTTACCACTGTGGAAGTTTGGTTACGCAGATCGTAAGAGCTTTCCCGTGCAAGTTGTATGTCCCTGTTGTCTGAGAATGATATTTTGTGAAGGACCTTAAAGAAGAATATTAGGTTTATAATAAGTCGCCTTGTCCAAAGTGGTTCAAGTTTTAGGATCATGCACCGTGAGATGTAGTCTTTCTTACAATCGTAGCCAAGTAGTTTTGAGGTAAAATATCGTTGGATACTTTCCATTCTTAGCTTATCACGTGTGCGAGTGCTGCTTATAATAAATGGACAGTATTCTAGTAGTGGTCTAACGCATGTTTTGTACAGAATTAGCTTGGCTTCATTATCGTGAAAGTTCCTGAGTATGCATCCTCGACTTTCGAGTCTGTGATGACACTTGCTCAGAGAATGTTAAATCACTAGAGTACCTCAGGCCTAAGGCAACGACACTTTGGAGTCTGGTTAGCTTAGCAGATTGAAGCGTTAATTTCAGGTCAATTGAGGGTGCGCCGAAGCAGATCCAGCCATAGTTGTCCAGGTTAAATTGTAGATTCCATAAGGACGACCAAGCAGTCATTTTATCTAATTCCTTCTGCACTACATTCTCGAAGTACCCTAAGTCATCATCACATTGGAATGTATAAGCTACTTTTAGGTCATCTGCAAAGATGAATGGAAACCTTGCCCATTCTTCTTAACTGTTAACCCTTATTCACTCCTGGATTTGATGATATTACATGGTTGGAGGAAATCGGCAGTTGTCGATCACGTCTCTAAAACCGTTAATGCGCAGCTCTTGCTACGCCGGGCCTCTCGCTGTCCCTCGAAGCCTTTCAGAAACGCTTAGTACTAACGGACGAAAAACCCAGAACACCGATTGGCGACTCGAGAATTCTTTATTCTAACACCAACATATGAGCAGCATAATAAACTAAGGTCTATGAACAAATATTACAATAATAAATCACGATATTACTTCTGACGGTTTTTGATCTTCTTTCTGAACAGCGACCGATGAGACGATGACTGGTGTATTGATGCTTCCGCGATGATATAGAGAAGTTGGGTTTGAGCAAGCAACCATGAATTGGTCGTTCAATCTTCAACTACATTGACAATAGGTTTTGTGAATATTGGAGCAAGATTCAGCAGAGCACTATAGTTAGTGTTCAATGTAGATAGTATGAACTGAAGGTAATGTCGGTTGGCAGGACTTAGCGTACTTAATTATCATTACAGTCTTATATATGGTAAACATTTGACATTGCAAAGTTACCTGCCCACACTTATTATAAAAAGGTGATGACACTGAACCAACAAAATGTTAGCATACTGCAGTGTGTATACTGAAGTAGGGCTGTCAATGTAGTTGAAGATTGAACGATCAATTCTTGGTTGTTTGCTCAAAATCAACTTCCCCAATTTTCGCGGAGGCGTCAATACGACAGTCATCGTCTCATCGGTCGCTGTTCAGAAAGAAGTCAGTAGCAAACCATCAGAAGTAATCTCGTGATCTATTATTGTAATATTTGTTCACAGACCTTAATATAAATATTTTTTATATGTTGGTGTTACAATAAAGAATTCCCAAGCGGCCAATCGGTGTTTTGGTTTTCGCGTCCGTTACTATTAAGCGTTTCTGAAAAACTGCAAGGAACAGCGTGGGCCCGAGCGTAGCAAGAGCTGGGCATTGACGGTTTATGAGACGTGACTGACAAGGGCAGTTAGTCTTAAAGGGAGCCGTAAAGTAAATCAAACTATATATGATAAGAGTATAATCAATATTATAATTCCTATTATCAAATAATACACTAGGCTCAATAATTGAGTGTTATAAGGGAAACAAGCGTGGTAAAGTAAGAGAACATTTGCTGCATGAATATTTTAATCATTTTAAGTAAGTGCAGAGGATCGGGTGTGAGGACATACACTCGCCGAATACATCGGCTAGCGGTCGCGCCATGTCGTGAATTGGCAGAAGTTAGAATTCAAGGACCATTGGATCGGGTCTCAGTGGCTTAATGGTATACGAGCTCGCCCCCCTACGAACCAACACTTGAATATTTTAATAACAATCTAATTTTAAGAATTGAACATGCATGGTTATTAAGTATTATTATATTAGTATATACATATGAAAAATGTTAAAAGGTGTGGATGCTATTATTATTTCCAGTGTTACTTTTACCAACACAACTTAGTGAAAATTATAGAAAATAGAAATCAGTAAATTGGTTAAACGTTCGCTGCGTGAGTATTAGAGTCGAGATATACGTATGTGACTATACTGAAGACTAAACTGGCCTTCAATTTCCGTTCTACCAACAGTTGTGGTCTTTTAGACGAGCTAGGATGGACATGTTAAAGTGTCTTTCTAGGCTCCGTCTGAACCCATCGGGGTTTTCACAACATCTTATTCCAGGTAGTAGTTGGTTCCAAAAAGTGCAATATTTTATGGTGAAAAAGTGTGCCCTAATGGATTTTCTGTGGGTAGCCACCTTGACAAGGTAGTCGTGGTTTCGCAGCTGATATGATTTAATATTCTCCCACGTTATGGATGAGTTATTGTAGCAATGTTTCCTAATGACTTTGAAAAGTAGAAATAATAATAATATATATTCTCGTTTTTTACATGAGGGACGCCAGTTTACAGACATCATCAACTCGATAAGTTACACATAATATTAATAAGCATACTTAGTAAAGATAATATAATAAGGTACATTTTTTCCCTAGCTATGTAGGGTACACCAATTGTATAGGCATGCATAAATATTGAATTGAATTTTTGATTTTCCCGTCGATTGATTGGACCGAAGTGCTCGGTCTCAGGTTGACATGTCGGCTTCTTGTGCATATGCTTCGACGATGTCTGGGGATTTGATTTGTATACAATTGGTGGATGGTGGCTAGCAGTGGAATCCAGGATGCGCATTTCGTCCTATTTGGGAATCGTCAGCTGGATGTACCTGCATTTCTCAGTGAGTGGCTCTCGTGGCCCAAGTGGTCTAGTGGATAACGATTTGGCGTTTGAGACTATGGGCACTGGGTTCGAGCCTCGGTGGGAACATCATCACTCACTGAGAAATGCAGGTACATCCAGCTGATGAGTCCCAAATAGGACGAAATGCGCATCCTGGATTCCACTGCTAGCCACCATCCACCAATTGTATGCATAAATATTGTTTTAGTAATAATATTATATTCCTTCCTGTTTATGCTGGAACATAACTATTGTACAGGCATGGATAAGTTGTTATATGAATTACACATGATTTGATGTATAATGGATTTACAGTTTGGTTGTTCCTTCTGTCATTAGAGTCATTCGGAACAGTCTGCTATAAAGTCTGTTTGTGTAGCACATAAAGAGATATAGAGATATTGTCTTCGCATTAACAAAAAACCCAGACATCAGATGAATGTAATACAGATATCTGGGAAAAATAAAGCTTGAAGTCAATTCTCCTATATAACTTTGTTGTGAACAACACCCTTGGCTTAAAGGTTGCACTTCACTCTCCTTAACCACAGAGGTTCTAATTTCAGACGTACACACCTGTCAATATATTCCACTTGTTGGTCAAGCCCTCTTATGCTTTTAGTGAGGAATCTCCGGACACTTTCGATTTTTTTGTGTCTGCAGACCTGAGTTTACTAAATAGGAGAGCACAATATTCAAGTTTGGGACGGATACATGTCCTATATATAGCTAATCTTGCTTCTTGGGTGTAGAAGTTACGCAGTACAAAGCCAGCAAGTCGCTTACAGTCAGATACAACCTTATTTGCATGATCGGAAAAGGATAAATCTGAGAATGTTATCCCGAGATCTGTGACTGCGTTCAGTTTTGAGAGGAGCTTATCGTACATATATAAGCACATTATCGGTTTCCAGCGTCCAAGGTGGGTTATACCGCACTTGTCTGGGTTGAAAGTCAGTTGCCACTTTTCGCTCCAATCGCCTAGATCATTTAAGTCTTGTTGGATCTTGCTTTCGACGCTCATATCACCGTACCCATAATCATATACTATCTTGAGATCATCTGCAAAAAGGTATGGCTTGCCATACTTGATTACAGAGACTATGTCATTTATAAATAAGAGGAATAGAATAGGGCCAAGAACACTACCTTGTATTACACCACTGGTTATCGGCTTTGAGGAAGACAACTGGTGGTTGATTTTGACTAATTGCTGTCTTTCTGTGAGAAAAGAACTTATCCATTTGTGAAGCTTTCCGGTTATTCCGTAGGATTGGAGTTTTTTTAGGAGTCTGATATGTGGGACTTTATCGAAGGCCTTGCTAACGTCGAGAAACAATGTTGTTACCGAACGCCCATTATCAATGCTTTGTGTAATGTAGTCAAAATAATCTAAGTGGCAAGTAATGCACGACCTTCTACTTAAGAAACCGTATTGGGATGGGGATAGTAGGTCATTTGACAGCAAGTACTGAATGATTTGAGTCTTAACTATCTTTTCCATTACACGTGAAACTACAGACGTGATGTTGATGGGGCGGTAGTTGTTGATATCAGCTATAGGCCCGTATTTATGGATAGGTACAATATAAGACTTCTTCCAGCAGTTAGGGTATGTCCCATCGCTTAATGAAATTGAGTATAACTTGAGTAAGAGTAAACTCATGTCATTACCACCTTTTTTCAGCAGAACGGAAGATAAACCGTCTGCGCCAACAGTGTTACTAAGCTTAAGATTTGCGACAGCTTTATCGATCTCATGTGTGGTGAAAATTATGTCACTTAAACATTCGTCTGTTTTACGTGGGAAATCCACGACCTCATCGTTCTCTAAGGTGTATAATCTGGCGAAGTGCTTGCTAAACAGTTCACATATCGCCTCATTATTTTCGTAAGCAATGCCGTCTAAGTATATTATTTTCGGATAGGGTGTTTTGGAGTTCGCCAACCTACTTTTAAAAAGTTTGGCTATTTCTCCTGAGTTATGCGGTGCATGAATGGCCTGCATTTCTTTGTTTCTGAGGCCTATATTTCTCAACTCTTCAATTCTACTGAGAAGGGACGTAATGGCAATTAATGACGATAAGTCATGATATCTGTAGTATTTTATTGAGTGCTTTCGTAGACTTCTAAACGATGTCGGAATATAATCACTTTGGGGAATCTGAAGTTAAGAATCTTCTGGGGTGCAATGACGTCGTGAATTGAGTTAATATTCTGATAAAAGTTGTTAAGAATTGCATCTAAGGACTGGTTCGAAAGGTACGAGTCCCAATTAGAACATTTAATTAGGTGCTGATACAAGTCCCAGTCAGCATGTGTGTACAATCTCATAGGTATCTGGCCAGCTTCATCTCTGCGTTTTGTTTCAGGAAAGATGTCAAAAGAACAAACTACTATTCTATGGTCACTACCTGGAAATTCATGTCCCACATGTACTGTAGATGGCGTTATGTTGTTCGTGAAAATAAGGTCTAGGATATTTGCGGATCTAGTGGGTGAATTTATGTGTTGTGTCCACCCTCCTGTGACGATGGAATTTATGAGATTATCATACCTTTGGGGTCCTCGGAGTGAAGACCATGATACTTCTGGCAAGTTGAAATCGCCTCCGATAATTTTATAACTGAAAGGAAGATTGGCTGTAACATTAAAGATATTGCTAAGCATATTATCATATTCCCTGCTGGATGAAGGGGGTCGGCACACACAACCCACAAGTATAGGTTTACTTCTGACAACTTTTATTTCGACCCAGATCGAGTCATTGAGTTGTGACAGAATTGGGTTACTAAACTGGGTTGCACACATGGATTGTTCACAGTAAATTAGTGTTCCACCCCCACGACCTGTCCGTCTGTCCCCCCCAAAAAGGTTGTATTTATCAATCCTTAGGCTGTCATTGGAGATTTCACTTGTGCACCAGGCTTCGGTGATCATAATCAATGACGGTCTGCATATAGAAGCTATTGTACTTAGTGCTAAGTATTTGCTTAGAACTGATCTCGTATTTACTAGGATAATAGATAAACACTGGCTATGTGGTTTCAGTGAGCGGACAACATCTTGGTAAAATAATCCGTGAGTATCCTCTATATACATGTTATCAGACTCATTTACCAATATCTTTGGATCGTAGGAAGACTTCAGGTAGATTTTTGAGGTGGTAGTCAGGGATGGGCTTACGTTTGGATATGGTACGCAGTGAGAGACACCTGTGTGATAATCAGATATTAATATTTTAGAGATATTAGTATCCGCGTTTGGTGTCGACACTGTGTCAGCTATCTCCCGGGAAATATGCCTTGCCCTAGCTGTAGACTGTTCGCTATGCCAGCAAGGAATTGATCCGATATCATGCGTGCTATATGCATGATTCCAGGTGTTTCTGTTAACTGACGCTGGTGAAAATCCTGCCCTAAGGTATAACCGATATGTGTATTCGGTAATTTGTTGCCAGTATAAGAATGAAGTGTTGGTATCTGTTTCTGGTATTCATCAGACCATGGCAAGTTTTGTGCAGAAATCGGCACATGCTCCCCACTAGATACATAAGATGTATGAATGGGTTCTGTTGGCTTGCTAAATGTGGTCTGTGGCCGATGTTTGGGGTATTTTCTATAACTTTCAGTCGACAGAATATTAGAAGTGGGCTGGTTGACAAGGGGTTTACGTAGTGGATGCGCAGAATAACACCTACTACCATGCTGTGCTGTTTGTCTAGAATTAGGGATTGGATATAATTGGCTTTCCACTTGGCACCAATTAGGCCTACCCATAGGAGCTTCGTCTACCATATTTGACTTTCTCTTACAAAGAAGGCCTAGAGGTGCTTTCGTCTCTTTCATCTCAAAGGGCTTTCTTGCTCCGGGTTCAGTATTTAATTTATTTACTTCTTTTTCCCTTTTCTTATGATCAACTGGCTGATGATGGCTAACAGGGCACCCAGCACATGCTATGTAGGGTTTCTGTGGCTTGGACACCTCATGAGCTTTAGTTTTCTTAATGGAAATGGGACGTTTGTCATAACGCCTAGAAAACTTGCCAACTTGTGTGGCTACATTCGACTGGTGCTTCACGGAGTGTGGATTGTCAGACTGAGGAGTAACTGACTTATAAGGCAATGGTTGGACCACCAGTGGGATGGGTTTTGATGGTTTCGGTGTCTTGACTTTTGCGTCAGTGTGAAAACGATGTATTTCAACATTATTTCCCGTTGACTTATCTATGTCCACCATTTCAGTGTCAGCATCAATATCGTTATATAATTTTTGGCTAACACTAGCCAGTGCCTGCAAAAATGTCTGTTGCATGCCGTGATCAGGTATTTCACTAGACGGAATAACGCGTGGAAATCATTTACAGTTGCCCTATTAGAGTTATCAGCGTTCACTGTTTCTGAGCGGCATCGCCTTTGGCATGGTGTTAAATCAGGTGCAACCTAAACGTTAGTGTGTGGTGTTGAAGAGCCTATTGTCTTACCGGATTTCAGAAAATTCCTGGCTTCTTCAGTAGATCTAAACTTGAAAAGCACCGGACATGTGTGGTTTGCAGATTTCTTACGAAGACGCGAAACCTGACATTCTGTCAACTACATGTTACAGGCCTTTAGAAACGAATCTTTAAGTTTGGCAATCAGCTCTCTGTCTGGAATGTAATAGGCCAAGACGTTATGTGAAGACATAATTCTCTTAACAGCTTCTTCAGCCAAATAGTCAATTATGCGCTCGGATTTGATTTGTGATTCAAGACAGATGTTTTGTGATCGGTCACACAGTTGCGTGAGAGGCATAATGCTGTCAAACTTGCCCTGTAGTTCTGCTATTGACTTCTGAAGTGCCAGTAAATCATTTTTGCTACAAGCAGCATTCTCTGTCAGTTCCTCTATGATATCATATACCATAGCTCTGGGTGTGGCTGGTGTAAAAAGTGAAGAATTGTCAACGGAGCTGAGGCCTCCAGATGGTTGACTAGTATTAGATCGCAGTCTCTTAACGGTACTTACACGTTTGATAGACTTAACCATTACAGAAATAAGAAACTTCACAATTTCCGGAAAAAAGTCTTGAGGATATAAAAAAAGATAGCTGTATTATCGAAGTATCAAAACAGATAAACAGATGTATATCGCAGAATAAAAGGTCAGACTTTCCTTTACAGTGTTTGCTGTGGATAAAGTCCTGAGTTCCACGTGGTTAGAGGAGGTATCCGAAGATTCCTGATATGGATTTCACAAACGAATGCCAAATGTTGTTCCACTTGATAAAATACAATCCTTGTTGGCTATGGGTAACTGGATAATGTGAGGAAAGCGGATGATTTCCAAAATATTAAGGAAAAATGATTCACGCAGAAACTGAACACCTGTAGCACAACAGTTCCACATACTTAGAGGATTATAGGCCAATTTGAGAACAATGTCTGAAACATCTATACATCTTTTAAACATAACTATAAAACGATTTTGGAGCGTATCCTAAAGTCTGTGGAAGCCATAGCTACCAATTAGAAAGTTTAAACCACCTTTATGCGTTCGAGGTAGCAGTTTGTCATCACACTCAACCTTCCTTGGAAAACCTTGTTTCGATACAATAGCAGATGTGCTGTTGTGGTGAGAGCTGTCTGCCAGCCAAAATTACAAAGCCTAACCCTGGGGAACCCAATGCCCAATCACAATAGACCTAGCGTGGGCAGATGCGATTCGCAGACACACCACCGGACTATCAACGAAACGGCTACAAGATGGCAGAATAACCTTCAGCAGGAAAACAACCAATCGGAAGACGATACTTCTCTGCTAACAGTAACGAATAATAATGTACACAAGAATCTACAAATATTTGTCGATTTTCTCAATAACAATCCGTTGCCTGGCCCTTGTCTTCTATCATTACACTATTGCCTCTGTCATTTGGTTTAGTGATCTTCATTGTTGTTTTGACCTTCATTATGTCCTTTTCAACTTAACCTAAATCTATTTTCTCGGCTCCTGACCCTTCATTAATTTCATATATATTCCTGTGACAAGTCAGTGTGTGATCAGATTGTAAGAAATATGTTGCGTAAATACATCATAGGATTCAGACAAATTACCTCTTCTTGTTGCTTTGCATAATGTAAAGGTTACCTCCGATGGATCTGAAGTTACTACTTAGGGAAAGCTTGCTACTAGAGTAGGCTTTCTTGGGGGGGGTGTTTAACATGGTGATGTACCTTTCTCATGCAAGTATGGGCAAGAGGGTAATGACATTCTGAAGGAAACAGGTTCAACAAAAATATGTTACAAGCCTTTAGTCCACATGAGTCCTTTGAAAGGAAATCTTCAAACGGGTTCTCCTTGGAGCCTGAGCTGTCTCATCACGCAGTGGAGGACTTTTAAGAAAGTTGCCAAGTTTCTTTGGTCATGTTAAATAACTCCTCAACTATCTGTGACAACGTCTAAATCACTCAGGCCAGAGAGGTGTGTGGTGGTCCATCTATTTTCGTAGAATGGCTACTGCAACCAGCTAGTAGGATATATGTGTGTTTGCATATTATCGTGATTCCTTTAAAAATTGACGCACTGGTGAGAGCCCTCTACTCCATATTAAGGCTCATTGGGGCAGATAGTCAATTGACAGTTGACAACATGATTTCCAACTAACCAATGGGCAACAAGTGCTCTAGCTAGCACATGTAGATGGCATCCAGAAGCTTGGGCAGAATCCTTCTTAGTACTGCATTTTCTGGAGACTTAGAAGTACACGTGTTAAAACATTCATAGTGCTTCAGAACATATGTACTCCAGGTGAATAACCATAATAACAGATATTGGTCACTAATATCAGCAAACTCAGGTTCCTACTGTTGATAATTTTCGAATTCTGTGTTAGACTGCATTTTCGCTTGCTCCATAAGTCAGCTTTCATTCTGCTTAAGAGTGACAACTGCATTATTCATAAGTCACAGAGCTTAACATCAAAAAAGGAGGGAGGGTGGCGTTAGCTGATCAGTAGATATGGTGGTGGTCACTAAGGTGAATCGCCCCATTCTGCAGGAACAGCAATATACAAATTAAAGGCTCGAGATATTTCTGATTTTTATGAGGGCTTAGATCTTTATCTTGAAAAAGATAATAGTGAACGCCTTGACAGATAATGCTTCTACCTTTAAATATATACCATTCGCTCAGCCTATTGTTGAGATGCGACCACGTGGGATGTGCACAGATTTATGGGGCATCTTATGAATTAACTTGCTATCCATTGTCAGATCTTTAAATACCACTTCACAATATCTTGTCTCACTTATTTTCTAATAACGTCTTTACTTGATTCTCATTATATTCCATTAAACCTAACATTTGATAGCTCTTTATGAATTTGATTCGACTTATTCTATTCCTATTCTCTGGAGGGTACGGTTGTGTACCAAATAGAAAAAAAGACATGAAATAAAGACAACTGGCTTGAAAATAATTGTATTAAAGCCAAAAGTGAACGCATGATAGTATAAAATATATTGGTTTCATTATACATTGCAAATGAACGTTGTCGGCCTAAGGATTAATTACTTCCCCATTCTGTTTTCTATATAAATGTGTTTATTAATGATATATTTCACTCACTTAATCTATTACACTTTAATGTTACACCACAGCACTTTAATTTTTCTAAAAAAGCTTCCAATTCCTTGTAAACGTTGTACTTACCTCAATATTGGTTGATTATCGTATGCCTACAACCACGGGATGAAAACGAAACGAAGTCGATTTTCCCGCTCAACCTGGAGGACAATTGTACAATTCAATAACTATACAGCCTAGTTCAGACAATGTGTATTTATATATATATCAAATATTTAACTGTTGAGACATTATTAATTTGTAGACAATTTAAGATTTGACATTATATCATCCTTGATCGTGCCTGTAAAAATGGCATGCATTTTCATGTAAATTTATGTTTATATGAAAATAAATTATTATTATTATTATTATTATTAAACAATTATGTTTTTTGACTATGAAAGAATATGGAAGTTCCTCAAGACGCCTTTATTCATATGTATTGCCACTGTAACACATTTTGTGCGGGCAACAGATCGACCATGGAGTGAGGGCCTACTCACCAAAAGCTGGAGACTTAAAAAACTAAGCTCAGCCTACACATAACTGAGAAGCTGTTTCTTACCTTTAAAAACTTACCATTTTTGAATTGCAATAAGAATGACGATGGTATCAGATATTTCAGCTCAATCCTTCAGAAACAGACTACACAAACATACAATCTTTAACGACTAACCATAACTGATGTCTGTGCTTATTTAGATTTAATACTTCACGGAGGTACTGTTTCTTTTTGTCCTTTGAATCCCCTTGCTATGACCTCTAAGGTGTTCCAACCTAGTTGGAAGGAGAAGAGAGAATAGATGAGGTCCGAAGCCATCATTAAACATTTTTACATGGTAATTAGATCTATCTGCTGAGAGTGTGACAGAGATTAGGGATTTAAACTGTTTTTTCCTTCGTATGATATATTAGTCACGCCAGTAATCATAAGTGTTGCCTTCATATGAGCCACTTCTAGGATATGAATCCCCTTTAAGACAAGAACTGACTGCCTGCATAGCTTCCCAGCATATATAGAAGTGAAAATGTCTCTGGTATTTCTACAGGAGGCTCTGCCAGTTACACATAAGCATTTGAAAGTATGTTTAGCCACTGCGCGGCAGTGTACTGTAGTATTGAATCGTGACTTACTATGACATCTAAATCTATATGAGTCTGAACTGATGGGAGTGTTGCCTTTTCTAGTTCGTGGGGGCTGACGCATGCGTTTCCGATGCTCATGGCTGCAAATTTCCTACATTCATCGGCATAATACATTCTTTGGGTCACTCTCGCAATTTGTTGACGTCTTCTTACAACATGAGTGTATCACTGTGGTCCTTCATCTCTCTCCAAATTTTAAGTCATTTATGAAACCTTCGGTCTAAAATCGACTGAATTTGAAAATTTACTCTCGCTGGCCTTTCAATTGGCTTCTAGAAACTCAGTATTAGAATGGTAAAAGCAGCAGAGTAAATTAAGTGTAACTAGCCAGATACTGAAACCTTGAATTGTAGGCGCACTTTGCAAGTATCAGCTGATAGGTCCGGATGAGCTCCTGGACAAGTGCGGTCAAATCCTGACTTCTCTCATAAGTCCTAATAATTATTTTCTATTTTAGTTACCCGTAGGGATGAAACACAAGAATTGGACTATGGATCGATGCATCTAAACGAAACTCCTTCCCTATATGCAAGTTTTGAATTTCGTATTTGGTCACTGTTTATAACGACTGTACATTTTTATGAAGTAGCTTGAGATCTCATAGTAGCATTTTAAAGTGCTTTGATTTGGAGGCCTAAGTGTCTGCAGATTATCTTTGGAGTTCCCTGATCAAATGAATCATTTTCTGTTTTGTCATTCATGAAACGTCTGAATGCTGTTAGCTCCTGTGTTTTTGCTGTTATCACGTGCAAATAATGTATCAGGGTAAATTGCCGCTTGGCTTGTCAACGTATTCATTTGCACAACGTGTGACTATTGGACAAACTATATTTCAGAATAGCACAGGTAGAGGAAAATGTATTGAAAATCCAGTAAATGAAAAATGTAGAAAGAATGACTACTTAATGATAAGTAAAAACTTTCCAAATGCTGAAGGCACAGATGAGTAAATGGTTCTACTCCACGCCAGCAAAATTCTTCAACCATTAATTCTCGACATCACGAGAACATCAGAAAAACACTTCCTTATTGACTCGAGCCAACAACCAACTTCATGGATGGGTGCAGTGATTTTGCTCTAACTACCCATATTCTTTTTCTAACGCAGTTACATAACAGCTGTTCGAGGAAAATGATAACGTCACTTGCGTAGTGGCTATTTCAAATGATGGCTAGGTTGTCTAGTTTAGGGTCGAAATTCTCCAACCCCTCCTCCTCACAGCGCAGCAGCATAGGTGGCTTTGTAAGATCACTTCAAGCTGTCATTGTAGAGCAACTTATCCTATCTTGATAGCTGCTTCTAGTCTAACATTTATGCTACACACCATCCTGACAGTAACTAGTTGCAGTCATTGTATCTGGTTAGGTTGTTGTGATAAATCGGTGCTTAAAAAATAATCTGCATTCCATCATGATCCGTGAGTATTAAGTCGTGCTATTATGCTGTTGCTAAGGTACCATGTCACATTTTGTGAGCTTATGTTAGTATCCTGTTATACAAACTGAAGTTGATGTGACAGGATTTAATCCCAAGATCCATTGCCTGTGAGTTGAGTGTTTAAAACAGTGAGCCATGTCCCTATGCAGTGTATTAACTAGTCCTTTCAGGTTAGTCGTGTCCAATAAACCTCGAGACTTAATGGGCACCAGTTTTCGTATCTTTACTTTATTTCTTTCTGTTGCATGTAATTCGCGCCGCTACTTCTCGGGTATCTTGTCCGTATCATACTACAAACGACTGACTTACTGAATGAGGATATGCGACTTTGTCTTGACCTGTGACTTCAATTCAGTATGTAGTATCCATAGCCGTATTCGTGGTACAATTAAATTGGATTATATACAGGTGAATATGTGGTTCTTTATTACAAACACAAACTTCGCATGCATCAATTCTTATAATTATTTCTTAAATCTGATTCACCACAGCTAATATCGAACAAGGCATAGAATGGTAGTCAAACAGCTTTCTCAATTCCATCGACTTCGAAAAGGCCTTCGACAGCGTAGACTGAGAAGTAATTTGGAAACTGCTTAAACACTACGGCTTACCTCAAGTTTTTTTCAAGTTCATTCATCAGCTGGCTATATGACAGTTGCACGTGTAAAGTGATCCACAACGAGAAACCCACTCATCGGGGCGTTCGAAGTGCATAACAGTAAGACAAGGTTGCCTATTATCACCGATGATATTCTTAATTGCGGTGGACTAGATTATTCGTCAGACTGTTGGGGGGAGGAAGTCAGGAATACGCTGGACGACTGATAAGAAGACTGGAAGATCTGGATTTCGCAGTTGATATGTCTAATGTCACATAAACTGGAAGACTTGCAAGCAAAAACTAACAAACTGGCTGAAGAGGCAGTGAAGACAGGACTGCAGGTGAACACAGAGGAGACGGTGATGAAGGTAACCAACCAACAGCAATAGCAACAACAACCAGCACCAATCACCATCAGAGGTAGGGGTCTGATAGCCAAGAAGCATCGTTTTAACTGCAGGAATTCGGAACGGATGAAGATGTCAAAGTCTACCAGCCATCCAGGATCGGAAAGGCAAGATACGCACACCATCAACCCGTAACCAGTTTGGGAATATTCTGCTGTCGCTCAGCGTAAGGAACGAGATTTGGATTTTCAACACGTGTCACGTCGATCATTTCTTCTGTGCGAGTCAGAAACTTGCACTGTTTGTCACGAAAAGGATTTCCAGCAGGCTACAGACTTTCATCAACAGCTGCCTTCGCTCCATACTGAAGATCCAATGGTTATAAAGAATGAGTAACAGGAAACTATAAAACAAACCAACCAAGAGCCAATCGCTCAACAAAAATGTAGGAGAAAGTGGGGATGGATCGGGCATACATTGAGGAGGCCGCCGAATGACATCGCACGCCAGGCCCTAGAGTGGAACCCCGTTGGGGAGCGACGAGTGGATCGTCTTAGAGTGACATGGAGGAGACCGTGTGAGGTCAATCTTAGACCCAGCTAAAGAGGACGGCAGTAAACAGAACAAAGTGGAGATGTGTTGTTGAAGCTCTCTGTTCCACTTGGAACTCAAGGGTAATAATAATCATAATGCAGTTGATATCTAGATCTATATATTTTATGGTTCACTTTAAGCCTTTCAAACTCTACGTGAGATCTGTGGTGCGATATGTTGCTTTCAAGAATTTAATCATGAGTTATCATGGTAAACTAACCAGTTCTTATATACTGCATTTTCATGCACCTCTCTATCTGTTGTAAGCGCTAAATGCACTTTAGGTAGTCTTTCAGGCTGTGCGTACGATCAGTGAGTTCCTCTTATGTAGTTCGAACTTTTTTCCCAAAGAATTAGTGGTCTAAACAGATATCCCAGTATAAGGGACCTCAAGCATCAAGATTAGTTTTGTGATATTTCTAGAAACACATCTTGTCCTCACAAATTAGTATTAGAATTTCGCATGTAGTAGGAATTTTCCGGAACATTTACTCTGAAAATTAGTGTTGTACAACATTTATTCGTATAATAACTCAGTTATGTGAAACAACCAAGTGGTGAAAGCTCTGTTATAATAGAAAAAATATTTAGCTCGGAATATGGATGAAAACTGTTTGGTGTTATCATCCATCTTTTTATTTCTTGTCGTAAGTTTTCAATCACTATTGTTGGTTTCAGTATCAATACTAAGTAAAAACAAAAATGGAGACTATTGTGTATATTTAAATAGGTAGACTTTTTATTTTGACAGTCGGAAATAAAAAAAGGACATTCAAACCCCACATGAGTCTTTTGACATTAAATTTCCTTGTGCCAAAACTAAGAAGGGTATCTGTTGTAACACGTGTTCCTTTGTACTGTCAAAATTCTTGAACAGTCTACTCGAACTCTGAGTGCTGTTTGAGTGCTTATGGATAAGTTGGTGTCGGAGGGGATCATGATCAGTGTTGTCCTCTATATGGATGTCCAATGTCACAAATTCTAATTTCATGATTTGTATACTGATGGAGATAACCCTGACTGTCTGTTTCAGAAATTTGCTTGTTTTACCAGAGTATAGTCTTATTGATTTAAGGCATGCAGATGGTATATTCCTCCTAGTTGAAGACATGCTGAAAAATGCTGAATCCACTGGACACCTTAAGCAATATTAGTAGTATGTTCCAGTACTCACTCCTGGTCAAATATCCAGTAGTTCTGCAGCACTGGTTTACACTGACTCGTAGTTTAAGAGGTTGAGGGTAAAGTGGTTGAATGTGTCGATAATCGACACCAGCCGTAATGGACTGATTGCTGGCAGGAGGGTTCTTACATTCTCTAATTTCCTTCGTCTTTAGAGAGCAGGTGTGATATCTGGTTATCGGTTGAAGGACGTGTGTATTGTGCAGCACTTCTAAAAACCCACAGTAATTTTCATATAATTATCATGTCTTATAAATCTGTGTCCACTGCATTTTCATTAAATTTCTTTACTGTCTCTATTTCTGTGCTTTTATGAATTTATTTTCCGAAAGAGGAGTCAGTCAGTGGATTCATTCAGGCTGATGTATTCATGTAGCTGCTGTTCTAAATATTGTGGTGACATAGTGGTATGACTCTACTAAATTCCTACTACGCTACACTGACTATGTGAATTAATACACACTCCTTTCTTAGCCATTCTTTAGCACTGTCCGAAAATCATATGGTTGGCAGGTTCACCAAAGATTAATTTTCCAGTAGTATTTATTTCGACTAAAATTCAAGTTGCTTTATCATAAAATTTATAATTCTTGTGCATCTCAGTTGTGAATATCGGCTTGTTGTTCCCTTTTTTTAGTTTCCTTAGACAATCGATATATGTGTACTGTACCTGTAACTACAACAGACTACGTTTCTAAGCGAATTTAGTGTTCTTAATTTCGCTTATTGTTACTTCCCACCATTCTATGCGCAAATCATTATTTCGGTTGTGTTGATACAGGGGGTGCTCATTTTTCACATGTTTAAGGGTTGCATAACTGTCTAGACGGAGATATTGTTTGTCGGTGGCACAGTGGTTAGGACTCTCGCTGATCATGCACATGGTCCGAGGTTCGATTCCCTGTCGACGCACACCTGATATCTATGGTCGGCCTGCGAAATTTTGGCTACCGATATCCATGCTGAGAATTCCATACTTGTACCAAAAATACAGTGTGGAATCAAGCTGTAATAAAAAAAATACCCACAAGAATTAGCAGAAAACAGATTACACCTACCTGACTTACTACCATTTTGTTATTTAGCATAAATAAACGGTAGGAGTAGTTTTGTTTTAAGAATTCTTGTAAGAATTTTTGAATCTTACTGTTTCAGCGTTTGCCGTCTGGGACATCCAGCTGTTCTGCTCAGTCTATAGCAACTCGATGGCTTGAAAGGAGTTTCGAGTTGAACAATTTATCTTTGATAGACTATCAGCGACGTGTTCAAGAACTCCGACGTTCAGTCCGTCAAGGTATTGATTCAGCAGCAACATGTACAGACGGTGAGTTTCTACAGCTCAGTGAATGAATCTATATGTTATTATTATTTACAATTTTTCGGCTACCTATACCACTTTTTTTTCAAACATTGTTATTTCGCCTTTGAAAGATGTCCAGTTTTGCGATTTGTCAAGCTGTATTTGGTTGCAGTGATCCACACTATCTGTGCATAATTTAACGTAGTGCCTTAAAAACTCCACCAACTCTATTCAAATTCACTGCAAAAATAGGCTTATCGATGCATATATATAAAGGCAATGCTTATATGTTTCTTGGTTTCTCGTCCTTAGGACTCTTATTGTCTAGACAGTGTAACTTATTTCTTCTGATATATAAATATATATATATATATATATATATATTGATTCCGCAATTTTTAGTCATTTTTTTTCAAAATTTTTGGTGTCTTAATTTGTTTCCCTTACATAAAAAAGACTGGCCGTGAATAGTGAGTATATGATGTATGGGTGTATTATTATTTATTATTATTATTATATCCTTTAATTCCCTAGAGGAAAACATAGGGCTTCAGCTGCCCAAGTCTCCATTGCCTTCTGTTTCCTGACAACTTTTTCACCCCGCTCCAAGTCCGCCCACATGCTTTCATCTCCTCCTCACATCACCTCTCCTCCAAGTCACCCTTGCACTCACAACCAACTCGCCACCCGCTTCCCTTTCGGCCTGGTTCCACTCGAGCGATGGCTTGTCTAGTGATGTCCCTCACTTGATGGTTTCCTCAGAGTATGGTCACAGTCCAATCCATCTTCATTTCTTCCTGCTTATTTGTTTCACAATCGGTTCCTGCCGTGTTGGTTGGTTCGCTGATTGCCAGAGATCCCACCCTGTTGGTGATCTTTACTGGCCGGCCATCTGATCTTGAGTGGTATTGAGCAAAGACAACTGTTAATGGAGGTCTGAAGTTTGTTTGAGATGCTCTTTATGGTGAGCAGTGCAAGTATCTGATCCGTATAATAAGTAGCACTGACTGGCTTCACATTGGAGTTGAAAATCCGGATCTTACTTTTGATTCTGAGTGATGTTGACCTCCACACAGACTTCAGAGTAATGAAAGGTTGTCTTGCTTTTCCGATTCTGGCTTTGATATCCTCGTCACTCCCGCGGCCTGTAGTTGAAACGATGCTTCCATGTAGGTAGGTGGGTAGGTGAAGGAGGTTGTTTCTTTCAGGTTCCTCCCATTTATGCTGGCTGACTGTCGTCTGTTGGTGTTGGCCAAGAATCTTCATCACCTTTTCTGTTTTATCTATGTTCACTTGTAGTCCTATCCTCTCTGGGTGCTTCTTCTGCGAGCTTGTTGCTTTCCACTTGCATATCTTCCAGTTTGTGGGAAATCAAACATATATCATTGGTGAAGTCGAGATCCTCCAAGTTTTTTGTGTGAGTCCATTTTATGCCTGTTTCCTCATTGGCCGCTGCTGTCTGTCGCATTATCCAGTCTACTGTAATCAGGAAGATCATTGACGACAGTAGACATCCTTGCCTCACTTCTTTTTTTTTTTTGAAGGCTTCCGTAAGTTTCCCGTTGTGGATTACTTGGGATGCAGCATTGTCGTATAACTGTTGGATGAGATGTATAATTGTCGATGGGACCCCGTAGTAGCGAATTAGTTGCCAAATGACCTCTCAATCGACGCTGTCGAAGGCCCTTTCAAAGTCGATGAAGTTGAGTGAGGTAGAGAGGTGACTTCCATTCCAAGCTTTGTTCAATGATGATCCGTAGTATGGCGATTTGATCAATACACGACTTGTTTCTCCTGAATTCAGCTTGTTCCGGTCGGAGTTTTTCATCGAGGTTGGCTTGTTTGATTCTCTCCAGGATGATGGGGCTTAGTATTTTGCTTGGGATTGAGAGGAGCATAATTCCGCGCCAGTTTTTCCATTGACTTAAGTCTCCTTTCTTTGGTAGTTTGAATAAGTATCCTTTCTTCCAATCCTCAGGTTCTTTGCCCTCTTTCCACACCTACTTTATCAATGGTGTCATCAGGTGCGCTGTTGTCTCTGGGTCCATTTTCAATGCTTCTGCTGGGATTCCATCTGGTCCAGCTGCTTTCTCAGGTTTTAGCATTTTGATTGCATTCAGGACTTCCGATTTTGTCGAGGGGTCGTTGTTCACTGGTAGTTCTGCTTCCGTTGTTGATTTTTTTTTGCGCGTTGTAGATGGTGGGCGATTCAAAAGTCTTTTGAAGTGTTCAGCCCAATGTTTTCTTTGCTCTACCTGATTTGTGATTGACTTTCCATTGTCATCTTTGACTGGCTTTATCTGTGTCGAACTTTTGCCCGATACGTTCATAGTTGTTATCCTATAAAGCAAAATCAATTCACAAATGAATTAGAGTTATGCAAAATCCAAAGAAAATTTGACTTTGAGATGAAAAAATTAATTTGGCCTCACATGTTAACCTTTTTCTCTCTCTTTCTCTTTTTAGGTATTATTCACGCTCTAAAGCAATTAATTCACAGTGGTTGGCTTAACACTCGGTGGAATTTGATCAGTGTTGATTGTGATCATTTCGCTTCAGAACCATGGGAGAAAAATTTCGCTTGCTGTTATCGTAATGCACAATGCATACTATCTGCGTTATTTCGAATTCCTGAATTTAGGAAACGTCTTTTTGGATGTGAGTTCTGTGCATATATATTTCAAAATTTTCTTTTATATATATATATATATACGGGTTCATGATGATATGATGATTTGTGATCTCTTCAAAAAACAGCGATTCATGTATTCATATTATGATAGACGATATAAGTATGGTTGAAGTTTCTGTAGCGATTTCGTTGTTTTACGCGGGTGGAGTTGCTAACACCACGCCCCCCACGCATCATCATTGAACAAAACATGGAATGGCAATCAAACCTCTACCTCAACTTTATAGAATTTGGGAAGGCCTTCGACAGCGTTGATCGTGAAGTAATTTGAAAATCACTCGAGTACTACGGCGTACCCCAAATATTCATCAACCTTACTCAACAGCTGTACGACGACGGTACTTGTCAAGTGATCCACAACGGAAAACTCAGCGAGGCGTTTGGAGTAAACACAGGAATCAGACAAGGGTGCTCATTATCACCAATGAATGATATTCCTAATTGTGGTGGACTGGATTATGCATCAGACAGTGAGTGGGAAACGAGAAGATAGGGATTTCCTGGACCGACGTGAAGAACCTAGAAGACCTGGATTTCGCGAGTGGATAATTTATGTTTGGTGTCACACAAAATCAAAGACTTACAAGCAAAAACCGACCGAAAAACTGGTCGAAGAAGCAGCCGGCGAAGACAGGACTCCATGTGAACATGGACAAGACGGAAGTTATGAAAATAACCAACCACCACCAACAATAACAACGACAGCAGAAACATCCAGCGTCAATCACCATCAACGTGTGGGAGGGATTGGAACGAGGTTACTTCATTCACTCACTTATCTAGGGAGCATTGTCTCAACTATAGGAAGTCGGAAAGGACGAGGATGTCAAATCGAGGTGAGAATGGGGAAGGCGAGAGACACATACATTCATCAACCTGAAACCAATCTGGAAATCTTCGTCACTCTGCATCAACAACCACATTGCTTCGGATTTTCAATACAAACGTCAAGTCAGTCAGTCCTTCTATACGGATCAGAAACTTGGCGGGTGGGTCACAAAGAATATTTCCACCAACAGCCTGTTGCTGACCTTCATCAACAACTGTCTTCTCTGGCTCTATATTGGAGATCAGATGGCCGGACCGGAAAGAATCACCAACTATTGGAAACTATGGGAACAAACAAAACAAAACAAGAACCAATCACCAACCAACAAATATGCAGGAGAAAGTGGAGATGGATTGGACAGTCGCTCGCTGAGGAGGCCGCCGCTGTGTCACATCGCGCGTCAGGCCATTGCTCGAGTGGAACCCGAAAGCGAAGCGGCGTGTGGGACGTCAGTGCAAGGGTGACATGGGGGAGATCGTGTGAAGAGGAGTTGAAAGAGTATGGACTAACATGGATGCAGGTGAAAAGTATAGCAGAAGGAAGACAGAAGTGGCACGTGGAGACGTGAAGTTGAAGCCCTATGTTCCACTAGAAACCCAAGGGAGCAATAATAATATAAGTATGGTACGTTGCTGTGCCATTCAAATGTAAAAGTCTTTGCGTCAACTAAAAATTGGTCACTATATACCAGAGTTTCCGTGGAATTTAAGGTGGTTACTCTCTAAAGAAGTGCTGGAATCATTGTTACTGCTGCATCCCTTAGGTAAACTAGGCGAATGCTCAGTTGTGTGGCTAAACTCTGTCTGTCTGTTTTCGACATAGAACTTTGCTTGCACCGATGTGCGGCAGTTCAAGTCTCCACACACTCCCTCCTTGCAGCACACAAAGCATGAGGAGAAAGTAGAAGAAATGCATAATAGAGACAATAGACAGAGGTGTGAGACAAAGGAATAGTAGTAGCGAAGAACAAAACAGTTTCATTGGAAATCATAAGTCACAAGGAGTGGATGCATCTGCGCTAGCCATCGTCGAGAACGATTTTGAGCCATGTCACCAATTGTTTCCAACCATTGATTTTTACCGTCCCGAGGACCCCAACCAGTCAGGAAGTCTACACCTTCCTAGGTGGCTTAGACTAACTGTTGTGGATTTGATTGACTGGTGCCAAGTTTTTGTTTGACCGCCGCTAGCTTTTTTTCCAGTCTGACTCTATATCCACTAACATTACTCGTCAGTCGAGTAAGGCGATGACTAGGCATACGTAGCACATGTCCTAACCATCTCAGTCGATGTAGCTTCACAGCCTCGTCGATTGATTTCCCCTGTTTACTTAGAACTCGACGCCTAACCTCAATATTGCTCACCTTATTATCCCACTTCGCACGGGAGAGAGAACGCAGGCACTTATGATCGAAGACAGCTAGCTAGTCTTTTCATGTCTTCCACTCTCAGTGGCCAGGTCTCACAGCCAGGCATAAGGGAGGACGGAGCGGACTGGTGAGCAGCACACTCGGCCTTTGGTCGATAGTCAAACACAGTGTGAAAATTCAAGGCAACTGTTGTGTCATTACCAATGGTTTGAACATTGAATCGTACGAAAATGTCTGACTCCACTTAAAATACCTGACTTAACAACCAAAAATACACCGATTATTGATTTGAAACGCGTATGGTTTTCAAGCAAACAATATCTAAATGAAGATCAGCTTTATCGTCTTGTTCAAGCCGTTTCCTGCGTGTGTGTTGTCCGTCTGTTTTTTCAACATAGAACATAGCAACGATGTACAGCAAGCAGTTCACTTCATGAACTCTCTTACAAATTGCCGCGCCTGGGCAGCGATGATTCGAGACGTTCATGAAGCCGGCTCATCCTCCCGTAGGAGATAGCCGAAGTAAAGTAAGTAAGTAAGCAGTTCACTTCAAGTAGCACACATAGCAAGACAAGAAAGTAAAAGATATGCGAAATAGAGGTGGAAGACAGCTAGCTATATGGGGCAAAACGACTACTAACAACGAACAACACCATCACTATGTGTGCGAAACTTCGGCACTCTCTGGTAGTAAGTGATTCCATATTAATTTGTGTATAAGATGCATCACACAGTGAGTGAAACAGTATTATTTACACTAGATGAAAAGGTCTCGAACACAACTCAATACTGTTCACAATCATATCGCCAATTGTAATCACACGACCTCAAAACTTGACTTTTATAGTCTTCCTTGTCCTCTCTTATTTGTCGTCGTCATTAGGGTAATAGAATTTTCCAGATATCTGGCTGGACAGGTATTGAATCATTCCCAATAACAGGTATTCTCCATCAGTTGATTCAATAAACAAAGCCTCCGTTATACATCCTGCTGCCTCCACTCTGTTAATTTAGATCCTAGAACAGTTATCGTATCCCATCCATCCTATTGTATGGTTGTGTGTAACTGCATGTAGTGAGAGTGCTATCTACAGCTGAACTATTCTCTAGATTTCTTATCTTATTCGGGTCAACCAATCTAGATTTTACTGCTAGGTTTTTATGTTCGGCTAGTCTGACTCACTGACCCTGTTCTACTAGTTTGACCTATGTACTTGATCTAACAATCATTCTAGCACCCTATAACATAAATTAAATATGGCAATAGAGGGAGTCGGAAACGAACTCATTTGTGACCAAGAACTCGAACTTAGGTAGAAAGTGCCACTTGAGGATATAGTGTTGGGAATACTGCGGTGCCTGACTTCGACAGTATTTAAATTCCAAGAGAAAACAAACAAACAAACTGAGGGAGTTGCCATGGGGTCACCAATATCCCCGGTTGTAGCAGATATTATATTCATGGATAGGTGAGAAAACATACCGATTGAAACTTTCAGCCCCACCCGAAAAGTATGGTGGAGATATGTAGATGACACATTCACTGTACTAAGAACACAGGATGTAGACAGATTTTCCGAACATGTTAACTCAAAGGTGGAGGCAATTCAATTGACTTATGATGAATTGCAAAGTCAGGAAGGGGAACTGCCAATGTTAGATTATAGCGTAAAAAGAAAAGAAAATGGGAAGTTAAACACGCTAGTATGTCCAGGCTGGGGTCCTCGGGACGGTAAAAATCTATGGTTGGAAACAATTGGTGACATGGCTCAAAATCGTTCTCAGTGGCCAGCGCAGATGCATCCACTCCCTGTGACTTATGATCTTCAATGAAACTGTTTTGTATTTCTTTATTACTCCTTTGTCTCACACCTCTGCTCACTGTTTCTATTATGCTTTTCTTGTACTTTCTTCTCTTGCTTCGCGTGCTACACGGAATGTGGCGACTTGAACTGGTGCACATTTGTGCAAAGTTCTATGTCGAAAACAGACAGACAGACAGGAAAATCACACATTCAAATAAATTTCTGGACTTCCTATCATCCCACCCAATATGTGTCAGTAAAAATAGGATTAGTGAAATGTTTGGGTGACAGAGCACAAAAACTAAGTAGTACCAAGGAAAATCTAAGACAGGAAGTGAGACATATAAGAGAAGCCTTGAAACTTATTAATTACCCTGATACATTAGTCAGAAAGTATGTAGGGAAATGTCACAATAAAATAAATAATGATAGTAGTGATAGTGATGATAATAATAATAATGATAATGACGACATGCATGTCAAACATGCACAAGATGATAACAAAACGAACAATAAGGAATCTAAATCATCAGTAGTTATTCCATACAAGGAAGGAACCTCGGAAACCAACCACCTTACTCAGAATTCTTAACAACGCTGGCAGGAATAAAAGTGGCCGGGATTCAAACCAACCACAAACTCAATTAGAAACAAGCTTTGTTGGTTGAAGGATCAATCCTGACAGTGGAGCCTTTAACACGAAACAATTTAGTTTATCTAACACCCTGCTGGAATGATTGTCAGATCAAGTACATAGGTCAAACTAGTAGAACAGGGTCAGTCTGTCAGACTAGCCGAACATAAAAACCTAGCAGTAAAATCTAGATTGGTTGACCCGAATAAGATAAGAAATCTAGAGAATAGTTCAGCTGTAGATAGCACTCTCACTACATGCAGTTACACACAACCAAACATACAATAGGCTGGATGGGATAGGATGACATTTCTGAAAATCTAATGTCACAGGGTGTAGGGAGAGAGAGAGATTGATAACAGAAGCTTTGTTTATTGAATCAACTGATGGAGAATACCTGTTATTGGGAATGATTCAATACCTGTCCAGCCAGATATCTGGAAAATTCTACTACCCTAATGACGACGACAAATAAGAGAGGACAAGGAAGACTATAAAAGTCAAGTTTTGAGGTCGTGTGATTACAATTGGCGATATGATTGTGAACAGTGATAAATTATGTTTGAAACCTTGTCACCTAGTAAATAATACTATTTCACTGTGTGGTACGTCTTGATAAAGTTACTATGGGGAAATAAATCTGTTTGTTTTATGAAATCCAATATGAGCATTTAGGCTTCGTGAGGTACTACTGATCACTAGTCAACCATTTTAGAGAAGAGCTCTGGATAACGATATTGAGTCGAATATATTGGTATTTTTTTATGTGGTTGATTTTATCTTTTCTTTTTCGTGCTATTTATTTGCAGCTTAATATAGTGTATATCAAATTGTTTAATTATTTGGTTTCTAGCCCTTTCAGCTATGCCATCCATATGGAAATTACAGGCCCTTTTAGAATCTGCTTGGTCACTTGGCTTCGATCCACTTGGCGCATCTCAGATATCTTCAACACTAAACTCGAATAGAATTTCATCTAGTTCTCATCCTACAGATTCTGAGGTCGGCAGCATTTCTTCAGATGATCGTAATCTTGTTGGATTGGTGGATAGTACTGCATGTTTAGGCGCTACCGATATGGTTTCTCTCTTTGGATCAATAGGTGTACGGTCATCAATTATAGAATGTCGTTCGTCTTCAGGACCTGGTGGAACTCATCCATAGTAAGTGTGTGTTTCTATTTTCATACAAAATTGTAACTAACACATTAAGAGCTCTTGATAGCTTAAATATGTTTTGTTTCAATAATGCGTGCTTCACCAGATTGAGCGAAATAGCCGTCTATTTTCACGATTAGAATGTACTAGAGCTTGAATCTGGAGCAGCGCCCCCTTGAAGTCATAGGCCAACGAGTCCTCTGTATGCATGTATGCTTATCTGACCTTCTTGTTGACAGAGCATCAAGCAGTTATAAGCTGTTGTCTTTCTCTATATTTCATATCTGAATTCTGTTTATGGTGAACTTATTCTGTAAAGGATTTCAGCATTCATTTCATTCTTATTGTTATGTCCTCGTCGAGTAGTTATTAGTCCTGACCCGGAAAAAGGGAAATCAGAAGACCACCAGGTTTTCTATGATACTTGTATTTTCCAGACAAGAAAAATAAATGTCACACAAGAGTGTGAGTGAAAGGGTACTCAGATGTGCGAAATGTGTGTACAAGAATGATAAAGTGTACAATGCAAAGTATATATGAAAATGGCTAATACACATGAACCAATAAATAGCCAGTCTTAACATGATTGGTTGTAATGTCATGTGACAACAAGGTCATACATTGTTTATTTAGTTAGTGGACAGACAAAAGCATATTGTCAGTTTTAATGAAATATCGATCTATATACACATAGCAAAATATAATAGACTGTCAAAAACAAAATACACACACACACACATCATGTGGGTACATATCAGAAAGGTCATAAAATATGTCAATAAGTGTTAATCAATAATTATTTTTGTGATATAATATATTATACTGCACGTGATATTATTTATACATGAAGATTAACAAATGAATAGATTACAAAAATGGATTTAATAGCTTTACATAAAGTAAGAACCTTAACTGATATGACTAGTTTTGATTTGACACCAGTAACTAGTGTGATGCGTCTAGTCCTCTGATTGGTGTAGACTGAATTCTATCAGTCAGATTGTAATGTGACCACCATTCTAGCTAGCTCGCCGTCACGGTGCACATTTATTTGATGGTATTAGATGGTTGGAGGCAATCGGCCACAGGAAGCCTTGGACCTAGGTTTCGTGCTAGTTGGCACTCGTCAGCAAGGCGTATCTGCAACCTTGAAGGAACTCATGTCCTTTCTGAGATTCGAACCCGCGTCACCCAGTGCTGCAGTCAGAGACGTTATAATATGTCTAGTGTTCAGAAATGTGATTATCCATTAGAAAACAAACAAACTGTAATGTCTTGAAAACATGAATATTTTTCATAGCAGTAAATGATTGCAAATATGTATAGGGTATGTTTGTTTTTAAACTTGGAATTCTGAAACTAAAGAATAAAGAAAAAAAGTTTTTTTGCTAATAATGAGTGAGTTGTGAAAGTTATGTGAAAATTAGGCTTCGTCTAAATCAGACATTAAGTTTTTTGAAACAGCAGTTTCTAGAAGTTGACATCTCGTTTATTTGTGTATTAGTGTTCATCAAATTGTGTTGTGGGCCTAGGGGATAAATATGCCTGAAATACAGTGAATAAATGTTGTCAGCATTTTGTTAAGATTTGTCTGTATGTGAAGTATTTCATCGCTCAAAACCCGAAAGCCTTATTAGTTCAGTTGATGAAGCTATAAACATTCTAGGACACTTCTTCTTATTCTTTCTATGGTTAGAAAGCATTTGGTCACGGGATCACTTACTTGTAGCTGTCTCTGCTAAGCAGGAAGGTATATTACAACTATTCAAGTGTTGGTTTGTAGGGATTTGATTGGTTTCAGGATTTCATCATGAGCTGACATTAGTTAGAGAACCATTGGAAAACCTGGGAGTACTGGACAGCTGTTTCGTCCTAATTTGGGACTCTTCAACAGTACGCACCCCACACCACGGGATTCGAACCCAAGACCTTCTAGTTACAAGGCGAGCTCGTATATAATTAAGCCACTGGGACTCGATCCAATGGTCCTCGAATTCTGACTTCTGCCAATTCACGCACGACATAGCGTGACCGCTAGACAATTACAACTGTTATTATTCGACTACTGTCGATTCCTGTTGGTTACAACTGCCTGAATTCCCACAATCTAACTACAAAAAAAGCGATTGCATCTGTTCTTTTCTATTTTTTAAAAATCTATTTCTTGATTTCCTCCTACCTACCATTAGAAGTGTGTGTGTGTGTGTAAATATTGTCTGTCAGTGTGTTTGTTAGCGTTTAACATCAACTTGAATTGATCTCTGCTCTGATTGAAATCAATTTTTTTCTTTGGAGGATAATTATCTGCCGTTCCGCGTGAAACAGCTGTCCAGTTCCCCCCCCCCCCCCCACTGGTTCTCCATACCTCTGTGTTGGGCTGTGTACGATTGAATGTTGTAAATATATTACTGACTACTAATCAGAGAGTGTATGAGAGAGTGACAGAGAGAGTATGGCGTAAAGTAAATGCAAACTTTTATGTCAAAGGTTTCACGAGATAGCAGAAATCAGTGTAACTGTAGGTGCCAATAATAAAATAAATAAAAGAAAATAATCACATATTTTATTCAGCCTTTTGTTGTTTTACTACCTAACTAGATAGTAAATGAGAAATATTAACCTTAAACCAACGTATTAATCACCTACCTACGAATGTCTGTGTATTACACTCTCTGTATTCACTCTTTGACTTTTGAGTTCTTAAAAAGTCCGGCAAGTCGTACCAGATTTGATCATCTCTCACTAATATTTCCAAAGATGTGTGTCATTAGAAGTGTAAATTGTTTTTAGATAACAAATTACCTAATATATAAAAACTTCTAATCGGAAACAAACTGGACGAAAATTAAATAATAATTAAAATGAGTGATGTAAAATAATTCATTGAGTGGATTGAGTGAGTGGAAGTCAACTGAAATTGAATGAGAGTCAAGTTAACAAAAGTGGTCATAAGGGGAAGAAAATTAATACCGGATGAAATGGAAATTACCAATAGAATTTAGAAACAAACCGAAAATTACATAATAATTTGTTTATTTAGATATATCACAACACAATGAGTGAAACAGTATGATGATTTACTGGGTCCAGAAATTGGCCCCTGCAAAACAATCCCAACAGTTCCGAAGAAACCTATATCAGTTCGCCGTTCAAAGGTCTGTCTGTCTATTTTCGACATAGAACTTTGCTTGCACCGATGTGCGGCAGTTCAAGTCTCCACACACTCCCTCCTTGCAGCACACAAAGCATGAGGAGAAAGTAGAAGAAATGCATAATAGAGACAATAGACAGAGGTGTGAGACAAAGGAATAGTAGTAGCGAAGAACAAAACAGTTTCATTGGAAATCATAAGTCACAAGGAGTGGATGCATCTGCGCTAGCCATCGTCGAGAACGATTTTGAGCCATGTCACCAATTGTTTCCAACCATTGATTTTTACCGTCCCGAGGACCCCAACCAGTCAGGAAGTCTACACCTTCCTAGGTGGCTTAGACTAACTGTTGTGGATTTGATTGACTGGTGCCAAGTTTTTGTTTGACCGCCGCTAGCTTTTTTTCCAGTCTGACTCTATATCCACTAACATTACTCGTCAGTCGAGTAAGGCGATGACTAGGCATACGTAGCACATGTCCTAACCATCTCAGTCGATGTAGCTTCACAGCCTCGTCGATTGATTTCCCCTGTTTACTTAGAACTCTACGCCTAACCTCAATATTGCTCACCTTATTATCCCACTTCGCACGGGAGAGAGAACGCAGGCACTTATGATCGAAGACAGCTAGCTAGTCTTTTCATGTCTTCCACTCTCAGTGGCCAGGTCTCACAGCCAGGCATAAGGGAGGACGGAGCGGACTGATGAGCAGCACACATATATATATATATATATATATATATATGTAAGTAGTTGGGAATCGGACACATCCGACAGAAGTGTGTCATATTTTTTCTATATATTCAGTGTTTTCATGAAATACAATTCAACATTTGTGTTTTCCTTTTAAAAGACAAACTGTGTAACTCAGGCGTGTTCTTGACTGGCTTGTTTTGCATCAATCATATCATATCAGCATGTTATAGAGTTTCTTTGTTGGGGTTATCTAAACTAATCTAATCGACGTCAATTCCGTTTGATGACATTAACGCTTGTTAAGCCCAATCTTTTTTTAAAAGTAATTGTTAATGCATATCATTATCATTTATGTACTATCCTGGTGTGTTAGGTGATCGTATGTGTACATGGTGTTTTTTTTTATAGTTTATATCCTACGCTGGTTTCGTGTAGAAATCTGTTTCTTGATACTTTCTTTCATTAAATGTTCAAAGAATGCTGCTTATAGACTGATATACTTTTTGATATGTATCCACATGATGTGTTTTGTTTTGACAGTCCGTTATATATTGTTCAAGCCGACGCTTTATCTCGGTTAATTAGCGACTATCCTGCATCAAGTGAAGATATGGTAATCGCATCGATCGCCACCAAAGACTATTCAGTTAACCTCATCAACAATGCTGTTCGATCTCTACCAGTAACGTTTGCAGAAATCCAGCGAACTACAAGCAGCAATGCCACCTTACGACGTGCTGTGCACAGCATGTATCCAGTATTTGGCGGAAGATTAAATATAGTGGAGACCTGAAACACCTGTTTGCTCGTCGTGATTCCTTATGTGTTGTAAAAGATTGCTTGATTTTTGGAGAACGCGTAGGGATACCTGAAGCATTACGAAATAAACTACTGAAACAGTTTCACATGGGGCATCCTGGTATTCAGCTGATGAAGTCTATCGCTCGCAGTTACGCATACTAGCCTAATATGGATAAGCATATTATCGATTTTTTTCAACGATGTTCAAAATGTCAACAATCAGCAAAACTACCTCGACAGCTACCTCCCGTACGGTGGCCACCAGCAGCCCATCCTTGGTCCAGAATTCATATTGATTTTGCTGGCCCTACAAATGGTGCATATTATTTAGTGGTGATAGACGCTTTTTCTAAGTGGCCAGAAGTTGTACCAATGGTTTCGCCGACAACGTCCCAGACTCTCAAAGCTCTCACTGACATATTCTCCCATCGTGGTCTCCCAGAAACCATAGTTACACACAATGGTTCGCAGATTACCTCTCATCAGTTTCAGCAGTTCTGTCGTCAAAATGCTATCGAGCATAATGTTCACACCGCCGTATCATCCTCAATCAAACGTCCAAGCGGAACGTTTTGTCGACACTTTGAAGAGAGCCTTACTCAAAGCAGGAGGAGAGGAACACCATTTGACATCATCCAAAAATTCTTGATGGTGTACCGTAGAACGGCGAATGAGTCAACACAGAACAAGAAATCGCCGGCAGAAATTCTTTACGGATGCAAACTTAGAACGATTCACAACTCAATGTTACCACCGACACCCAAACGTGCCGATGCATCATTTCGGAATGAAAAAAAATTGATGTTGGTGACCCTATCTATGTCCGCGACTATCGAGCAGGACATAAACCTTGGAATAAAGGTTCCATCGCAGCACGACGTGAAAGTTGGTAATGATTTATGGACCCGTCACTACAATCAGTTGCGTCCAAGAAACTCAAATATCCCTACCAGTACACAGTCATCTCTACCTCTGGATATACTCTTAGATACTTTTAACTTACCTACGACCGACAAAACAGAAAAGCAAAATTGCACAGCTCAGACAACTCCAGACAGAAGCATAATGTCAGTTACAATGGAATATCGATCGATGTACACATAGCGAAATATAGCAGACTGTCAAAACAAAACACACATCATGTGGATACATATCACTTTTTCAGTCATTCTGGTCAATCCCTCACCGATTCTGTCATTTGTGCTTCAAGCGAGATATGTTAAGTTCTTTTTTGGAGCGCTGGATCGCTGTTAATTATAAGTTTTTTTAATAGTACATCTTGATATTTGTTGGATAGAACGATGTTAATTTTTAGCATAAAACTACTTGTTTTTTCAAAATAGAAAGAATTGTCGAAAACCAGTTCTCAACTTAAGCAACAACAAAAAAATGTTTAATCAAACTTTCCCGGCATTCTAATGGTTATGGAAGAACAACGTACCATCTGATTGAATAAACTTTCCGCTAATACCAGACCTCCTTGCGATCTCTGGCTTGGATGATCTATACAGTAGCTTTTGACTATTCTAGGAGGTACACATGCTTCCAAGTCACTTGCGTTTTACACCTACAACAGCGTATGTCCTCTTTCCAAATTGTAACCGTTTGCACCTAAAAGTCGTGCACATTATCTTTAGAAATGGACCAAAAGATCAAATACGGGGTTGAAAAAGATCTCATTAATCTTGTGTTTACTGGTGTTATTTATATCTTGAAGTCAAAAGTGTGACTAACTGAGTCAGTGGTTTTGCAAATCCTGAATTCCATGTGTACTTATTTCGTATATACCATTGGATGAAAGTTATTAGAAGTTTCAATTTATCCGTTTATTTTTTATTGAGATCTCTTGTCCTATCAAGACCAGTGATCCGTACTTCTCTAGTCTCGACGCAATAGCATCACTGACATTTGTTTTCTCAATAATAGTGTTTTTGACTATTGGTGTACACACTGCATTATACTTACGTCTTCTCTAAGTAAGTATTCCGCTTTTTACTCTCCTCTAATGTTGTCTTCAATAAGGAGGAGGAGTATGGATAGACTTACCTTCAGACGTACTTATCTTCTCATAATTAATGTTTTGTATTGATTAGAAACTAGTGTCATTCGTCTAGTTCTTTGTTTGGTGCACACTGAATTCTTTCAATCAAGTTTGCAATGTGGCTAACATTCTAATTGGCTCGCCATCGCAGTGTCATATTAATCAGTTCAGTTATATTTATAGAGTACAATGTGATATTTCATTGGTATCAATAAGGATGTATTTATTCTCACACTTTGCATATATATATATATAATTGCAATGGTGAACATCAACGATTGCCGAGATTCCAGACAGCAACACACTAACGAGCAAAGCCCGCTAGAACCAAGAAAAACGAACCAAATTCAGTCGCAAGTCTTTGATGGGGGGGGGGGGAGGACGAGTGTAGTGAGAGTTGGCTGTTAGTCAAAATTATTATTATTATTATATCCTTTGATTCCTAGAGGAACATAGGGCTTCAGCCGCCCAAGTCTCCATTGCCTTCTGTTTCCTGACAACTTTTTCACCCCGCTCCAAGTCCGCCCACATGCTTTCATCTCCTCCTCACATCACCTCTCCTCCAAGTCACCCTTGCACTCACAACCAACTCGCCACCCGCTTCCCTTTCGGCCTGGTTCCACTCGAGCGATGGCTTGTCTAGTGATGTCACTCACTTGATGGTTTCCTCAGAGTATGGTCACAGTCCAATCCATCTTCATTTCTTCCTGCTTATTTGTTTCACAATCGGTTCCTGCCGTGTTGGTTGGTTCGCTGATTGCCAGAGATCCCACCCTGTTGGTGATCTTTACTGGCCGGCCATCTGATCTTGAGTGGTATTGAGCGAAGACAACTGTTAATGGCGGTCTGAAGTTTGTTTGAGATGCTCTTTATGGTAAGCAGTGCAAGTATCTGATCCGTATAATAAGTAGCACTGACTGGCTTCACATTGGAGTTGAAAATCCGGATCTTATTTTTGATTCTGAGTGATGTTGACCTCCACCCAGACTTAAGGCGTGTGTGTGTGGTGGACAGTAATTTACGTCAATGTTTATGTCCCCAATTATTGGTCGTGAGAAAAATGAAAACAAAGGTTTGGCGTAGGTGGTTAACATACAGGTGATCTGATATTCAAGAAACAGCTACAAAGAGGTAAAAGATTAACTTGCAGTGAGAAACAACCACCACCAATCAGAAGACTGTGGTGTTTGTCTGCTAACAATAATCGATAATAATGTACATGAAAATCTATAAATATATGTACTGATTTCCATAATAAGCGATCTGTTGACTGGGGATTGTCTTCTGTTGTTGTATTTATATATATATATATATATATATATATATGACTGATGACGTCAGCACCATCCCGACTAATATTTTCAACCCTCTGTTTTCATCCCTTAATCTTATTACATCTCCATTGAAACATGGTGTATTTACTCCCCTTACAATCTCAGTAACCATTACTTAATCCGACCATGTATTTGTTTTTTTCGCCTTTATCGACTACTATGTCTACGGCGAGTTGTCATCTGAACTGATGACGACCAGTGGTGTCGGTCAAGGATGCCCATTATCTCCTTTTCTATTCAACTTCATCATAGATGTGTTAATCGACTTAATCCTAAGTGACTTCAGCGACTCAGGGATTGACTTGCTACCAGGGAATAATCTCGTTGACTTGGAATATGCAGACGATATAGTCCTTCTAGGCGAGGACTCTGACAAAATGCAAAGTCTTCTAAACACCTTGAGCTGCAATCTACGAATGTTTGGCATGTGAGCGATTCGCTCCCGCCAAATGTAAGATGAAGTTACAGGACTGACTGGGCTACGCTGACTCCTAGTTTAGAAATAGGGAGTGAAGTGGTAGAGCACGTTGACCGCTTCACTTATTTGGGAAGTACCATCAGCTAACGCCAACGGGTTGATCTCTGACGAAATCTCAGCACGAATACAAGGGGCTCGTTTTGCATTTGCCAGTTTACGCCGACTCTGGCGTAGACGAGGTGTTCGACTATCGACCAAAGGGCGGGTGTGCTGCTCATCAGTCCGCTCCGTCCTCCCTTATGCCTGGCTGTGAGACCTGGCCACTGAGAGTGGAAGACATGAAAAGACTAGCTAGCTGTCTTCGATCATAAGTGCCTGCGTTCTCTCTCCCGTGCGAAGTGGGATAATAAGGTGAGCAATATTGAGGTTAGGCGTAGAGTTCTAAGTAAACAGGGGAAATCAATCGACGAGGCTGTGAAGCTACATCGACTGAGATGGTTAGGACATGTGCTACGTATGCCTAGTCATCGCCTTACTCGACTGACGAGTAATGTTAGTGGATATAGAGTCAGACTGGAAAAAAAGCTAGCGGCGGTCAAACAAAAACTTGGCACCAGTCAATCAAATCCACAACAGTTAGTCTAAGCCACCTAGGAAGGTGTAGACTTCCTGACTGGTTGGGGTCCTCGGGACGGTAAAAATCAATGGTTGGAAACAATTGGTGACATGGCTCAAAATCGTTCTCGACGATGGCTAGCGCAGATGCATCCACTCCTTGTGACTTATGATTTCCAATGAAACTGTTTTGTTCTTCGCTACTACTATTCCTTTGTCTCACACCTCTGTCTATTGTCTCTATTATGCATTTCTTCTACTTTCTCCTCATGCTTTGTGTGCTGCAAGGAGGGAGTGTGTGGAGACTTGAACTGCCGCACATCGGTGCAAAGTTCTATGTCGAAAATAGACAGACAGACAGACTTGAAGATATGTTTGTTTAATCAGGCTGATTTTTTAGTTTTTTTGTTATCGCACATCACAGTCCACTTTTTCATCTATGTTGTTATTGACAAAATTATTATTATTATTGTTTTTATGACTACTTACAGAATCATATCATCATGATGAATTGTCACACATTTTGCTTTTTGTTTCATTTCTCGTTTCTTACAGTCTATTAACGCATATCTACTCCTATGTAAGCTCAGGTAACAGTAGAGCAATATCAAATGAGGTAAACTGCATGTATATTATTTAAGCTTTCTGTTTGATTTTTGTAGTTTGTCCACTTTTATTTTTATTGATAGGAAAGGGAAATTTTCACGAAATCTTGTTAATTTAACCTTAATTGTTATTAAGAGAGATATTGTACAACGTTTTGTTTTTTAGGAGTGTACACTGTTATTCTTGTTTTTTTTCTTTTAGAGTAAGTGAATGTATGGCGAAATGGTATTGAGAACTGTTGACTTTTAGATTTCCACGAGATATGCATATATACCTAATTATTAAATGGCTGAAGGTGCAATCTCTAAACAGTTTTGGATCTAAATTACGTGTGTGTTTTTGTTGGCATTCAACAGTCCAAAAAACGCATATCTGCATTCTTGGAAAAAAAACTCACGGCATTTCTGGGATTTTAACCTGTGTCAGTGTTCTCAGTGCAGTGCTGCTTGCAGTCAGAGACGTCCTCAGTGAACCTATCCTGGCTAGTGATTAACGTCCTGTAGGAGGAAACTGTATTGGTTACCAGTTGGTAACTAGAACTGGTATATTGTATCTTCTGCTTTGTTTTGATGCAGACTGGATTAATATAGCTGTCGTGTTTGCAGTGTGTGTGGAAATGCATTAAAATGTACATGTAATCAATCACATAACTGTCTGTGTTTTAAGATTATTTATGTCTTAGACGAAAAAGTTTTATTCTGTCGACATTCTAAAAAAAAATTTCTGGTGTGTTTTATGAAGCTAAATCACGTTTTTTTTAATGTAAAAGTCAACTGTGTACGGTTTTCATCTCCTACGAGATGTGTTCATTAGGAATGTCTAGGGGAGAGGTCTGCGCTAAAATAGGCCAGTCGATCGAGAGGTGATTTGGAAACTACTTCGCTACTAACAAGGGGTCCCATCGACAATTATACATCTCATCCAACAGTTAGTTGTACGACAATGCTACATGCCTCCAAGTAATCCACAACGGGAAACTTACGGAAGCCTTCGAAGTGAGGACGGGAGTGAGGCAAGCTGGCTGTCTACTATCGCCAATGATCTTCCTGATTGCAGTAGACTGGATAATGCGACAGACAGCTAGCGGCCAATGAGGAAACAGGCATAAAATGAACTGACACAAAAAATAGAACTTGGAGGATGTGGACTTCGCCGATGTGGTATATATGTCTGATTTCCCACAAACTGGAAGATATCCAAGTGAAAAGCAACAAGCTGGCAGAACAAGCATCCAGAGAGGATAGGACTACAGGTGAACATAGATAAAACAGATGTAGGTGATGAAGATTCCTGGCCAACACCAACAGCAATAACAACAACAAAACACAACAATCAGCCAGCATAAATGGGAGGAACGTGAAGGAAACAACCTCCTTCACCTACCCACCTACCTACATGGGAAGCATCGTTTCAATTACTGGCGGACGGAACTGACGAGGATATCAAATCCAGAATTGGGAGAGCAAGACAAGCTTTCATTACTCTGAAGTCTGTGTGGAGGTCAACATCACTCAGAATCAAAAATAAGATCCGGATTTTCAACTCCAATGTGAAGCCAGTCAGTGCTACTCAACATACGGATCAGATACTTGCACTGCTCACCATAAAGAGCATCTCAACCAAACTTCAGACCTCCATTAACAGTTGTCTTCACTCAATACCACTCAAGATCAGATGGCCGGCCAGTAAAGATCACCAACAGGGTGGGATCTCTGGCAATCAGCGAACCAACCAAGACGGCAGGAACCAATTGTGAAACAAATAAGCAGGAAGAAATGAAGATGGATTGGACTGTAACCATACTCTGAGGAAACCATCAAGTGAGTGACGTCACTAGACAAGCCATCGCTCGAGTGGAACCAGGCCGAAAGGGAAGCGGGTGGCGAGTTGGTTGTGAGTGCAAGGGTGACTTGGAGGAGAGGTAATGTGAGGAGGAGATGAAAGCATGTGGGCGGACTTGGAGCGGGGTGAAAAAGTTGTCAGGAAACAGAAGGCAATGGAGACTTGGGCGGCTGAAGCCCTATGTTCCTCTAGGGAATTAAAGGAAATTATAATAATAAAAATAGGGAGATTTATTAAAAATCCATTTTTTCAAACTATAAACATTTGCCATCATTCGTATACTGCTATTCTTATCATAACGTAACCGAGATACATGTATGTATGTAGCTTGTTAACTTTGTAATCAAAAGAATCGAGTAATGCGCATGATATCTACGTTTTATGTGTTACAGTAGGGAATGTAGAATCAAAAATGTGACGAAAAGCTAATTTCGTATATTTTGCATAATAAACACGAATTGGACGACAAGGTTTTGTTGTATTACAGACAATACAAGATTTTCCGCGTGGAATCTGTAAGGTTTCAGCGTCAGGTAATAAATATCCCCTGTTTTGATAGATCTAATGCTTTCTCATTGAAGAGTAGTGAAACCTATTTAGAAAGATGTATAGTGCGGGCGGATAACAGTTAAGCTGTGTGTGTATAGAGAATGTGTTATTGAATGTGGAATTGAAAAAAAACATTAAATTCAACACCAAATGAGAAGTAGTAGTGATTGAGGTAAGGTCTGTACACAATTCTTAGATGATATATATTTCTTGAATTCAAACTACCAAAGAAAGGAGACTTAAGTCAACGCAAGAACTGCCGTGGAATTATGTTCCTGTCCATCCCAAGCGAAATACTAAGCCGTATCATCCTGGAGAGAATCAAACAAGCCAACCTGGATGAAAAACTTCGACCAGAACAAGCTGGATTCAGGAGAAACAAGTCATGTATTGATCAAATCGCCACACTAAGGATCATCATAGAAAAAAGCTTGGAATGGAAGTCACCTCTCTACCTCACTCAACTTCATCGACTTTGAAAAGGCCTTCGACATTGCAGCGTCGACCGAGAGGTGATTTGGAAACTACTTCGCTACTAACAAGGGGTCCCATCGATAATTATACATCTCATCTCATCTAAAAGTTATACAACAATGCTGCATGACAAGTAATCCACAACGGGAAACTTATGGACTCCTTCGAAGTGGGGATGGGTGTGAGGACAAATACTCGCCGCCGAAGACATTGGCTAGCAGTTGCGCTATATCGTGAATTGGCAGAAGTTGGTGGAATTCATGGGCCATTGGATCGGGTCCCAGTGGCTTAATGGTCTACGAGCTAGCTCGCCTTGTAACCAGATGGTCCCGGGTTTGAACCTCCCCCCCTCGTGGTTGGTGCATACTGATGAAGAGTCCCAAACTAGGATGGAACAGCTGTCCAGTACTGCGTGCAGATTTTTCAATGATTCTCTAACCAATGTCAGTTCATGATAAAATCCTGTAACTAATAGGATAAAAGTGTTTCTATAACATCGAATTAGTTTATGCAAGTTATATGATTTACTGTCTATTACTCCCTGCGGTAGTTATGCCGTTTTTTGTGTTAGTTGTACACAGTTTGCCTGCAGATACCATTCTGAGAAACAGGCATAATTTTTATTCTAACTATAATAGTGTTGAAATAGGTAGTTTAGAGGTAGAACGCTCGCCAAACTACGGCAATTGGTGGTGTGGTCATGAGGTTCAGTCCTCGGTCGACGCACTCCTAAACCTCGCTAGGCCTTTAGTAAGACCAGTTAAGAGGGAGTATTGGGTGTGATGCCAGTATATCCCTACTTCGTAAAAAAAATAATGTCACTGCTACCGCAACTTTAAAGCTGTAGCTTGAAGCCATCTATCCCACTCGGAACGTAAAGGAATAAAATTGAAAAATAATAGTGTTGTTGACCAAATGAAGTCTTCTTCGCTTTCAGTACTTCAATACACAAGCAAACATTGTCACATACAGTAGTCTCAACATGGTGGCACGTTACACTGTGCTAATCACAGTAGGCTTTATTAACATTCTCATAATCATATGGGGATAAGGACAGATAAGGTTTGTGTGACTCTTTCATCCTTTATTGTTGTTAACCGGTTCATTTTTTTACAAGGTAATTGTAATCTACGAATACTCTCTCGTAAAAATTGATTACTGAACAAAGAATATCCCCATTGAATAACTGCATCATCAGGTTCTACAGTTATATATGGTCATAATGAATGTTTGCAGTGTACGATACCTGGATCTTTTTGTCCATTTTGTTTGGTACCGGTTAGATGACTAAATATTCAGCGTTGAGAAAAATTTGACCATAAACTTGACCGATTCCAATGAAAAGTTATTATTATTATTGTTCCCTTGGGTTCCTAACGGAACATAGGGCTTCAACTGTACGTCTCCATTTGCTTCTGTCTTCTGCTGTACTTTTCACCTGCATCCATCCATGTTAGTCCATACTGTTTCAACTCCTCTTCACACACACGATCTCCTCCATGTCACCCTCGAACTGATGTCCCACACGCTGTTTCCCTTTCGGCCTGGTTCCACTCGAGCAATGGCCTGACGCGTGATGTCACCCAGCGGCGGCCTCCTCAGCGAGCGACTGTCCAATCCATCTCCACTTTCTCCTGCATATTTGTTGGTTGGTGATTGGTTCTTGTTTTGTTTTGTTTGTTCCCATAGTTTCCAATAGTTGGTGATTCTTTCCGGTCCGGCCATCTGATCTCCAATATAGAGCCAGAGAAGACAGTTAGTTGTTGATGAAGGTCAGCAACAGGCTGTTGGTGGAAATATTCTTTGTGACCCACCCGCCAAGTTTCTGATCCGTATAGAAGGACTGACTGACTTGACGTTTGTATTGAAAATCCGAGCGAATTTTCTTGCTGATGCTGAGTGACGAAGATTTCCAGATTGGTTTCAGGTTGATGAATGTATGTGTCTCTCGCCTTCCCGATTCTCGCTTGATTTGACATCCTCGTCCTTTCCGACTTCCTATAGTTGAGACAATGCTCCCTAGATAGGTGAGTGAATGAAGTAACCTCGTTCCAATCCCTCCCGTTGATGGTGATTGACGCTGGATGTTTCTGCTGTCGTTGTTATTGTTGGTGGTGGTTGGTTATTTCCATAACTTCCGTCTTGTCTATGTTCACATGGAGTCCTGTCTTCGCCGGCTGCTTCTTCGACCAGTTTTTCGGTCGGTTTTTGCTTGTAAGTCTTTGATTTTGTGTGACATCAAACATAAATTATCCACTCGCGAAATCCAGGTCTTCTGGGTTCTTCACGTCGGTCCAGGAAATCCCTATCTTCTCGTTTCCCACTCACTGTCTGATGCATAATCCAGTCCACCACAATTAGGAATATCATTCATTGGTGATAATGAGCACCCTTGTCTGATTCCTGTGTTTACTCCAAACGCCTCGCTGAGTTTTCCGTTGTGGATCACTTGAAAAGTACCGTCGTCGTACAGCTGTTGAGTAAGGTTGATGAATATTTGGGGTACGCTGTAGTACTCGAGTGATTTTCAAATTACTTCACGATCAACGCTGTCGATTGCGTTCTCATATGGATGATAATTACGGCCAAATCCTTTTCAATGACTATTGATCCGTTTGGCTTATTTCACCTTAAATTTCAAACAACACACTTTTATTATACGTAATAAACTCAATGGTTACCTTTGAGCTGTAATCACCCCACTTGTATACATACACTGTGCGAAACTAGACATAAAAGTACTGAAATGAAAGTGCTAAAATTGTAACTGGGTGTCAATGAGTTCACAGCTATAGTGTATACAAAGATTTCCCTAATTGTGGGCGGTAGACTGGATAATGCATCAGACAGTGGACAACGAGGAGACAGGCATAGGGTTGACCACCGACACTAAAGAAGTGCTTGGAGGATATGGATTTCGCCGATAATATTTATGAGTGATTTCCCATACACTGGAAGATATGCAAGTGATGAAAAGCTAAAAGTTGGCAGAACAAGCATCCACAGAATATAGGACTTCACGTGGACATAGAGAAAACAGAGGTGATGAAGACTCCTGGCCATCACCCACAACAGCAGACAATAATCAGAATAAATGGAAGAAATTTGAAAGAAGCAACCTCTTTTACCTACCGACCTACCTGGTAAGTATTGTTTCAATTACAGGCGGACGCAACTGATAAGGATATCAAAGCGAGGAACATCAGGTAAGCAAGGCAAGCTTTCATTACTCTCAAGTCTGTGTGAAGATCAACATCATTCAGCATGAAAAATAAGATCCAGATTTTCAACTCCAATGTGAATTCAGTGTTACTTTATGGATAAGAGACTTGGTATGTCATGAAGAGGGTACCTCAAACAAACACCGCACACTTTTATCAACAGCTGTCTTCGCTGAATATACTACTCAAGATTAGATGGCTGGCCAGAAAAGATCAGCAGTAGTGTGAGTGATCATCTCTGGGGAATGAAAGAACCAACCCAGCAGGAAGCAATTGTGCAATATATATATATATATATATATATATATATATATATATATATATATATATATATATATATATAGGTGTTTTGGATTGTGGCCATACTGTGAGAAAACCAACCATCACAGTGGGTGACATCACACACTCTAGGCTATCGCTCGAGTGAAACCCGAATGGAAGGCGGCGAGTGTGTGAGATAGGGGAGGTGATGGGAAGGGGAGATGAATGAAGGCATGTGGACAGACGTAGAGTTAGGCGAAAACGTTGGCGGGCAAGTAGACGCAGTGGAGACGTACGGCTTTTAGCCCTATGTTCCCCTAGGAACTACAGGAAACAGTAATAATGATACACAACTATATATGTATATATACTTCATTGTTGTGTATTGACAATTTTCCTACTATCGTTAACTTCACTGTATGTTTTTTTAACCTATATTTAAAATAGCCTGCAACATTACCAATGCTTTTACAACATGAAGGTCATAGTCGCATAGTAATTGGTGTTGAAGTAAGCATTTATTTTTGTTTGATGACTTTTTTAAAAACGTATTTATTCCTATTTAAGTTGTACCCATACCTAAATCATCTACTGGAGCATGTGTCAAATTTAGATCCATTGCTATCACCTCTCCTTTTTTGAAAACTATGGAGAAATTACTTTTACTTAGTCTTGTACCTTCGCTTAAATCCTTTTATGACCCTAAACAATTTGCCTATAAGCACAGTAGAAGCACTTTAGATGCGGCTGCCGTCTTATATCATAACATTGCTTCCAGTCTAGGCAAGGGGGCTAAATTTGTACGTGTTGCATTCCTAGACTATACATCTGCTTTTGATTCAGTCCCTAGGGACATCTTATTAAATAAATTTGCTGCTAGTCCAACAGAATATTGGGCTGTTAACTGGTTACATTCCTATTTCTCAGAAAGAAAGCAGTACACCGTGTATAAAGGGAAGTCTTCCACTTCATCGCCTACTGAAGCTGGTGTCCCTCAAGGCGCTGTCCTTTCTCCTTTTCTTTTTTCTTTCTTCTTGCATGACTTTTTTCATTTACAACTTGATTCCACACTGTATTTTGGTACAAGTATGGAATTTTCAGCATGGATATCGGTAGCCCAAAATTTTGCAGACCGACCGTAGATATCAGGTGTGCGTTTGATGAAATAAACTTTGTGAAGTACGCTGATGATTTAACTGTTTCAATGGCTGTTAACTCCCAGCTGATTGTACCAAAATGAATAGTTTTCTATCGGGAGTCAGCAAATGGTCTGAGTTTAACGGTCTTAAACTGAATCCTTCTAAATGTGAAACTGTTAATTTCAGCTTAAGATGTAAAAGACATTTAGAAGAAGTCATCGATTCTCATGACAATTGTAAAATTGACGACACTGATATAGGAATTACATCAGAAATTAAGTATCTTGGACTTATTCTCTCTTCTGATCTCTCCTGGTCTTCCCATGTCTTAGCAATCTCCGGTGAAATATTCCGCCTGACATTTTACATTAAGAAGTTAAGACACTCAGGTATAACTCAACCCCTCCTCTTACAGTTCATAAACTCTTGCATCCTACCTATTCTTCTTTATTGTTCACCCTTATTCTTTCCTGGTTTGCGTAAAAAAGACTATGTCACAATTCGTAGAATGCTGAAGACTGTCAGTGGGGTGAGTGGTGTCCCAGTGGACCACATAGTTAACGTCGTTGTCAATAGGCACTTCACTTCGTGCAATAGATTTGCTAGAGGGATTTTGTCTGACTTGGAGCATCCACTTTACCCTCCCTCAGTTTTCACCCCCGACCGAAAGCTGCTACCTTGACGTGGTGGTCGGGCTTGAACACCGCAATGACCTAATCAAGCTATACTGGCTGAGACTTATGTCTCTTGAGGTTCTACCATGCCAGGCAGGTTGTTTGGATAGCGGTTAAACAAAAAGCAGCTACCCAATCCAACATCATGACCAATACAAAACCACAAAATTTCATGCCGGATCGGCCGTGGCCCGGATTAACAACGACCGCGCTTCCTGCTGCCGTGTCACAGGGCAGGAGTGATAAATATGCTACTGAGACACACCAAACAAAAGAGAACAAACAAAAACAGGCCGCGTGTGACCGGCCTCAAGCAGTTGTCCCCTGGGCTCTGCGGTCACGCAACCAACTTCCACGGTGTGGGCAGCCGGGAAGTAACAATCGCCCTCACAATCCGAAATGCACACGAAACCTCTCTATTACTCACTCATCTTTGTCTTCATCTTCATCTCTATCATCTTGCCTTCCTTCCACTGATGCAACTCCTCGACTTGATAGCTCTCCACTTCCTCTCCACTCTGCGTCCACTAAAAACGATGGAAGCCAAAAAACCACCACCGACAGCCTCTTAAAGCCGCGCCACCAATTTCATATAGGAGCTCTTAATGTTAGGACACTTTGCCAAATAGGACAACAAGCATCACTAGCCAAGACCCTGGCATCACGAGCCATTGATGTATGCTGTGTTTCAGAAACACGCATACAAGACCCAAGTGTGGTTATTCACCTAACCCCACCTGGCCAACAGGTTGAATCTGCAAAATTCACCTTGAGGGTGTCAGGAGATGCCACAGCTAGTTCACGAGGATTAGCTGGCGTAGGGATAGCTTTGAGTACTAGGGCAGAAAAGACATTGCTTGACTGGATCCCGGTAGATAGCCGAATGTGTGCTGTCCGCCTGAACGGATCAGTAAGAAGGAGGAAGGACTGCACTACTCGCCGATGCCTTTTCGTAATCTCCGCCTACGCCCCCACTGACTGCAGTTCAGATGAAACGAAGGATGAGTTCTACCAAAAGCTGTCTAGTTTGGTGGAAAGGCTAAACGCTCAGACATAGTCGTTCTAGCTGGTGACTTTAACGCTCAAGTAGGGAAATTGTGTCAATCTGAGAAGGATGTCGGTGGCACCTATGGAGTTCCGTGCCAGCGAACCGACAACGGTGACCGTCTCCTACAGTTCTGCTCTGATAATCATTTGTTTCTTGTAAGCACTAACTTTAAACACAAGGAGAGACACTGTTTGACTTGGAGACCCCCTTCATCAAACCAACGCTGGACACAAATAGACCACATAGCAATAAGCTATCGTTGGCGTGGGTCGGTAGGAGATTGTCGCTCCTTCTGGAACACGTGCGTAGATACCGACCATGCACTGGTCCGCGCTCGGGTGTGCTTACGACTGAACGGACGTAGGAAACAGCTGGCGGTAAAACCATCACGTCCCCAGCTCGATCAGGAAACTAAATCCGTATTTGAGGAAGAACTAGCTAAACACATATCTGTGTTCGACAGCTGTGCTCACCCTGAAGAAGCTTGGAAAAATATCCAGGCAGCCATAGATACAGCTGTAAAAGCTGTGAATAAGGTAAACCCAAAGGTGAGTAAAAACCACTGGATCTCCACCGCCTCATCCGAACTGATAGATGCTAGAAGACTTATTCCGGCGAGCTCCGAATTCAATGAGGAGCGAAAGCTGCACAAGAGGAAACTTACGAAAAGTCTCCGCAAGGACCGTGAACAGTGGTGGGCGACAAAAGCCAAAGAGATGGAGAAAGCTTTGAGGATAGGCAACACCAGGCAACTCTTTGGACTCATCAGGGAAACGGGTGGGAGAAGACAAATCATTAGTGAGACAATCTCGGAAAAAAATGGCACTATAATTAGCTCCCAGGATAGACGACTGGATCGTTGGAAAGAGCATTATGAGGAGCAGTTTAATTTGCCCACAGCCACGCTCAACCTTCCGAGCATCCAACACCTCCCTGAATGGGATATAGACACAGGTCCTCCGTCACTAACTGAGGTTACTAAAGCTGTCACCAATCTGAAACTAGGCAAAGCAGCGGGACCTGATGGAATGACTCCAGAGGTATTTAAGTACGGTGGAGACAGCTTACTGTCCGGATTAACTGAGGTACTAGGCAGCGTCTGGGAATCAGAAGAAGTCCCATCGGGTTGGTGTAAGTCACTGATTATCCCCATATACAAGAAGGGAGACAAGTCTTCCTGTGATAATCACAGAGGGATTAGCTTGACTAATATAGTATCTAAAGTCTTAGGCTCAATAATCATGCGTAGACTGAGTGGTGCTCGGGAAGCACAAACACGAGAGAGCCAGGCAGGCTTTAGACCAGGAAGAGGGTGTATTGATCATATCTTCACCCTCCGACAGATTCTAGAACATAGGCATTCCTACCGGCGTCCAACAGTCATTATATTTCTTGACCTAAAGGCAGCATTCGACTCTGTCGATCGGGAAGTTCTCTGGAGATGCTTGGCTGTAAAGGGAATTCCGAGAAAATATATTGCACTGATTAAGGCACTCTACTCGTACTCATACAGCCAGGTGAGGGCTTACGGCGAGCTGTCATCTGAACTGATGACGACCAGTGGTGTCCGTCAAGGATGCCCATTATCTCCTTTTCTATTCAACTTCATCATAGATGTGTTAATGGACTTAACCCTAGGTGACTTCAGCGACTCAGGGATTGACTTGCTACCGGGGAATAATCTCGTTGACTTGGAATATGCAGACGATATAGTCCTTCTAGGCGAAGACGCTGACGAAATGCAGAGTCTTCTAAACACCTTGAGCCGCAATCTACGAATGTTTGGCATGCGATTCGCTCCCGCCAAATGCAAGATGATGTTACAGGACTGGACTACATCGACGCCTAGTTTAAAAATAGGAAGTGAAGTGGTAGAGCACGTTGACCGCTTCACTTATTTGGGAAGTACCATCAGCCCCAACGGGCTGATCTCTGACGAAATCTCAGCACGAATACAAGGGGCTCGTTTCGCATTTGTTAGTTTACGCCGACTCTGGCGTAGACGAGATGTTCGACTATCGACCAAAGGGCGGGTGTACTGCTCATCAGTCCGCTCCGTCCTCCTTTATGGTTGTGAGACCTGGCCACTGAGAGTGGAAGACATGAAAAGACTAGCTGCTGTCTTTGATCATAGGTGCCTGCGTTCTATTTCCCGTGTAAAGTGGCATAATAAGGTGAGCAACATGGAGGTTAGGCGTAGAGTTCTAGGTAAACAGGGGAAATCAATCGACGAAGTCGTGAAGCTACAAAGACTGAGATGGTTAGGACATGTGTTACGTATGCCAAGCCATCGCCTCCCTCGACGAGCTATGTTAGCGGATATAGGGTCAGGCTGGAAAAAAGCTAGCGGCGGTCAAACAAAAACTTGGCATCAGTCAATGAAATCCACAACAGTTGGTCTAAGCCACGTAGGAAGGTGTAGACTTCCAGGCTGGGGTCCTCGGGACGGTAAAAATCTATGGTTGGAAACAATTGGTGACATGGCTCAAAATCGTTCTCAGTGGCGCAGATGCATCCACTCCCTGTGACTTATGATCTTCAATGAAACTGTTTTGTATTTCTTTATTACTCCTTTGTCTCACACCTCTGCTCACTGTTTCTATTATGCTTTTCTTGTACTTTCTTCTCTTGCTTCGCGTGCTACACGGAATGTGGCGACTTGAACTTCCGCACATTTGTGCAAAGTTCTATGTCGAAAACAGACAGACAGTTTTCACCTTGCATACCCTCAGGTAGAACAAGGAGTAACTTCAGAAAACTGTATGCTCGCACGTCTAAGTATAAGAGTTCTATGATACCGTACTTGGCACGTATTTAATGTGATGAAAATAGTGTCAGGCAAGAATTAACTAACCTTTTTTCATCTAGTAAATAAACAATTTCCTCCATCCATCCTTATATACCTTCAAGTTTTACTTTTATTATTTCTATTATATTTATGGTCCTGTTGCTTCTTTGTTTGTTTTACTCTCATAATTGCAAACACCAACTTATCTCCATGACGGCTGTAATCTTTGTTTTTCCCTTCACCATATCATGTAAAGAGAACATTATATTCAATATTTTTAAACATGTTAGGATTTCTATACCACATTGCCAATACTGTGTGACACAAGCCAACGGGAATTTTCACTTGTATTATTATTATCATTATTATTACTACCCTAGCTGTTATCATGATTATTGCTATTTCCATTTTATATGCTGCATGTTTTTGACACTTCCTCTGTTGTAAATGTGGAAAATTTTCTGTGTGATTAATTTTATTTATAATTTGAGGAAATTAGATGCAATATTGTGATTAATGCTGAAAATTCCGTTCTGTATCACAAGTACTGTTTTTGGAATAAAGTAAATCATTATTATTAATAATAATAATAATAAAACGAATCTAGGCTTTATAATACATGTCTTATAGTGAACTTAAATGAACAAATCGAATAATCGTGAGTAAATGGATGATTTCTTACAACTGTAAAATATGTAGTCAGTTAGTTAGTTAGTTAGTGAATTAGTCGTTTGTTGCTGTAGAATTTGTCCATGCTGAAAATTCCATACTTGTACCAAAAATACAGTGTGGAATCAAGCTGTAAATCAAAAATATATAAAAAAAAGAAGAAGGTATAACAAGTTTGCAGATGTTTATTAATGGCGGTAGTATTTCATATGGATAAGGACATTTTCAAAGTTTCTACTTGGCTTATATTAAACTTAGTATATAACTAACTGACTGATTTCAGCATAGAACTTTGAACAAAAGTGCAGCGCTATTCGAGTTGCCACACTCCATGTAGCACACAAAGCAAGCTACCATTGGTTTTCGCTGTCCCAGGAATACCAACCAGGAAGTCTTCATCACCCTAAATGGCTTACCCCCAGCTGTTGTGGATTTCATTGACTAATGAGGCCATGTTTTGGTTTGACCACCACTAGTTAACTGTTTTCCAACCTGACTCCTATGTCAGCTAACATCACCGTCGATGAAGGCAATGGTTAGGCATACATAACACATGTCCTAACCATCTCAGTCGATGTAGCTTCACAGCCTCATCAATTGATTTCCCCTCCAGCTTTACTTAGCACTGGAACGATGCCTAACCTCAATATTGCTTACCCTATTATACCACTTAGCACGGGAGATAGAACGCAGGCACCTATGATCAAATAAAGCTAGCCAGCCTTTTCATGTCTTCCACACACAGCCAGCCATAAAGGAGGATGGAGTGAAATGCTGCTGAACAGTACACCCGCCCTTTAGTCTACAGGCAGCTGGATATCATGTCTAATAAGTCAGAGGTGGCGTAAACTGGAATAGGCGAAGCCAGCCTTCTGTATCCGTGGTGAGATTTCGTCAGCGATCAACCCGTTGGCGTCGGGTGATCCAACTTCTCGAATAAGTGAAGCTATCAACGCACTCCACAAACCACTTCACTCCCTATTTCTAAGCTAGGAGTCAATGTAGTCCAGTCATTCGTGTAGCATCATATTAGATTTGACAGGACGAGAGAATCGCATGCCAAACATTCGAAGATTGCAGCTCAAGGCGTCCAGAAAACTCCATATTTTATCACTACCTTCACCCAGGAAGACTGTGTCATTGGCATATTCTAAGACCCTGGTAACAAATCAATCCCTAAGTCGCTGAAGTCAGCAAATGGAGTTAATTCCACTATTACATCTATGATGAAACGCATTATTATGCATCAAGCGTTTTTATATCTGAGGATTTAGAACCAAGTAGTTACGTCTTTCCCTGGTTATACATTTCACTGATGTAATGATCTTCATAAATTAATGAGATCTACGGCAAATCGACTATCCAGTTGTTCCAGTAAAATCCTAAACACACCTGCCCAATGTATGTAGCTAATTTCAGTCCCACAGTAGAGTAATTCCGGATTCAAAATATTAAGTAGTACGCGTCAGTGAGAATAATGTCAAGTGGATCTAATTTTGTTTTTAAAAGGTGATTTAATCATGACTATATAGTGTTGTCTTTGTAGTCATAAACCTTATGAAATGAATATTCACAACATGCATTATATATATATATATATATATATATATATAACACTCATTTCTCATCAGTCGAATTTTTGAAGTATTCACAGTTATAAATGATGTTTTATGTATTTATTTATTATAATTTTCTAGGTGGATGACAATGAAAAACCCTTAGCTCTCATTGTTCTCGATCCCGATGTACCGCCTGATGCTATGCGTCAAATTATTAAAGCAGCAGATTATTCTGTATCTAGTCCCAATACAGATTTATCTCGTCTCTCCTTTGGACCGTATCATTGGATGGATGTTTTAGGTAGTATGCGTGTGGATATAACACAGTTAGTTCAACCTCAATACCAGCTACTTCAAATTAGTGGATTAATAGAAACTGAATCAGATTTACAGGTATATAAATAACTAAGGCGTTTTCTATCTGAGTCTACTTTTTTTTCCAACATTTCTATATCATTAAAATAATATTAATAATATATATCAGGAATCCCTGATAGAATCTCCCTCCCCTAAACAGTTTCTACAACGTGTGGTAAACAATCTCTATGGTGTTATGATATTATGAATGACTTTGACATCAGCATTATCATTATTGTTGTTCCTTTGGTTTCCTAGTGGAACATAGGGCTTCTCAACTGCACGTCTCCACTTGCCAGTTCTGTCTTCCTTCTGCTGTACTTTTCACCTGCATCCATCCATGTTAGTCCATACTCTTTCAACTCCTCTTCACACACACGATCTCCATGTCACCCTTGCACTGGCGTCCTACACGCCGCTTCCCTTTCGGCCTGGTTCCACTCGAGCAATGGCCTGACGCGTAATGTCACCCAGCGGCGGCCTCCTCAGCGAGCGACTGTCCAATCCATCTCCACTTTCTCCTGCATCCACTCCCTGTGACTTATGATCTTCAATGAAACTGTTTTGTATTTCTTTATTAATCCTTTGTCTCACACCTCTGCTCACTGTTTCTAGTATGCTTTTCTTGTACTTTCTTCTCTTGCTTCGCGTGCTACACGGAATGTGGCGACTTGAACTTCCGCACATTTGTGCAAAGTTCTATGTCGAAAACAGACAGACAGACAGTTGGTTGGTGATTGGTTCTTGTTTTGTTTTGTTTGTTCCCATAGTTTCCAATAGTTGGTGATTCTTTCCGGTCCGGCCATCTGATCTCCAATATAGAGCCAGAGAAGACAGTTAGTTGTTGATGAAGGTCAGCAACAGGCTGTTGGTGGAAATATTCTTTGTGACCCACCCGCCAAGTTTCTGATCCGTATAGAAGGACTGACTGACTGGATGTTTTTATTGATTATTATTCTGTTCAAATGTTGGTTTGTAGGGATGTGATTGGTTTCAGGATTTTATCATTAGCTGACATTAGTTAGAGAACCATTGGAGAACCTGGAAATACTGAACAGCTGTTTCGTCCCAGTTTGGGACTCTTCATCAGTACGCACTCACCTGGATTATTTTTGTTGTTGATGCTGAGTGACGAAGATTTCCAGATTGGTTTCAGGTTGATGAAAGTATGTGTCTCTCGCCTTCCCGATTCTCGCTCGATTTGACATCCTCGTCCTTTCCGACTTCCTATAGTTGAGACAATGCTCCCTAGATAGGTGAGTGAATGAAGTAACCTCGTTCCAATCCCTCCCGTTGATGGTGATTGACGCTGGATGTTTCTGCTGTCGTTGTTATTGTTGGTGGTGGTTGGTTATTTCCATAACTTCCGTCTTGTCTATGTTCACATGGAGTCCTGTCTTCGCCGGCTGCTTCTTCGACCAGTTTTTCGGTCGGTTTTTGCTTGTAAGTCTTTGATTTTGTGTGACATCAAACATAAATTATCCACTCGCGAAATCCAGGTCTTCTAGGTTCTTCACGTCGGTCCAGGAAATCCCTATCTTCTCGTTTCCCACTCACTGTCTGATGCATAATCCAGTCCACCACAATTAGGAATATCATTCATTGGTGATAATGAGCACCCTTGTCTGATTCCTGTGTTTACTCCAAACGCCTCGCTGAGTTTTCCGTTGTGGATCACTTGACAAGTACCGTCGTCGTACAGCTGTTGAGTAAGGTTGATGAATGACTTTGAAATCAGTATGTGCTAATAATGAAATAACACCTTTGATTTTCCTTTTTTTTCAAATCTGTTGCTTCGTCTTTTATTGGATACATTTCACCCTTATTTAAACTACCTTTACTCTTATGTTTATGTAGCAGTTGAATACATTCTACTTTGCTAACTTAGAGGGTGCATATGCGATTCATCATCGCTTATGCGTGAACTCTATGTCGTGAACTAGCAGAAGTTAGAATTCAAGAACCATTGGATCGGGTCCCAGTGGCTCAATGGTCTACGAGCTCACCTTGTAACCAGAAGGTGCTGGGTTCGAACCCCGGTGGGTGCGTACTGATGAAGAGTCCCAAACTAGGACGAAACAGCTGTCCATTACTCCCAGGTTTTCCAGTGGTTCTCCAACTGATGTCAGCTCATGGTGAAATCCTGCATACAATCAAACGAAATCCCTACAAAACCAATACTTGAAAGCTAAAAATATTTGCCTAAAGTATGCAGTATTCACTCTGCGTTACTCGCCCCGTATTGGCACTTGCATAGTATTCAGACATAAATCATTATTTAATTATTGTTCCTTTGGGTTCTGAGTGGAACATATGGCTTCAACTAAACATCTCCACTTTCTACTGTTTTCTGCCATTCTCTTCAGCTTTCTAACCACAGGATTGCCTACAATCTACCATCTCCTCACCACACTATCTCCACCATGTTATCCACACACACCGACGACCACCTCGTCGCTTTTCATTTGGGTTACACTCAAACGATGGCCTGCATTGTACACGATGTCATTTTTCGACGGCCTCCTCAACATATGCCCAACCCACCTTCTTTTTCTCCTACATATTTGTTGACTCATCGGCTTTTCGTTGGTTTGCAGCCAGCCAGTCAGAGTTTTTTGTTGCTAATTCTTTCTGACCATGTGATTGATCTTCAGTAATCAAGTAAAGGCAGCTATTGGTAAAGGTCTGCAATGGCTTTGCTTGACCCGTATAGAAGGACCGACTTGACCACAGTGTTGAAAATTCGGATTTTGTTCCTTGTGTTGCTGAGGTAGGTGGAGTGCAGAAGGACTTCCTAACTGGTTTCAGTTTGATGAAGGAGTGTACATATCTCTTGCCTTTCCGATTCTGGCTGGCTGGCTAACTTTGACATCTTCATCAGTTCTGAATTCCTGTAGTCGAAAGTTATGCCTTTTTTTAGAATAAGTGAAGGAAGTAACCTCTGTTAAATCTCTCCCGTTGATTGATGGTGATTGGTGCTGGTATTCAGTATTGTATAGGTATTCAGTCATAAAGCATACCACTGCTGTGTTTAGTGTGTGTGTAGTAATCATCCTGGGTTTATAATCTAGGCTAAATTCTCTCTTATCCAGGTACACCACGATACAATGTTGTGTGTAATAGTGAGTGAATTTCGGTGTAGTTTTGTTCTCTAAGCTGGATAGTTAATTTGTGAAGCTTTCATACTTCATTTTACGCTGAAGGGAGATGTTGCCTAGTAAGTAGTAGGGCAATGATGAAAGCTTCGCAAATTAACTATCCAGCTCACAACAGAGAACACAACCACATCGAAATCATCCACCTGAGCTACAAAAATCTTCTCCATCATGTCTAAGTGTGAGTGAATTTTGTAGGAACACACTGATTTGTATAACTTATATCTGTTGTACATGTGAGTTATTCACTCTATAGGTTTCTGTTTGACTCTATTCATCAATAAAATTGTGTGTCACAAGGGTGTTATAACCAACCACAACTCGACAACTGCCTCTTTTTCTTTTCATATCTTTATTTACTTATTTATTCCCGGTGGGTGCGTACTGCTGAAGAGTCTCAAACTAGGACGAAACAGTTGTCCAGTACTCCCAGGTTTTCCAATGGTTCTCTAGCTAATGTCAGTTCATGATTAAGTCCTAAATTTTTTTTCTCTCACATGTACATATCATGTTTGTTTTTACAGAGTACTATGGTCCCTGAAAATGTTACCATTGCAATCTCATAAAAAGAATAAGTCAATTCAACTGGTTTCGTGGTTAAGAAGTCCTACCCACCCCATTCCCCCTTTAAATATATATATATGATTTTTTCCTCTATCCCTATTCTCCTTCTTTTGTTCAATGGTGTATTTATCAATATCCACTTTCGTATCGACTTTCATTCACACAGATTCACTGTGTATATATTTTTAATTTATTTTTCTATTTTGTATGCATATTCTTCTTCTTTTTTCTTTTTCTTTATCTCTTCCTGGGGGGTGGGGGGGAAGTCGTGTCGTGTGTAGAGTAGACTGACGACTTCAAATTTGATCTTGATCTTTTTATCCCCTTCATTTTTTTTCTTATCCATTTCTATCCCCTTTTACTTGCCAGAAACCATATATATATATATATACTTCTTTTAACCTTTCTCGTGCTTTCATGGTTTTTGTCTTTCTTTCTTTCTCTCTTTTCGAAGTAGTTTTGAAATCAAGAATTTACTTTCCTAGGCCAGTGTTTTCCTCTTTATTCTAAGTTTAAAAAAAAATATAATTTAACAATAAGCACCTCTAGTTTTCTTTTGCCTTTTTTATCTGTGCGTTTTATAGCGTCCTGCTGTTCGTCGGTGGCTTAATTATTTAAAACAATTAGTTCCCATTTATGAATTTAGACAAAGCAATAAGCAGGAAGACGTAATTTCTCTGAATCGTGTGTGTAATGTATTTGCGCAACACATATTTCGAACAATCTGATCACACTCCACGGACTTGTCATAGAAATATATATGAAATTAATAAAGAGGTGAGAAAATAAACCACTTAGGTCAAGTTAAAAGGACATATTCAAGGTCAAAATAACAATGAAGACCACTAAACCAAATAGGTTCTGATGATTCCATTTGTTTCTGGAGCCATTTTGGAATATACTTTGAAGCCAGTCCTTACTTGCAGAGATCGATGAGTCCTCCCTATGTATGTGTGTCCACACGTACATTCAAATTGGTAAATACAGTGGGATATGACGTCATTTTTCGCATGTTCGAAGGGCTTAGATAGATACACTGGCTTCACATTCTCTATTATTACGATATTAGCTGCATAAAAAGTTTTTTTAACAGCAGCGTTCAGCCTTTGTCTAGTTATCAAGCTACTTTGATATCCCATACAGGGTAGCTTGATGTACACATCTTTCTTAGGGGCGAGTTGGAGAGTGCGTCTTGGTGTTCTGACTACTTTATATCTCCTGATGAACTTGTGTGGATAATTGTTATCAACCAGAGTTTGTGTCAATATTCTTTCTTCTTCATCAAGCGTGTCTGCAGTGCGTATTCGTCGGATTCTACTGAAGAGGCACCTTACTAAGGCTATTTTGTACCGAACAGGGCAGAAACTATGGTAATTAAGATACTGTCCTGTCCAGTTAGGTTTTCTATAAATAGATCTTTTTATTGACCCATCAAGCCGTCGACTAAGCAATATGTCTAGGAAAGATAAACAGTTATCTTCCTCTTCTACAGATGTAAGTGATATGCTATTCTGAACTTCATTCATTCGATTTAAAATTGAGGTGGCAGAACAAGGCTTATCACTGATGACTACGATATCATCTACATACCTTCTATAAAGTGGCACATTTTCGATTAAATCTTCCGATAAATTCTCAATGTACGACATAAATATCTGCTAAAAGGGGCCCTAAAGGACTGCCCGTAGAAGCCCTAGCAATTAGAAAGTTCAAGCCACCTTTGTGCGTTCAAAAACAATTTGTCATCACAGCCTTCCTTGGTAAATTTTGTTTTGATATCAACCAGGGCAGATGTACTATTACCTCTGCTATTTGGTTTAGTGGTCTTCATTGTTATTTTGACCTTGAATATGTCCTTTTAACTTGACCTAAGTGGTTTATTTTCTCACCTCTTTATTAATTTCATATACATTTCTATGACAAGTCCGTGGAGTGTGATCAGATTGTTCGAAATGGGCTTAATTATTATTATTATTTTTGGTTTTAACGGTTTCGAAGTTTTTTGAGGTGTGAAAAAAGTTGTAATTAGATAGAGATGTGTCTGCTTTAATTACTCACTATCAGCAGTATTATGCTCGAGTTGAACAAATAATACTCTTTTCGATAACTTCATCATCAGGTTCTACAGTTTTATATTTTACTTTTGATTACAGCTTGATATTCCACACAGTACCTTTCTTGGTAGAAGTATGCAATTTTCAGCATGGGATATCAGTAGACCAAAATTTTCCAGGCCTACTATTGTATATCAGGTGTGCGTCGGCAGGTAATCGGACCGTGGACCATGTGCATATGGTCGACGAGAGTTCTGACCACTGTGCCACCGATGCACATAAGAGTGAGTGAATTAGTGTTATGAACAACATTAATGTTGTTGTTTAAATAACGTCGAATCAATCATAAATAATATCGGTGGATTACAGTTCAATGGCATCAAGATAACAATACACACTGAATATCAGAAAAATTAGGAAAGATAATAATACTAATTCATGAATTTATAGACTCTACTGAAGGCCGGTCAGGGCAGTAGTAGTGGCTAGCCAGCTGGACTTGCTTCTTTTGCCTTACACAAAGCACTGGTTGTTTCACGCGAATTGCGATAGCCTCTGCAGTCTGGAATATGTGATACTTGGATGCTTTTGGCAATTTATTTGGTACCCTTGTAGATAATGATAGAGAAGGGTTCTTCAATGCTGACTAGCTTTGTGACCGGCCCGTTTGGAACAGATGGTTTAATATCGAACTCTTGATGGTTTTCACTACACCTTTACACTTAGCCATACTGGGAGATGTTTTCGAGCAAGCACGAAAATTCAGGTTCCCAGAGCAACGGTCAATATAACTCGCTCCACTACAAGCGCATTTGAATGGGTAGATATAATTGGAGGTGGCTAGTCTAGGTACTTCATTTTTCAGTCGAGGAATCAACATCGGTTGTGTAGAGTATAAGACGTGTAGTTCCCCAGTATTTAAAGTTCTTTGAACTGATTTTCTTAATTTCTTCGTAATTATTTCGCTTCGTGTATCTATCACCTTTGAATTGAAGTCGTATATATTAAGGCAAACAAACAAAAAGCAAGCATATAGGGACAATTAAGCTACATCTTTAAATGGTTTTATGCACTTTCGGTTACCTTTCTGAGCTTTAGAAAGTAATGAGCGTCAGATTGATAGTATTGGTGAGCAACACATTGGGTTCGAGAAGACGGTTATATAAATTAATATTATTATATCCTTTAATTTTTTTGATTACAGCTTGATTCCACACTGTATTTTTGGTACAAGTATGGAATTTTCAGCGTGGATATCGGTAGCCCAAATTTTGCAGGCTGACCATAGATATCAGGTGTGCGTCGGCAGGGGATCGAACCTCGGACCATGTGCATGGTCGGCGAGAGTTCTAACCACTGTGCCACCGACGCACGGGAACATAGGGCTTCAGCCGCCCAAGTCTCCATTGCCTTCTGTTTTCTGCCAACTTTTTCACTCCGCTCCAAGTCTGCCCACATGCTTTCATCTCCTCCTCACATGACTTCCTCCAAGTCACCCTCACCCATGCACTTACGACCAACTCGCCTCCCGCTTCCCTTTCGGCCTGGTTCCACTCGAGAGATGGCTTGTCTAGTGATGTCACTCACTTGATGGTTTCCTCAGAGTATGACTAGCCAATCCATCTCCATTTCTTCCTGCCTATTTGTTTCACAATCGGTTCCTGCTGTGTTGGTTGGTTCGTTGATTGCCAGAGATCCCACCCTGTTGGTGATCTTTTCTGGTCGGCCATCTGATCTTGAGTGGTATTGAGTGAAGACAACTGTTAATGAAGGTCTGAAGTTTGTTTGAGATGCTCTTTATGGTGAGCAGTGCAAGTATCTGATCCGTATGGTGAGTAGCACTGACTGGCTTCACATTGGAGTTGAAAATCCGGATCTTACTTTTGATGGTGAGTGATGTTGACCTCCACACAGACTTTAGGATAATGAAAGCTTGTCTTACTTACATAAGTGATGTTAACATACTACCTAGTCTCCTTTTTATATGTTAGTCAGAAATTCAGATTTAAGAAAAAAAGCTACGATTATTACAATAGAACTATGAAATCATGTTTCGTAATCTTTTTGCATTGAAGGGTTAATGGCTGCTATATATGAAATCTTGCATATTGTGTCAATCGCGAGCCAGAATAGCTTAGTGGCAACGACTGCAAACGACACTGGGTGACTCAGGTTCGAATCTCCTCAAAAGGTTCCTTCAATGTGGTTGCAGATACGACTTGCTGACTGGTGAGTGTGCCAACTAGCACGAAATCTAGGTCAAGCAAGGTTTCCTGCAACCGATTGACTCCAACTATATAATATATCATCAAATGAATGTGTACACCGTGATGGCGAACTATCTAGAATGGTAGCCACATTAGAAACCTAACTGACAGATAAGACTACACACACACATACATTACAATAGTAGCTGACTAGTATCCAGTCAAAATATATATATTGTGTCAGTTCAAAGTATGATAAAAGTAGCTTATACATTCCAATGTGATGATGACTTAGGGTACTTCGAGAATGTAGTGCAGAAGGAATTAGATAAAATGACTGCTTGGTCGTCCTTATGGAATCTACAATTTAACCTGGACAACTATGGCTGGATCTGCTTCGGCGCACCCTCAATTGACCTGAAATTAACGCTTCAATCTGCTAAGCTAACCAGACTCCAAAGTGTCGTTGCCTTAGGCCTGAGGTACTCTAGTGATTTAACATTCTCTGAGCAAGTGTCATCACAGACTCGAAAGTCGAGGATGCATACTCAGGAACTTTCACGATAATGAAGCCAAGCTAATTCTGTACAAAACATGCGTTAGACCACTACTAGAATACTGTCCATTTATTATAAGCAGCACTCGCACACGTGATAAGCTAAGAATGGAAAGTATCCAACGATATTTTACCTCAAAACTACTTGGCTACGATTGTAAGAAAGACTACATCTCACGGTGCATGATCCTAAAACTTGACCCACTTTGGACAAGGCGACTTATTATAAACCTAATATTCTTCTTTAAGGTCCTTCACAAAATATCATTCTCAGACAACAGGGACATACAACTTGCACGGGAAAGCTCTTACGATCTGCGTAACCAAACTTCCACAGTGGTAACTCATTCCTTTAAGTCAACACTCCGTGAAAACGTATTCACAGTCATGTATTTTGAAATATATAATAGTCTGCCCCAGATGTCACAACTTGCTCTTGGGTTATAAGTTTCAAACGCTCTGTGTACAGATTGTTTCACTCTACTGATTATATTAATAAACTATTTATTCCTAGAACGAATCAACTATTAGTCTACTACAGCACCTAAAAAACGCGCTTCAATATCCTTAGCACTCTAAAAAGTATAAATAGACTAGTCGCATGGATGCATAAAAGGACTTAGTACGGAACACACTGGAACAGTTTACCCCTAGAAATAGGACCTATCACTCTATTATAACCTTAAAAAGCTTGCTATATAAACTGTTTCATCCCAGTGACTATCCCAACCAGAACGCACGACTTATTTCTAAAACGCATCAGTCATTAGAACACTAAAACGCTCAGACTCATTACTATATAATATTATGACACTAAATAAACTCAAAGACTTCGCATAGATACATGAAAACACAACTACAATATAGGTAAATGTTTACTATACTGCGATATACAATCGACATAAACATTTATAAATGCCTACAAAATTAATGTTCTTTTCATGCTCATATACTTTCTGTCAATGTAGTTGAAGATTGGACGATCAATTCATGGTTGTTTGCTTAAACCCAACTCCTCCTTATTTTTTTTCGCAGGAGTCATCTATCCAGCAGTCATCGTTTGCTGTTCGGTGGAAGATAAAAAACTATCAGAAGTATTATCGTGATTTATTGTCATAACATTTATTCTTAGACCTTGTGTATAATAACCTTATTGTTGGTTACATATTGGCGTAAGAATAAAGGATTCTAGAGTCGCCAATCTGTGTTCTGGTTTTTTGCACTGGTTAATAGGAAGTGTTTCTGAAAGTCTTCCAGGGACAGGGTGAGGTCCACCGTAGTAAGAGCTGGACATGGACAGTTTATGAGAGTTAGCTGACACTTTCTGTTTTCGGTATTCTGCTGCTGTGCCTACTCTTCTATTAATCTTCTGGTCGAGGTCGAACACCCCTCCATTTAAACTTAAATGAAGCTGGATGGATTCCAGATCATTTACTCATATATCATTCTTCAAGGGGTTGGCTAGTAATGACTCAGCATCCTTGATAAAATCCACTGTCACCATAACAAGACGCTGTATACAGCAGCCTATACAAGCAGTATCCATGATCTTAAATGGCTTTCTAGATGTTAATCAACTTACACGTACGGAACAACCATTCAGCGACAAATGACGGTTTTGGCTGACGTGGGTGGAGTAGGACAAATCCACTTGACAATAGCCAATATTAATCTGCATTCAGTACAATCCACTTCTGGTGTTACTCACGATGAAAATGCTGACAAAATTATACAAATAAACCACTTATTTTAAATTGATCCCCGATTGGGATATAAATCAAAAACAAGATTCGATGCCATACACAACAAAGTTATGTAGGGGGAATTGAACACAAGCTTTATATTTTCCCAAATATTTGTAATCCATAAAACACATACTTGGATTTTTTGTTGATGTGAAGACAGTATTTCTATATTTCTTAATGTGCTCGATTGAACGACTAGCTATCAGATTGTACACATACAGAAATGTCAGAGAAGAGAGCAACCTTGCAATTTCACCTTAAATTAAATTCATGTAATGTAAATAATACTTATCCATGCCTGTACAACTGGTGTGTCCTACATGGATAGGAATATATATATATATATAAATTACTTGTTAATAGTGACTACTAACTTTATAGTATGTTGTGGGCTACAGAGTTAGGGAGATAAGGGTCATGTGTTGTAGTGAGTAGTGCGTTTAGAAGATACGTCCGCCTCTGAGTTATACTGTCGTCAATATGAAGTACACTCTTGTTCTCGTGATAAATTTGTTAGCAGTAATTATTATCAGTACCTACATTTTGTAAGGATGGTATATAACGAAACGTACTAATTCAGTAGTCAAAGGTTAGAACTATCCGTTGAAATTGAAACAGGTGTCCACGTAAGGGAAAACTGATTATTCGAAATATCACATAAGTGATAAAGTTATTAGCATCGTTTACATGAGAATAGTTAAGGTTAAGTGATGGTAACTTGTTGATGGTTCAAGGGAGGTTTTGAGTGATAGGAACATAGATGGGACATTGTAACTGAAAAACAGTATAACTGGATATGGAACATCAAATGGCCAGTATACACATATTTTGAAGTAAAAGACGATCGGGCAAAGCATGTCGGAGACAAGAGTAGTGTAGTCCTGTGAAACTACTAATTTAGTGACTAAATTTGTCTTTGAATTAAGACTGAAAGTAAACGCCATATTGGTAGGCTAATTGATTATCATTATTCAGTTACGCTATAATAAGTTTATCCGACTACTATTTTACTCATACTTCTGTCGTTTTAATAACTTAGTAACATGGCGTTTACTTCCAGTTTTTAATTACTAAGTAAAGGTTGATATCCCTAAGGGTTTCTTGATAAAAAGATTAAGTTGTCTGTCAAAGACAGTGTGCTCCTGACTTCTAGACGTCGTGAAGGAAGAACCATATCCATAGTTTAATAGGATTAGACGCATGATATCAATCCGAAACTAGGTAACTACGATTTGCAGCTACAGAAAACACCACGTTACAATCTATTCCTTTAATCGTGTCAATCAATGTCACACCAGTTAAAAATAGAGAGGGAACACCACTAGTCTTAAGAAAATCTATTTAAACTGTTCCTTAAAATTATGTACATTCCGTAATTATAGACAAACTAGGAAATGCACCAAGTCATTACATATATACGAACAATAATTGAACGTACAACGGAGGGTAGATTTAAAGGAATGTCTGCTCGATGTGGCCCAGGGTTCCCGTGAAGTAACACATGCCTACATCTGAAGGTGCGTGTGTAGGTTATCGCATTTCGTCTAAATGACTCGTTGGGACGCCTCCATATTTAAAAAGTGATCAGCCCATGAACTCTACCCGTACCTTCAGAAAATTACAAAACAAAGAATACCCTGATGGGGTGTGGTGCCGCGTTAAATTAGAATCCCTTAGTTTACAGGCAGATAACACTTTTAATAATATCAGTAATACCGCTTTTGGTTGAAAAAGTAATTCGACTGTGTCACAGGTGCTTTTGGCTGGATTTCTCTGTGCCAAGTATTGTTAACTATGTTAGTGCATTGAAGAAACCCTGTAGGGAGATATTGCAGCTTCGCCGAAAATTGAATAGAAGCATTTCACTTACTCGAGATGTATACAGTAATGAATTAACTCACTGCGATCAGCCCTACATTAACCTATAAAATTTCCTTGTTTGGAAATTAAACATGTACATACATATTGTGTCTGTAAATGCAAATACACCTGAACATCTAAATTTCATACGCCTTCTGTCTCACTACTCCATATAATAATAGTTTGATAGTTATTTACCAATGCAGTAAGAAGTATTTCATGGACTACGAGTAGGACTTCGTACTAAGTAGAAGTATGGGCACTTAGTGAAAGTATTTTTGAGAACTAATACGGGGACAGCTTTTTTTCTAATATATACCACCTATCAACGGAATGAAAAGAGATAGTGACGAATTGTTATCCCAAGCATTGTATTACAGACAAACGTCACAGTAACATGTACAAGTCTTGCATGTCATTGTCAGTAATATAGCGTTATAATTGTACTACGGCCCAAATTGAATCATCTCTAGGCTTTGTGAGAGGTGGATGTATTGAAAGACTGCTTGCAGACACCATGTATGACATCTTGTAGGTTGAGCGTGGTTGTGGACCAATTAAACTGCTCCTCATAGTGCTCTTTCCAGCGTCCTTCGTTAATACTCCTCCTTTGTCTCACACCTCTGCTTACTGTCTCTATTATACTTTTCTTGTACTTTCTTCTCTTGCTTCGCGTGCTACACGGAGTGTGGCGACTTGAACTGTCGCACATTTGTGTAAAGTTCTATGTCGAAAACAGACAGACATCTTGTAGAATGTCTACGAAGACTGACAACCTGCAATGAGAAAGACAAAAATGAAACAAATAGGAGACACATAACGCATAAGTATTTTTGATATAAGTATAAAACTTGGGGACTGTGATAGACTACAACTCCATTATGGATAAGATTTTATTTTCATAAATCACACAATGTTCTACAGCAATATTACCTGATGACGTTTAGAGTACAAATTATTGCTCATGATTATATCAAGTCACACACAACTTTTCGCTTCATTCATACACATGAGTATTTTAGTTAAGCGTACGACAGGGAAAAAATCATTCATCTCATTCACTTCTATTCACACTACTTCTCATGTCCGTGTTACTGACTTTTGTTTTCTTCTTCGGTGCACTTTATCTGGACAATTTTAGGAATTGGGAAATGCATCAACTACTTAGGGAATGGCACTAATAATTCTTTAAGCCAATTAACACTGGAGTGAGTTGTGACACTAGGCAGCTGCAGTGACAAATGCTGACTGGCTGAGTTTTAACATAGAACTCAGCACAGGAGTGCAGCAACTCGATTTGTTACATTCCACACTTGAAAAATATTATATTTAGTTGGTAATAAACGAAACATATTTCATCAGATGTATTTCGACCTAGAATTTAGGATGTGGGATAAAATAAACTAACGCTTGATATAAAACGAGACAGAGTGTAAAAGTTATCTCGGGTAAGAGGAGTAATTATTGAGATAACTCCTTTTTTCAGTTAGACGAGAACCAAATGAAAAAATGCGACTATCACTTGTTGACATTTCGCTTATTTTTATCTACGTTTTAGCATTTCATTATAGACCATTCTGACAGAGTGACTTTCAACATAGAAGCTTGAACACAAGTGCACCCGTTTAAGTTATCACATTCCATGTAGCACACAAAAGTAAAGAAAAAAGAAATTAAATGGAACTATAATGAGCATAAATGTGATGGAGAACGAACAGTGATAAGGAAAAAAAGGGTTGCTCGGATATGTGAGATTACACAGAGTGAATGCATGTGTCATTAACAACGTTTGCAGTCACATTTCTCCTTAACACCATAAGCTTCTGAGAAAAATGGCTCTCTAATTAGCTCTCAGGATAGACGCCTTGAACGGTGGAAAGAACACTTTGAGGAACAATTTAACTTGCCTACAGCCACACTGAACCTCCCCGCCATCCACCACGTACCCGAATGGGATATAGACACTGGTCCGCCGTCTGTAGGTGAGGTTACAAAAGCTATCAGTAATTTGAAACGAGGCAAAGCGGCAGGACCCGACGGAATCATTCCGGAGGTGTTTAAATATGGGGGTGACATACTAGTTTGTAGATTAACTGAGGTACTAGGCAAAGTATGGGAATCAGAGACAGTACCATTGTAACAACAGAAGACAAGGGCGAAGCAACAGATCGTTTTATTATGAAAATCAACACGTATTTATACATATTTCAACTACATTATTATAGACAAGCGCAGTCATCTGATTGGTTGTTTATCAGAAGTTAGGTAGACAAACGCAGGCTTCTGATTGGTTGTTTCGGGATTCCTTGACAAATAGAGTTCTCTATCTGCGAATCATATTTTGCCACGTTAACTTTGCTGTGATTGGTTGTTGACTCAGCCTTGTTCATATTTTCTCACGGCCCATATTAGTGACCTAGACCTTAACGTAGATTAGTGCCAACCAATCGGCTAGCAGCCTGCTCTCACCACACTCGTCCCCCCGTCAAATAGCTTCGTGCGCAGACGTTCCGACCTTCTGGGTGCTACATCCTCTAGTTGAGGATTGTTACTGACCGGCTTGTCCCACTGTACCCATCTTTGGAGCTGACTGGCGTTAACTCGTTTCTGTTTATCACCTCTTCGGATGGTATATACTTGACCCCGTCTTTTTGTGATTGTGTATGGTCCTTCCCACTTTGGAAGGAGTTTCCGTGAACCTAGCCCGCCTCCAACTGTATATCTCCTGTCTCTACACTTCACTTGGTCCCCGACTGCAAAGGTAATGCACTGCGTCCTTTCTTTCATCTGAGACTTCATGACATCACTGCGCTGCTTCCGTATTACATTCTTGACTGCCTCTTTCCTCTCTGCTTTTAATTTCGTCGTACTCCACTTTTGGTGCATGGGCCAGGTCTCATTGTGTACCGGTAATCGTGGTTTTCTACCATACATCAGTTGGAAGGGTGACTTCTTCGTTGTTTCCTGAGTGGTAGCCCGATGTGTTAGTAAAATCAGTGGAAGCTCCGTTTCCCAGTTCCCGCCCTTCGAGGCCAGCCACTCCTTCAGTGTACGGTTGTTTCTCTCCGTTAGGCCATTCGTTTGTGGATGGTATGGGGTCGTTCTGATCCTCTTGATGCCCAGCTGTTGCAAACGGGAAGTAAACTCTTCACTCTCGAAACAGGGACCTTGGTCTGTCAGTATTGTCTTCGGTACGCCGTGGTCTGCAACAATGTGTCTAACTACTGCATCTGTCACGGTTCTTGCACGTTGGTCTGGGATTGCTACGGCGTCTACCCATCGTGTCGCGTGTTCCGTCATCACCAAGAGGTACTGATTACCATTGGATGTCTGAGGAAATGGACCCATGACATCTACGGACCACAAGTCACCTATCGCGGTAACTGGAATCGACTGAAGTGGTGGTCGTATACACCGGTCACCTTTCATCAGCTGGCACCGTGGACATCCAAGTACGTATCTTGCTACGTCTTCTCTCATACCTGGCCAGTACATACTTTGTCTTAGGAGATCGGTCGTTCTGGCCACGCCTGTATGCGCTAGCTGGTGACATTCTTCTATCATGTCGTGGCGCGACGATTGAGGTATGACAGCCAGCCAGCTTCCGTCGTTCTCTCGCCAGGTCAGAGTCCCGTAGGCATTCACTCTGAGTCGATCCCTCTGTCTGAGTAGTGTGGTTAGCTCCTTACTCGCCGTAGTTTGATCCACTTCTATTCCGTTGGTGATCACCTGTATTACTGTATTCAGCGTATCGTCCAACCTCTGCCTACGTGCAAGTCTTAGTGGGTCTTGTTCTACTGCATGCACTCCGTAAGCGACCTCGGGCAACTCAGACTCATCTTCTGGTCTCGATAACAAATCTGCCAAGACATTTTCACTTCCAGGAACGTGTGAGATCGTAAAATCGTACTCCTGAAGACGCAACATCCACCGTGACAACTTCCCCCGTGGGTCTCTCGCTGTCTTCAAAAATTGTAGCGGCTTATGATCAGTTTCGATGTGGAACCGCCGGCCGAGTAAATAAGGTCTCCATTTGTCGACTGCCCATACCATTGCTAAACATTCTTTCTCTATCGTTGAATACTTTCTCTCTGCGAGTGTCAAAACCCTACTGGCATACTCAACGATTCCCTCGTCCTGTCTTAGGACCGCACCTATAGCGTAGTCACTGGCATCTGTGCACACTGTGAACTGTCTTCCTGGCACAGGTAGTTTTAGCGTCATTTGTTGGTGGTCGAGCAGCTGTTTAATTCTGTCGAATGTCCTCTGCGATTCTTCCGACCAAACAAACTTTGGCTCACCTAGTAGCCTGTATAGAGGGGCTGCTATCTCATTGAAGTTCTTCACGAAGCGGCTATAAAACGCTGCTCTACCCAAGAATTGTCTCAGTTTTCTCTTTGAATTCGGGGCTGGAATCGTTTTAATCGTCAAAATTTTCTCCGGCAGTGGTTTAATCTCACCATTTCCCACTTTATGTCCCAACAGAGTAACATTCTTTTTGGCTATCTGGGACTTGGTTTTGTTGACGCGTAGTCCAAACTCTTCGATGCGTCGCAGCACGGCTTCTACATGGTTGACGTGATCGTTTTCGTTTTGACTGTATATGACGAGATCATCACCATAAACCTCCACGTTTTTCAAGTTCCTAAGTAATAGCTTCATCAGTCGTCTGAACGTAAACGGTGCACCTGCTAGTCCAAACGGCATGCGTTTAAATCGATATTGTGTCTGACCCACGATGAAAGCCGTCTTATCTCTATCACCTTGTTTTATCGGTATCTGCCAGTATCCTGAGCGAAGATCGAGAACCGAAAACACATTCGCACCTTGTAGGCGATCTAAAGTTTCTACCACTGTTGGCATGGCACACGGTCTTAACTCTGTCATACTGTTTAACTGTCGAAAATCAACACAGAATCTATACTTCCCATTCGCTTTTTTTACTAACAGCACTGGAGAGTTGTACGGGCTATCAGCTTCCTCAATAATGTCATCTTTTAACATCTCTTGCACTTGTCGCTCCACTTCGCCTTCCAGATGACATGGAACTCTTCGCGTTGTAAATGACCTTACTTTCGGATCACTTAACGGAATTTCATGATTCACCTTATCGCAATAACCGTATGGGTCGCCATCTCCAGTGAACAGATGATCGTATTTACTAATTAACTCTGTCACATTGTGTACCGTCGGCAGCTTAATCGCTGCTATCTCGCTGGTCTCATACATGTTGATATGCCCGTATTTCGTGACCACCACGTTCGCTTGCGTGTCGATTATGGCACCAATCTCACGCAGAAAATCCGCTCCTAATATCGTTCGCTGTAGTTCGGGTACAACAATGAAAGGAAACGTCACCTCGCAGCCACCAACAACGACCGTACAGTTCGATCTACCCGTGATACGCAACACATACCCGCCTACTGTTTGTACTGTCAATGAACACGGGCTAACACTCTTACATAAATTCTTATCTATTAACGACACGGCCGCCCCTGTATCTATCAAACATACTACTTCTCGATCATTCACTCGCAACTTCGAATACAGAGCCCTTTCTCAATAGCCCCCACTAAATCTAGGTTCATACGAAAGAAAGAACAAGCATTATACCGTCTGAAATTTTTTCTTTTTCGCCTTTCTGGGCAGTATCTTCTCCAGTGTCCCGGCTTACCGCATTCAAAACACCGGTCTTTTCTATCAGCCAACTTTAACGCCGCCACTTCCCGCTGCAATGCTTCAATTTTCTGCTCATATTCGTTTGGTTTTGGTTGGTCTATAGCGGCTACCGTTGTGCTCAGCAGCTGTCTGGTCACCTTCGCCAGCTCGCTAATATCCATCGGCTGCGTTGCGTTAACCAGTTGTAATCGCTGAGAAATGTGGTCTGGGACACTCTCGATGAATTGGGAAGACAGTAACTGCGCTTCTGATTCTTCATCTAAAGTGGGAAGCGCGCGTCGAAGTAGATTAGTCAGTTTCACCGCCAACACTAGCGGGTCTCCATCAGGTCCAAGCTTCATTGACCGGAACTGCTGCATTGCTAGCTGTCTGTCTGTTTCGCTGTCAAACTCGGACACTAGTCGTTCAACCAATTTCTTCCAAGACGCTGTGCCATTTGACCTGTCTACGCTGTCATATGCAGCCTTCGCTCGGCCTCTCAACAGCGTCCCCAAGACAACTGCCTTCGCTGCCTGCTCCTTGACACCCACCAGCTCAGCAACAGCCTCGAAGTCACGTAAGAAGCTCCTTATGTCTCCTTCTTCAAACGCAGCTGGCCACGGGATCTTCATTTTCTGGAGGCAGCGACACCAAATGTAACAACAGAAGACAAGGGCGAAGCAACAGATCGTTTTATTATGAAAATCAACACGTATTTATACATATTTCAACTACATTATTATAGACAAGCGCAGTCATCTGATTGGTTGTTTATCAGAAGTTAGGTAGACAAACGCAGGCTTCTGATTGGTTGTTTCGGGATTCCTTGACAAATAGAGTTCTCTATCTGCGAATCATATTTTGCCACGTTAACTTTGCTGTGATTGGTTGTTGACTCAGCCTTGTTCATATTTTCTCACGGCCCATATTAGTGACCTAGACCTTAACGTAGATTAGTGCCAACCAATCGGCTAGCAGCCTGCTCTCACCACACCATCAGACTGGGGTAAGTCACTTATTATACCGATATTCAAGAAGGGAAACAAGTCCTCGTGTGATAATCATAGGGGGATCAGCCTAACGAACATAGTCTCTAAAATCCTAGGCTCAGTAATCATGCATAGACTAAGCAGAACTCGGGAGGAACAGACAAGGGAAAATCAAGCAGGCTTTAGACCAGGTAGAGGGTGCATAGATCATATCTTCACTCTTCGACAGATTCTAGAACATAGACACACCTTTCGGCGTCCAACAATTGTCATATTTCTTGACTTGAAGGCGGCCTTCGACTCCGTGGACCGAAAGGTACTATGGCAATGTCTGACTGTGAAGGGAGTGCCAAGAAAGTACATTGCACTAATCAATGCACTCTATTCAAACTCACGTAGTCGTGTAAGGGCTTATGGGGAATTGTCATCTGAATTAGTAACAACCAGTGGTGTCCGACAGGGATGTCCACTTTCCCCATTTCTGTTTAACCTCATCATAGATATGCTAATGGAAGTATCCTTAACTGAACGTAGTGACTTAGGAATCGACTTGTTACCAGGGAATAATCTTATGGACTTAGAATATGCAGATGACATAGTCCTGTTAGGGGAGGATGCTGACAAAATCCAGCAGAGTCTTCTGAACACCTTGAGCAGCAATCTTCGTATGTTTGGCATGCGATTCGCCCCTGTAAAGCGTAAGATGCTGCTACAGGACTGGACCACGTCAACCCCTAACTTAGCGATAGGGAGTGAAGTGATAGAACATGTTGACCACTTCACCTACTTGGGAAGTTGTATTAGCACCAACGGACTGATTGGCGATGAAATCTCAGCACGGATCCGAAAAGCTCGAGCTGCTTTCGCTGACTTACACCATCTCTGGCGTAGGCGTGACATCCGGTTATCAACCAAGGGACGTGTGTACTGCTCATCAGTTCGCTCCGTCCTTCTCTATGGCTCTGAAACATGGCCAATACGCGTTGAAGACATGAAAAGGTTGACTGCTTTCGATCATAGATGTCTGCGATCTCTGTCTCACGTTAGGTGGTTTCACAAGATAAGTAATGTTGACGTTAGGCGTAGAGTGTTGGGCAAAGAGGGAGACTCAATCGACGAGGCTATAAAGTTACATAGACTAAGATGGCTAGGTGACGTGGTGCTAATGCCTAACCACCGCCTCCCCCGACGGGCATTGTTAGCTGATATAGGTTCAGATTGGAAAAGAGCCAGTGGTGGCCAAACAAAAACATGGCATCAATCCGTGAAATCCTTGACAGTTAAACTGAGTCAGGTAGGGAGATGAAGACTCCCGGGTTGGGGCCCTCGGGACTCTAGGAATCAATAGCTGGAGACAATAGGTGACATGGCTCAAAATCGTTGTCAATGGCCAGCGCAGATGTATTCAATCTCTGTAATCTTTCATATTCCTTTCTACCATTACCCACTCTTATATTTGTCAAACTCTATAAATTCTCTTCACTCATCTTCTTGTCTACCTCTGTGTGCTATTTGGAAGGTGGCAACTCGAACTGGTGCACTTCGGTGCCAAGTTCTATGTTGAATCCAGACATAAGCTTAACCCCAACATTACTCACCACATTAGAGTACTTAACACAGAAGAAATGCTACAGGAACTGCGATCCAAAACCGGTAGTTATGCTGTAACTGTTCAGCGAGCAACGGGTTTTGAACTGACGCCTCTTTTTGAATTCGCACTACTACATAGTATTGCGATTCCATGGCCATATTTTTGGCTCATAGGCGGAATAAAGTTAGTAACGATAGTGGTAATAATTTGCTTTATTCCAGAAACAGTACTAGTGGTACAGTGCGGAATTTCCAGCACAAGGAGTGCGTCGGCCGGGGATCGAACCACGGACCATGTGCATGGTCGGCGAGCGTCTTAACCGCTGTACCACCGACGCACACTATTATTATTGTAATAATCCTGGAATAAGGACAAGTTGTTCAGAAGGTAAGGGGGACTGTTTTCCAGGTTATTTATATAAATACTACTTCACGTCGGGTCGTAATGCAATTCAGCCTTTAGAAAAAATTGTGAACACCTTGCTCTTCCCTTATGCATAAGAAAGTTACTTCACAAGATTCGCTATATTAAGCTCAGTAAGGACAAATATAAATTTGTGAACTGTGTAGGCCCCTAAAGTAATGCATTTGGCATGCATGCTTCATAGTGAAATCACGAGTACATGTTGTACTTAATCTTCTGCGCTTTCTGTATTGATTCGATGTTCATCAAGTGGCCAATTAACAACTGATGAATGTTGCATGCACTCTAGCTAAAATTACAACTGGTAATTACAAGAATTGTTGTCACTTTCATTGGCAGAAGTTCACAACCTATTGAGTTTACACAAGTACAATACCCATTTCTCACTTTACTGAGGAGACATTAACTAGGATTCTGGAAAAGTACTGCGTCAGTATGTGAATTTCATGAATCTGTAGATTGCATTTCATTCACCTAATACTGAAACTAAACTAGGAGGGAAATATTTCCAAGAAGGATATAATACCAGCCTCATTTCTGCAACTGTCATCCTTATTTTAGCTCACTTACATCATACATGTATTAATAGAATTGTTTATCATTATGTTTATGGACTTACTGTGGAACAGGCCACAACTGACCATAGACAAACAGGTTTTGAACTGGCGCCTTCTTGTGAATTTTAACCACTGTAATTACATCAATTAAAACTTCCTTCGAATTTCAAGGCCACTTGAAACTCATCGCTACATTGCAGCGGACATCATTGTAACATTTAGCAGGGATATACAATAAAGCCTTTTCAATCCTGTGCTTTTAGTGAGTAGCCCAACATAACGACTACGTGTAATGTATCACTCAGTTGTTACGCTCATTTTCGACAAATTCAAATAATCTTGTTGCTACGTTTATATCATATAAATGAGCGTGTTGGCCATTTCACTTATGTGAGAGTGGCATTAGCAGTAAAGAATCGACTAAAGATGAAATATCAATTCGCCCACAAAAACCTCGTGTAACATTTCTCGACTTCAGCTATCTCTGGAGTTATCAGCTATCTCCGGAATACCGATTAAAGAATGGGTATATTGCGCAGCAATCCACTCTGTTTTTCTATGACCGAGATATAATCATGGAATTTAGAAGACTTGCAGAGGGTAAGTGTCTTCCACTATATGTGTCCGGTTTTTTGCATATCGTGTTAAGTGGCATTGTATTGTGCGAGTTTTACTCGAAATTTATGAAAAATTACGGAAGAGAACCTACTCACACCTGTCCAAGAAAATCGCACATGAATGTTACTCGAAAAAGAAGGATGTTCAGAATCTTAGGAGCATGCGCTGTCTCCATCACATGGTATCCCAAATTTTGTCTTGTCACCTACTGTCCCAGAGAAACTTTTTTCCGCAGATTTGATAGTTGCTCCTTTCCCTCAACTTAAAAGCTTTGCTTCCTTCACTAGCCTTCCAATGTTCACCCAGAAACTCAAAGATGTCTTGCCTAACCTTAGCTCTTCTTCGTGCATATACCATTTCAACTGTTCCTGTGGTTCAAGTTATATAGGGCGCACGATTTGGCAGGTTTGTCTACGGGTTCGAGAACACTTACCAGCTTGGTTCGGCAGGGGGAAATTAAGTGCATAAAAATCTCGATCCTGTCACACTTGGTCAATACTGGACATCGCATCGACGTCAACACACCTTTCAGGGTTACATACCGAATTCCGAAATCGTTATCACGCAGAGTTCGCCTACGTCTCCTACACATAGCTGAAGCTATTGCAATAAGATCGACTAAACCGGAACTTTGTATCCAAAAAGAACACGTCCAGACGCTGTTCCTACCGTGGGCAACCTTGGGTTGAAGATTTTTTTCTCACCAAGAATACTCGTTCCCTTAACCCTCTTGGATTTTTGCTGATTTTTACTTCGCTTATTATTACGAATATTATTATTACAGTTATTATTATTCGTCATAATTTATGCCCTTTATGCAAACATTCCCTCAATACAATCGAATTTTTCATTTATACGGACTTATTATTAGTGATATTATCTGTTTTCTCAATATATGCCTCTACCTGTTTCAATTAACATATTCTTTATCTCATTAAGAACCTCTCATTCCAGTCTTACTATCTCCTGTTTAAGACAGACCACTTTAAAATAAGATAAGAAAATGGCTTTATACCAAAACAGTACTTGTGATACAGAATGGAATTCTCAGCATTTTACTACAATATTGCATCCAGTTAGTACATTAACAATAAATAAAGTTCCACATAGATTAGGGTTATCTCAGTTAGTTTTGACAACAACATATTAGCATGTCGGTAGCGAAGCCAAATTTAAGCAGTGTTAGGTGTTAGAAAAGTAGATGCTAGCATATTTACTGGCGTAAGCAGTAAGCCTGTAAACTGGCGTCCCTCATGTACTGTACCATGAGAATAAATCTATTTATTTATTTAAATGAAATAAACATTTCTCTGATTTCAAAATAACACATCAATGAACTATAAATCAAGGATTCTGTACACAACAAAATTATGCATGAAAACTGACTTCAAGCTTTATTTTTTTCCCAGGCACTTATAACCAATCCACCAAAGACCTGGTTTATTTTTGTTAATGAGAAGACAATACTTCTGTATTTCCTGATGTGTTGCACTCACTGACAGTCTTGCAGATTTTTCCAACTATGCACAGAAATGATTGTACATAAGTGAAAAGGATGTTTTATACTATTGGGATTAACATTTATCAAGTGTACGTATAATCTCCAGCATACATGTAAAACATATTTTGCTATCGATTGTAAATTGTGACTTAATAATATGGTCCTATTTCTGTAACAATTTGATGATGCCTGTAAACTGGCGTCCCTCATGTACTGTACCATGAGAATAAATTTATTTATTTATTTATTTAAAATGGTCTAGATATACAGAGTGTGAAAGAACGAACAAGAATGTTTTAAGTAGAGTCTGTAAGGAAGAGAGAAACAAAACAGCACATAACAAAAATAAGTACAGAAAGAAAGGGTAGAGAGAAAACGTTGTACCTGTAAATGATTTGAGTTGGAAAGACAAGATCCAGTTGTCCTACTGACTATTTAATAAGTTAAAGGTTTCACGCCTAATGCTCTCTTTATCGCACAGAACACGAGTTAAGTAGGGCATGGTTGAGTTTTTGTACTTACTAGCGCGGGCATACAGTTTCTAATATAGGCTTCTGGTTTTCCCTGAAGAGATACAAGGGGAGAGTTGTGAATGTAGAGGGTGTTGTGAGTCAGATAAAATGGATTTTGCCCATTTTTCACATGAGTCCATGTGCCTGTCAACCAGAATATTAACAAGCTGGCTAAGAGGGCACACTCCTTACCCTGGTGACGACCTTTAACATCCTGCGTAATAAGGTATAGTCTTTCTTCAGTAGCCAGCCCAGGAAAAACTAAGGGGGAACAATAGAGAGTAATAGGCAGAATACGGGAGTTAACAAATTGTAGGAGTACTAGCCACTCACCTGACACTTTCGATAACCTTGAACTGGTTTGTCGAATTTCCCACCCCACACTCTGCAAATCTGTTATGATTAATCACCACCATTGTCTGCCGTTTTACAATATTTTCTAATCGATTCCAGCCTAGCACGTTTGTCACGCACACAAATACGACTATTTATTTTGACACCCCACAACTGCTTATCCGTGATTCTACGTTAAAAATTTATCCGCTGCATAACTGGCCTTTATTCTAACGACCACAAATATTATATTTTATAATCGTAAGAACCTAAACAGGGGAAATTATTGAAAAGAATATTCTTCGTTTAGACTGACTTCTAATTCATATTATGGGAATATTTCACAGAGACAAAAAGAATTTTATATGATATGAAGGACAACATTGTTATGAAAAGAATTAACATCTTAATCAATTCTAAAATGCACAGATTGAATACAGATTATAAATAGAAGTTTATATCCTGTAAAAATGCCTCTAATATATGAAAACTTTTCAAAGAAATTACTGGTGGTGTGCAGATGAACAGTATCCCTTATTTCCTTCATGTGTGTGCACTGAACAAGTATTTCATACATTCTCCCACAAATTCCAAACTTTCTAGTGTTACAAGTGTGAATGAAACCTACTTCCCTGGTTTCAATTCAAATGACGTTCTAAAATGTCGCCGGTCGCTGAATCCTTCTGTATTCGAGGCAAAGTAGAAATAAGGCTAGACGATTTCTCCATTAATTTGAAATTGTTAATTATCGACTACATTTTTTCGTGAGGTGGGAGGCAAATTCAAGAGAGGAAAAAATAGTCCACTGAAATCACACATGTCTCGCATACTTTATCCCTTTGACGTGTAATCAACTGGTAAAATGTTGAATCAATAAGTTGTTTGTTGAAAACTTAGTTTCCAGAAAGGAAGCACATGGATTCAACCTTCATACCGACTAATCCTTTCCTAGAAAGGAGGAAAATAAAACGATATTAGAAATAAAGTAGACGCATACTTGGGACATGGGCGGGATTACGCAGTTCTAGAATCAGGTATAACTGGCAGAATGACGGCTTGTTTTTTCTCTAAACACTGTTCACGTAGATTGTCAGGTAAAATATCCTGAGCAGCATGATGATTTACCAGTAGTCCTTTTAAGATAACTTCATGATGAGTACGGCGAACAAATCTCTTGAGCGACTTCATGCAGATCGAATGCTATCAAAAATGAATGAACGTCGATGGACTAATATTCACGAAAATAACTTAAACACAAAATATTAGTCATAACTGCGATGCACGTAACTTTACTCCAGCATATTACCCACATGAAATACCCACCTCTCCTTCATTCAATCGAAATTTTCTCAGCCAACACGAAATTCCAGCCTCAATATTGACGCAATTAGCACAAATACTAGCGAGCCACTTATCACCGGATGGGAGGGCGATGCATTGGATCCATGGTATTATGAACACCTCACATCCGAAGGGGTAAGCAACGATAGCCCATCACTCTGTGTTGACACTGGTGTGGGGCACTTCTCCACCACTGCCAGTAAGTTGCCACCATGTGAGTTAGCACCCATCAAACAATCTGCTCTAGACGCTTTTTTTGAAAATATATGAGGTTTCACCATCAATGCTAACTCCCTCCCATTGTGTCTCATCAATGCTCGCTCCTCACTCATCAAAATGTTCGACTTCACGACATTATCCCTAATTTGCAGCCCGTCTCTCATAATGATTACTGAGATATGGCGCACTCCTCAGATGTGCAATAAAGATATTTCTATTGATAACTATTATGTATTCGGAAGTGACAGAAACTATGGCAAAGGAGGAGGATTTGCTATGTGTATCAGGTCTGATATTAAGGCCACAAAGTGCTTCTACCCAGAGTTCATCACAGATAACGATTCAGTCTGGGCTATTCTAAGGCTGTCTCACTCCAAACTCTGTCTTACAGGTTGCATCTATCATCTCCCATGCTCAACTGTTGAAAGTGATACGAAGCTTGCTAGCACGTTTGCTTACGCCACATCAATATCTCACACGGCTAAAATTATATATGGGAATTTAATATGCCCGATGTAGTCTGGCAACCACTTTCTTCACCAAAACGGTATAAGGAAATTTTCCACACAACAGAAACAGAAGACTGGAAACCACACGTACAGCATCCTAACAGGCTAACTAAAATATAAGCTCTAGAATTCACTAATGGTGTCATCGCCTGTAAAATAAGACTCATAAACCGTTAATGCCCAGCTCTTGCTACCCTGGGCCCCACTATGTCCCTCGAAGATTTTCAGAAGCGCTTAGTAGTAACGCACGCAAAAACCAGAACACAGATTGGTGACTCGAGAATTCTTTATTCTAACACCAACATATAACCAGCATTATTGGCATTATGGACTAAGGTCTAAGAACAAATATTACAACAATAAATCACGATATTACTTCTGACAGTTTTTTCTAGGTTCTTTCTCAACAGCGACTGATGAGACGATGACTGTCGTATTGATGCCTCCGCGAAAAATATGGGGAGGTTGGGTTTGAGCAAACAACCATGAATTGATCGTTCAATCTTCAGCTACATTAACAGCATTTTTGAACACTTTTGTAGGATATAGCAGGTGGATTCAAGAGCCGAAGGGAGACTATGTTGCTGTTAAGTAAAGCTTCTCAACCTGAGTCACAAATTCCTTAGACCTACTCCTTGGAAAAGTGCTGTCTCCAACCTTAATTGACTAATTCAAGGACGTTTTGGGCAGAGACAGAAATTTACCAGAAAATGATTAGCGTAGGCTCCTTCCATCGCCAACCAACAACCCTGAATTTTATCCATCTAATGGTTTCGGCACAATCTCATGTAGGTGATCCACAGTGCAAACCATATAAGGGATAAAAGGACATACTGAGTTCATCACACCGACGGCGAATGTCATGTAAATTATCTTCAAATATTGGCGCAACAGCAGTCAAACAACCGGCCAAATCTTGTCCACTCTCGTTTTGATAACAGGCTTGTATTTTGTCTAATGGATTCTAACGGAGCTATGAATGAAAAGTTCAACTGGAAATTTTTACTCTAAAATTTATGATTACTCATAAAAATGTGTGGTCAGCTGTTTATCTACTGGAAGATTGCGGAATAGAATTTCTGACGAGTGTCGTCAACAATCCTTCAACCATTTAATATCGAGTCCACTTCTTTTGATGTAACTAAAGATGAGTAAATAAGTCTACTGCTTCAGCTTGGAGATAGTTTGGAACTGTCCTGCATCATCAATCTAGTTTTAATGTAGAGATTCAAAACAAGTAATTCAGCGACGAAATTTTTTTCAACGAATTTATCTTCGAGCTGTACTTTCGTATATATATTTTTAAGAAGATATATCCGGTGAGGGAATTGAATCATAGGTGTGATTGCATAAAATAATAATGGTAGTGTGAAATGCAATTAAAACTGAAGTGTTTGTTCTGATAATCATAGTTAAACGTCACATATAGAATAATTAACAAGATGTATAGAACTTGGAAGGGGTGTGAAATTATAGGATTAGTATGCAAATTGAATAAAATAAAAATAAAAACATTACGTAACATTGTTTGAAATGTGATAACATAGAATTTAACCTCCCAAGACAGAATCGATTTGGAATGACAAGGGGAACGAGTGAAACAATACCGCGGCAGTTCATTATGTAAAATTTTAAACATTGTGATTAAATCTCCTCTCTGCGTACAGTATGACAGGGAGAAGTAGTGATTTCGGTAAACTACCTTTTGCCTTTTAGATGACTTTAAAGGCGGAGGCTATAGAATAGGGTCATCATTATCGACAGGATGTTCAATGATTGCGCTTCTTATTGCTCAAATTCCACCTTTTCTTAACTATGAAGGATAGCCTTCTTGCACATTAAATAAAGTATAATTATATTTTAATAGTTTAAACACAATGATAAGTTTTGTTATTGGTAATATTTCGAGCAAAATTACTGCCCGTGTTCACACCACTGTTGGAATTGTTTTATTCACACATTTATGATTTGTATTCATATATATAGTTCATTATTATTATTTTGTTCATTCATGTTTTGTGTGTGCATATGTGTGTTCAGAATTATATTCCATATTCATTCATGTGTTTGTATTTAGAATTATATTCCAAGTTGTTGACAGTTGTACTGAGTCACCCTTGTTACATGTATCCGGTGTGACTTTAATGAATATCGATTCTGTTATGAGTCTTTCTTTCCATTTGTTCATGTTTGTTTTTAGAATGCACACATTCTCCCAATCGATATTGTGGTTTTTGTCCCACGCATGTGCAGCTATGGATGAATTTTTTTCAAGAGTTTTGTAGGCTTGTGTCCCTGTTGGTTGACCTTTAGTTAGGCGTTTATGTTCATTCACTCTTATTTTGAGTGATCTGGACGTTTGCCCCACATATTTAGTTGGACAGTCAGCACAAGATATTTTATAAATCAAATTGTTTTTATCCATCATTTTTATGGGATCTTTTAGTTGATTTATTTTATTTTTGATTAGATTTGTCGGTGTAAAGGTTGTTCGAATGCCGATATTTTTGAGGTTTCTTTGTATTGCCTCTGATGTACCATTTTTATATGGTATTGCGACTGTTTTTTTCCCTAGTAATTTTGCTCGAAATATTACCAATAACAAAACTTATCATTGTGTGTAAACTATTAAAATATAATCATACTTTATTTGATCTAATCCACAATGCTCAAACTTTTTACTGATATTAATTCTTGCACATTCTTGGACAAACCTTGGGTCGAAAGACTGATATATCAATCTCCAGAAGAGCAGGTGAATTAATGAAAGGACATAGGGTTGGCTATAAATAGGTATTATATATTGTGTATTGAAATACAGCTCAAGGTTGTTTCTAAGATCACCTTGGCCACACTTTCAAAGTAACTCATCGTAGGTAAGAAACAGAAGACACGGGTTGATTCGGCACTATACTCACAGTTTAATGATAGATTCTTGTGCAGTTATAAAGTGCGGTAACACTTTAGTCGGTTGTTTAACTGGGTTATAAATACCACTTAAGCGAAGTTATTTTTAATTTTCCTCTTTGAATTTTCTTGTTAACGATAACAATAAAACTCTCCTGAGATAAGCGTCGTGTGGTAGCAAGCTGAGACTGTCCGCCTATATAATTTAATCATTATGCCAGCCAGCATGATTGAATGTGTGGTCGTAGAGTTATACTTCGTTGCAACTGATAAAACATTAGTATTATAGTTGGGATAGTGTTGTTGAATGCGCTCATATTCAGACTTTTGTTGATAAAAGAAGGTTTTAAGTCTTTGTTAGCACTTTTAGAATAAGTATCTATGCTTATCTGATCTCTTTATTGAACAAGTCGATTGAGGGTACTGACAGCACTTCTTCCCGGATGTTTTTTGTAATATTCTGTCTGAGTGGGACGACCAGTGATTGATAACTATGTTTTCTCCTTGGCTTTTGAATTATCTTGCCTTGTAATGCAAGATTTTTTGATAACTTGGGAAGAAAAAAAGGTAGATGTTGTATATAGTCGTTTCTTGTGATTTCGGATATCAGATCTCCACTTGTGGTGTAATAAGGAGAAGGGATTCAGACTACCAAGTCTTTCCACGAATGGTAAATTAGCCTTATCAGTAGTTTTACGAGTGGTGTTCCTGTGAAATATTTCTAGATTATGTGTGTCCTTCTCAAGACGGAGGCTGACTGTATGGATGGAGTTTTGTAGTTTCGACGTCGTCAGAGATGTATATAAGGCGATGAACATTGTTATATTGATTTTAGTAAGGGCTCTGCGTATTTCTCATGCGGATCTAAAGTATTGAGCTCCGGTAGTATGCCATATTGCTATAGGTTATTACTTACTATGGCACTTAGATCCATGTTCGTTTTAATTGATTGGAGTTATGTTGTCTGTCATATGGGCTGTCACCCGATGCGCGTGGTTGTGCGCTTTGATTCTTTTATCAGGTACATTCATTCATTAGACCAATATAACATTTTTTAAGATGTCGCAACTTCAGGAAGTAGCTATCATATATGTCTAAACTGAGTTCACTTTTAACAGTTTGAAAAAAATGTGGGCATTGGAGATTTTGTAAATTCCGGTTTAATAATACTTTGATAAAGCTAGCAGTAAATAGCGAAATGTCAGTGAAAACAATATCGTTTTGTTTTTCATTGATACCAAAACCTTTATTATAAGTCGCTATCATCTCTAAGCTCTCCGCATTTTTAGGTCATATGCATAAGTTTAAGATGCTATCGAATCTGTTAGAATTCGGATGTAGGAACTCAGTCACTATATTATTCAACTTTCGTTTAAAAATGTAAGTTGGTACTAAGCTTTCTTGGGTATTCTTCTTATTCTAGGAATTTAGATAATGGTCAGAAGGAATTTAGGTTTGTATTTATTGAAAGTTGCCAATAAGAGTAAGTATCCTGTCTTCAGATAGTCCCGGCCGATAACTGCTACCTTGTCGTGGTGGTCGGGCTTGAATACCGCAATGACCCAACAAGCTGAACTAACTGGGACTCTGTCTCTTCAGGTCCTACCATGTCAGGAAGGTTTTCTGGATAGCGGTTAAACTAAAAGCAGTTACCATGGGGTACATGGGCTCCAGTTTCCAATCGTATCAAATGGCGTATGAACCCACATGGGTCACCGGCAACTATGGGAATGCAGCTCCTGATGCTGCTCCGCTGCCTTGCGGATTAGACTCCAAGTCAAAGGCTCGGGGTGGTCCCTTAATAAAACCACCTGCTATGACCAGGTGTTATCGCGCAGCGACATCGGTTACCGCGTTCACGGCTACAGGCGCTATAATCGCCTATTAATTGGGAAATAGATTATATTTGACTAGTTTTAGACTTCTGTAGCCGGATGGCAGTATTTTGCTGTATTTTGTTCTTAGTAGAGCGTAAAATTGTATATTATAGCTCGGACGAATTATCAATGAAGAAGTCATCCTTTTTAAGAAAGTTCGCATAGAAAGACTATTATTTGCATTATAGTGCGTTGAGGGTTTGTTTTTTTCGCGAGTTGTTTCAGATCTTAACGTTGTAAATATACTGCAGTCAATGGCTGTTGTCATTCCAGTGAATCTATTAGAATCTGGCCTATGGAAGAGAAATAGCATGCAGGCATAGGTTAGATGTGTGCTTTGAACATGTTAAACTTTTCTGTTATCATCCGTGATGACAATGGATAACTCATAACACATCGACGACATTATGCGATGAATGAGATAGGCCGCTGAATTTCCTGGTGATTATATCTATTTTGATGAAGTTCCTAGTTAAAAGTGCTTGGGCGAAGATGTAAAAATAGTTTAATTGACATTTACACATGAAATTTCACAAGGCCTTAATTGCTCAGTGCATGAAATGGAATCAGAGTATATTGACATCAGTGTTCATTGTGTCTGGAAGAATAGTATAAATAGTCCTTCTCAAATGTCAGAGTACTTAAAATTAGTACCAGATTTCTGTCGATTAGTAGCTAGCGGCTGTGTCGTACAACTACTACACCTGTTACATAGGTTATATCAATCTTAAAAATTATTTTGCTTCACATCACTAAGATAATCTGAGATCCTTAATGACTTAATTGTCGCTATGAAATATGTAGAAGATGCACTTATGGCTGATATATTTAAAGCAGTTATTATTAAACAAGTTATCTGTAAGCAACTTGTGATGTTCTGAATACTGCAAACTGTTGATAAGAAACTGCATCAAAGGAAAAAATGCTGAACAGCTAGAAAATACTACTGCAGTTTCGTTGGTTGTTACCTTTTGCATTTGTAAGTCATCCTTTCAAAGCTGCGATTGACGCCAAACCATCCATAGCACCCCACAGGCTCTATAGAAATTTGTGAGAGATCTTACATGTCAGGTTGTCTTCCAAATTGTAAGGTTGCAGATATTTCAATTTACCTCTCACTGAAATATCACTTATCTACTTCACTATGGTCTTTTCATTTGTGCACTATTACACTTCATTTTATGTTAACTGGATATGCCTTTATTAAAGCTGAGACTTACTCTTTGTGCCTATTAGTTGCTTGCTTACAGTCTATTTGCTTTTATTAGAAACACAACAACACCAGTGTTGGAACAAAGCTGTATTTTCATGGAAAACGTCATATTTTCTATGTTTACACCAATATGGTTGGCATTAAATATTGCAAATGTATACTCACATTCCAAGGACATAGTACTTAACCAAATGTACGGTGTTCATTGTTAAGGGTTCACAATTTAACTCTTATAATTTATGATACTTCACGATTGCAGTTTATAACATAACTTATTGCGCCTCTAGAAATGACATGCATTCTTTGTAAACATTGGTTTATACGAAACTTGAAATTATTACTATATGCTTGCTGCTATCCTTTAGAAGAGGAATAATGTGTGTGGCAGTGAAAACCCCAGAAGAATGATAATAATAATAATAATAGTATATTCTCATTTTGTACATGAGAGACGCCAGTTTACAGGCATCATCAATATGATAAATTACATATACGATTAGCAATCATAATTAATAATAATGTTTTAATAAAATACACATTTTTTCCTACTTGTGTAGGACACACCAAATATACAGGCATGGATAAGCATTATTTAAATTTCATAAATTTGGTTTATGGTTAAGTTACATGGTTGCTGGCGTTTTTGTTTTAGGTCTGTGGGAACAATATGATAACCAGTCATTCAATGGAGCACGTCATGAAATATAGGAATATTAACTTCGCATTAACAAAAAAACCCAAGTAAGTTTTGGATGGATTAAAAATACTTGGGAAAAAATAAAGCTTGAAGTTATTCCACAATATAACAAGTCATTCAATGGAGCACATCATGAAATATAGGAATATTGTCTTCGCATTAACAAAAAAACCCAAGTAAGTTTTGGATGGATTAAAAATACTTGGGAAAAAATAAAGCTTGAAGTAATTCCTCAATATAACTTGGGTGTGTACAAATCCGAATCTTATTTTTGATTTGATTTATATCCAAATTGGGTAATAAGGAAGCTATTTTACAGATACGATCAGTTATGTTATAAGCTACAATCGTGACGTTGTATTACAAATAGATACTTTTCCATTGGTATAAGAGTATATTCCACAAATGTAATCCAGGTTGCGTCGTGGAGAAAGTTAATTCGTTATTAACCAGGCAACTGAAAGATACGGGACCAATAATGTTTGCAGATCATTTGTCATTGTAAATGGTCAAATATCCACATTATTCATTCTCATTCAAAAAGTCAAATGGAAGCTGAAATGGTGAGAGAAAAAAGAAGACAAACAACAGCAACGCAAAAGAAAGCAACGGGAGTCCTTAAGGAGTGATTAATAAATATATACATATATATTCTGTTTAGTAACTGTGGTTATTTTGGTACACAAACTAACTAGTCCCGTTATGCTAACTTTTATATTATGTGTAAACTAATATTACTGTCCTGTGTAGAAATGTTAATCATCTAGTTCCAATAATATTAAAATTTATAATTGTAGTTTGTTGTAACTACACGTTTAAAGAACTTAAAATATCTATGTAGGGTGAAAAAGAAGGTGTAAGAGTCAGGCGCAAAAGTGCATTGTCATCTTTGAGTAGTCTGGTGACTGAGGAGATGAACACTGGAAGTGTGTTTGCATCGCGCACATTAGCTGGTAGTCTATTCCAAATGACTGAAAACTTATTTAAGAAGAAGTTGTACCGCACGTAAGTCTGACAGTGCTCCATAGCAGCTAGGTTGTGATGATTTCTAAGATTGTAACTGATGACAGCGGTAGGTTTAGTTATTGGCTCGGAGGAATGCAAGAGAAGATTAGTTAGCTTATAGTAAAAGATAAGGTTTAGCTTAAGGCGTCTTTTCCAGAGGGGTTCTAATCTTAGTCTTACGCATCGCTCATGGTATTCCAGACCACTTTCTAAACCAAGAGTTCTTGAGGTAAACTGCCGTTGCACTCCCTCTAATTTAAGCTTGTCATTTTGTCTTAGTCCGCTAAGAATAAACGGGCAGTATTCTAAGATAGGTCGGACACATACTTTGTATAATAAAACCCTAGTTTCACAACAAAAGAAATTGCGTGTTATGCATCCTATCAGCCTTCGCGTTTTACGTCTGGCATAATCAGTCTGTTCAGCGAACGTTAGGTTACTAGAGTATCTAATACCGAGATCTACGACTGAGTTGAGCTTAGCTAGTTTTCGCCCATTTATTTCAAGAGTTAGATCAAGGTTACTGTTGCCGATACAAATCCAGCCGCATTTGTCAATGTTAAAATTTAGACAGGATTCAGCACACCATGTTGCAAGGCTACTTAGTTCAAGATGTATTTTAGTAACCATATCGCTTAATTCATGAGTGTAGCAGGAGTAGACGACTTTGAGGTCGTCAGCATATAGGAATGGTTTGCCTAAGGTGAAGCACTTGCAAATGCTGTTAATGTAGACTGTGAATAAAAGTGGACCTAGGACACTACCTTGCACGACCCCACTTGAGATCTGCCTAGGATGAGACAATACAGATCCAACTTTGGTTATTTGTACCCTGTTGCTTAGAAATGATTTTAACCAGTTCAGTAATGGGTTGCGAATTCCACAAGAGTACAGCTTCTCAAAGAGAATACTGTGAGATACCATGTCAAATGCCCTAGATATATCGAAGTAGAGAACAACGACTAGCTTACGTGCTTCGCGACTACTAGTGATGCAGTTGAAAAAGTCGAAGTGGCAAGTAACGCAGGATCTATTTTTGAGAAATCCGTGTTGAGACCTTGTAACAAGATCTTCCCTAATTAGGTAGTCTGACAATTGATCTTTTACAACTTTCTCCATGATTCGTGAGATAACTGGGGTTATATTTATGGGTCTGTAATTGCGGACGTTTGCCCTATCACCAGATTTGTAATGTGGAATTATGAAGCTAGTTTTCCACTCACTAGGGTAAGTGCCAGTGTCCATAGATATTGAGAAGAATTTAAGAAGTAACAGGGTATATCACACCCACTGTTTTTGAAAATTATCGAAGCGAGGCCATCCGGTCCCGTACTAGTGGAAGGTTTAAGGCTTTTAATTGCTTGTACTATTAACTGATTAGTGAACACAATGCTTTCAAGGGAAGAGATAGTAAGGGGAGCGGTTTCACCAGGCATATGTGTTTCTAAACTAAAGTTTGCAAACCAATCACTGAAAGTTCACAGATAGTGGCAGGTTCATTGTAGATTACTTTGTCGTGAAGTAAGTATGGGATTTCCCTCGCCGACTGCATTCGTTTTTTAAGAAGTGCCGTTAAGTTATAAACTTTGGAGGTACTTTCAAGTGCCGTTAACTCTTCGTCGAGGTCCTTTTGAGAGCGTAGGCGCTTGATAGATTCAAGAGACTCGTGGATTGAGAGCAATAGTGATATGTCCTTAGTGGAATAGTACTGTTTCTTCAGTTTCCTTAACTTATTACGGTGTGCCCTTGGAATATATTCAGTTCGGTGTCTACTTAATTTCACTATTTTCTTTGGAGCAACTGTATCTAGACAAAGGGTAACATTCCTGTAAAACAGGGTTACTAAGGCCTCCAGGGAGTCAGTGGTAAAATAGTCATCCCATTGACAGAGTCGAATAAGTTCTTGGACTAATCCCCAGTCTGTATATTTGTAACTACGACATATTGTGCTTCCTGAGTCTTGTTTGTTTCCTGTATTTAGTGGTGAGAAAGGCAGAGAGCAGAGTACCATTCTATGGTCACTACTGGAAAATCGATTACCAACATAGTGGATACTGGGATTGTGTCATGACAAAAAACAAGGTCCAACATGTTGTCACCACGAGTAGGTGTCTGGACGTGTTGTTGCCATCCATAACAGTCTATAGTGGCAAGTAATTCGTCGAAGCGTTGGGGGCCGGAACTAGTTAGCCAATTGACTTCTGGAAGATTGAAGTCCCCTGCAATTATTTTGTAATTAGCACTAAACGAGGATGCGTGTGCAAACGATTTAGCTAATAACGCATCAGTTTCTTTTGTTGAGCTTGGTGCTCGATAAACACAGCCTATGAGAAGTTTGTACTTATCTCCATGTAAGACAACCCAGAGTGAGTCAGGTACATTATTCATTGTTTCATCTTCCACCTTACTGACTACAAATGAGTTATGTATATATATGAGACATCCTCCACCACGCTTGCAATCTCTGTTTGCACGGTGTACAGTGTAATCATCGATACCTATATGCACATCAAGTACAGAGGATGAGCACCATGACTCAGTAATCAGAGCTACAGTAGGCTTGGCGACTAATAATAATGTCCTTAGTTCAGATATCTTATTGATTAAGGAACGTGCATTAATTAGCAATATCGTGAATAAGTCACGGGATACTACAAACTGGCTTAAAATGTCACCATAACCTAAATCTATTTGTGCGTCAGCACCGCAAGAATTTATGAATGAAAAGGAGGTCGGACTGGGTGTCTGCACATCGGAGTTGGTGTGCAATGAGGTGGTCCTAGGTGCCATGGGTCGTACCAGTGATTCGGGACACCTGGAAAATTTACCATGTGTTCCTGGATATAAGGGTAGTACAGGTTGGGCCTAGGTTGACGGTTAAAAGGCATAGCATCAAAGGTCTACCCATCCAACTGCTATTCGTCATACCGGTATACACCTTCGGGTTGTTTTTATAACTTAAAGGGAATTGTGAAGGAAGGTGCTTTGGCTGCAAGACTTTAGGAGTCTTGGAGCCTGACTTTCTATAAGGTGGAGCATGCGGAACACCTCCAGATATACTTATGTTTCGAGAGGAGTTTTTCGTAACAAGTGATGGTTTGTTGGCATTCTTACTCTCAGCAGGCTTATTGAATACAAAGTATTCTTCCCCATCATTAGTCTCAACCCTGCGAAATTTGTTCATCGTGGTGAGGTTACTACGTTTGGGGGGAAATTTCTTAGAACAACTTGCAGAAGTTCTAGTCATTTTAACATCTTTCGATGAGGCTTTGTTTACAGGGGTACTGGTATCTAAATCAGTTCCTAGTTCCATTGGCAGGTGTGGTTGTTGTGTAGTTTGCTGAATGCTAGTTTCAGCACTAGGTGTCTGTTGCTGTGCACGATCCTTATTTGGTAAATCAAAGCTAGAGGAGGTGACCAGGTTATTACTACGCATTATTCTGCGCTGACACGGTGTTTTATCCTGAGCTACGGTTATAGACTTATAACTGCTATTCAGTCTTAAGTGATCCTGACATTTAGTAAACTTACTAGCATCAAGGGAATTACTGAATTTAAAAATGATTGGGCAATTAGCCTGGTTAGACTTTTTACGAAGTCGTTTGCATTCACATGGAACACTAGCCATGCCGCAACAAATCAGGATTTTGTGTCTTACAGTTTTCAGGGGCAGAGAATCTGGGACGTTGTAAACTATAGCTTGGTGAGAAGAGGTTATACGCTTCATCACCTCCGTAGCCAAGCAGTCAATCAGATTTTCAGCTTTATTTAGGTTGTCTGGAGATATTTTAGGATGCCTTTCTAAAAGACAGGCTATTGGGTCTAAATTCAAAAGCTTATTTTGAGTTACATCCAGTAAACACTTAACCTGGCCAATATCAGAACGGCTCTCCGTGGTATTTGAGATTGGCAGTGACATACTATCAAACTGATCTAATTTTTTCTGAATTTCACTTACTTGCCTCTGCATATCTTTCAAAAGGAGGTTTAGTTTACAGAACTCAGAGTTCTCTAACAGAACATCTTTCACCTGTATCACAGGAGTGAGATCTGCACTCAAACCATTTTGAGAGCTAGTAGTTGATACTGTATTACCAGGCGGTAATGCAGTTATAACCGAATTTAAGCCACTATCTAAAACAATTGTGTTTCTACGAACACGTTTTTTAGAGATTTGGACCATAATTTCAAGAATTATATGACAATAAGCAGTAAATAAATTTCAGAGCAAACACGTGCAAAAATGTCACCAATTTCCAACGTACAGCTAAAAAATGTCATTACCAAAGAATGAGAAAGGAGAATGAACCATTTTCAGCAAAGGTAGGCAGATATAAATCGTTTACCTTTAATATTACTTCTTCCTTACTTCAGCTATTTAAAAAACACTTTGTTTACTTATTTGTAGATATCCGGTAACGTCAGTCACCGCAGTCACAGAGATTCGACATTGCACAAATTATTACGACAAACGACTGCGTAAAGACATTTGCTTGTTATTATTTTTTCATTAAATACATTTAATATCCTGCTTACCAGACCTTTCTTATTATATCTGAGTGTAGATATATTTGTCATGATGACTAGGTGCAGACATGACTTATTAATAAGAACTGACGAAGTAATTGGTGGCATATTTTAGTGTAAGCTAAATCTAAATACGATTGCTAAAGCTCAACGAATTCAATATTTCGTCTGGTGTAGACTTTAACTTACGCTACATGTCAACAGCCTTAGTCATATGGATTGACATCACGCTTTAAGTGAAACATTAGTAATGCAATACTTCCGAATACACGTAACCGTATAAGAACTGGAACTCGAATGCAGTGCCTAAGTTATGCCTGCTATTGTCCCTAAAGACTTGTATATGACTATGATACGTATGCACGTTAGCTAACTAAAATACTTATAATTTAACACGTATGCTGACCGACATCGTTCCTACACAATTACACTTACGTATTGTTAGTAGTGAAAGTCCTAGAGAGCACCGGTCTAGCATGCCGTGCTCACAAAGTGAACACATGAATTGAAAGACAACAAAATTTACATGAAAATTTTATTTTCATTATGATACAAATTTAGTTTATTTACATATTAAGAACACGATTGATTCCTGCGATTACTCCGTCTGCATAAGTATTGGCAAACACTTCTCCAAATTTGTCATTAATTCTGTCCATACCCGCAATGATAATCCTCTTTTTGGTATCGTATATGTCACTTCGATTTCGAGGGATAACTGCTGACGTACTTTGAGATGCGAACAAGTTGCGTGACCACGTCCATTGTTTACAATTATGCATCACATGGTTAACTACAAAAGGTGGAACAAAAAACGTTAAGATAACTATGAACTGATTATTACATTACATTATACATTAAAAACGGAGTCATAAAAACGCAAATATACCTGTGAAATACGGCTTCTCCTTAACATGCATTATTTCATCGGATGAGTGGGATTGCTGAAGAAGTGGTTCAATATTTTCTTTCTCTTCAACTGTTAGTCGTCTATACCATGGGTCATTCTGCATGTACACCCTGCTGCATGGATGGTTATGCACCATATTGTGGGAAGCAATTATGTATTCACTATGATGCAAAACCACGCGAAATGAAGACGAGCAATTGCAACATTTAGACCTGAAATATTCATGAAATCATATTACACTTCTTCTTACGACTTGTTTTTCAATTTCAATCCAGTTCTTGTACTATTCACTCCAAAAGTGCATTTAAAACCAACATAAGCGTACTTAAACCTGTCATCCGATATCGTTTTGCTGCAATTATGAACATAGTGAGTGTAGGATAACTACACTGTTAGCATTAAATGACTTCCTCACTTTTTGAAAATCTGCTAATGACTTCTCAAATTCATCCCAGCTGAAGAAACGCTTTCCAAGTATGTATTCAGCAAAAATTCCACTTAAATCTGTGCTCCTGTCACTCGAATTGACTACCTGCAACGGACTAAAATAAAATTATCAATTAGGATCCATCTATGTCACAACTATTCCAAGATAAATCGTAAAAAAACAACATTGAAATACAGGGATGATCGATAACCATCAAGAAAATACCGCACGTATAACCTAAATTACAGAAAAACACAAGAACCCACCGGTTCGTTGACATCGCAAGCAACCAATAGGCCAAACAACGAATTGTGCGACAAATAAAGCCTAGTACATGCACAAACAAAGAAAAACAAAGCGTTACAAGAGTCTAATACACGTTTACAGTAATCACATATGCTGGCAAACGACGCAAACACAACCACGCAAATACAGCACCCGACAGCACGCACCCAAGGACAATTCAAACTCCAATTGACCGCCACCATTCTAGCCAATGAAAGACGAAAAAAATTAGTCGCGGAAAATATAACACGAACCCACGTATATCCTCATCCAGGTAAGAAACAGAAGACACGGTTGATTCGGCACTATACTCACAGTTTAATGATAGATTCTTATGCAGTTATAAAGTGCGGTAACACTTTAGTCGGTTGTTTAACTGGGTTATAAATACCACTTAAGCGAAGTTATTTTTAATTTTCCTCTTTGAATTTTCTTGTTAACGATAACAATAAAACTCTCCTGAGATAAGCGTCGTGTGGTAGCAAGCTGAGACTGTCCGCCTATATAATTTAATCATTATGCCAGCCAGCATGATTGAATGTGTGGTCGTAGAGTTATACTTCGTTGCAACTGATAAAACATTAGTATTATAGTTGGGATAGTGTTGTTGAATGCGCTCATATTCAGACTTTTGTTGATAAAAGAAGGTTTTAAGTCTTTGTTAGCACTTTTAGAATAAGTATCTATGCTTATCTGATCTCTTTATTGAACAAGTCGATTGAGGGTACTGACAGCACTTCTTCCCGGATGTTTTTTGTAATATTCTGTCTGAGTGGGACGACCAGTGATTGATAACTATGTTTTCTCCTTGGCTTTTGAATTATCTTGCCTTGTAATGCAAGATTTTTTGATAACTTGGGAAGAAAAAAAGGTAGATGTTGTATATAGTCGTTTCTTGTGATTTCGGATATCAGATCTCCACTTGTGGTGTAATAAGGAGAAGGGATTCAGACTACCAAGTCTTTCCACGAATGGTAAATTAGCCTTATCAGTAGTTTTACGAGTGGTGTTCCTGTGAAATATTTCTAGATTATGTGTGTCCTTCTCAAGACGGAGGCTGACTGTATGGATGGAGTTTTGTAGTTTCGACGTCGTCAGAGATGTATATAAGGCGATGAACATTGTTATATTGATTTTAGTAAGGGCTCTGCGTATTTCTCATGCGGATCTAAAGTATTGAGCTCCGGTAGTATGCCATATTGCTATAGGTTATTACTTACTATGGCACTTAGATCCATGTTCGTTTTAATTGATTGGAGTTATGTTGTCTGTCATATGGGCTGTCACCCGATGCGCGTGGTTGTGCGCTTTGATTCTTTTATCAGGTACATTCATTCATTAGACCAATATAACATTTTTTAAGATGTCGCAACTTCAGGAAGTAGCTATCATATATGTCTAAACTGAGTTCACTTTTAACAGTTTGAAAAAAATGTGGGCATTGGAGATTTTGTAAATTCCGGTTTAATAATACTTTGATAAAGCTAGCAGTAAATAGCGAAATGTCAGTGAAAACAATATCGTTTTGTTTTTCATTGATACCAAAACCTTTATTATAAGTCGCTATCATCTCTAAGCTCTCCGCATTTTTAGGTCATATGCATAAGTTTAAGATGCTATCGAATCTGTTAGAATTCGGATGTAGGAACTCAGTCACTATATTATTCAACTTTCGTTTAAAAATGTAAGTTGGTACTAAGCTTTCTTGGGTATTCTTCTTATTCTAGGAATTTAGATAATGGTCAGAAGGAATTTAGGTTTGTATTTATTGAAAGTTGCCAATAAGAGTAAGTATCCTGTCTTCAGATAGTCCCGGCCGATAACTGCTACCTTGTCGTGGTGGTCGGGCTTGAATACCGCAATGACCCAACAAGCTGAACTAACTGGGACTCTGTCTCTTCAGGTCCTACCATGTCAGGAAGGTTTTCTGGATAGCGGTTAAACTAAAAGCAGTTACCATGGGGTACATGGGCTCCAGTTTCCAATCGTATCAAATGGCGTATGAACCCACATGGGTCACCGGCAACTATGGGAATGCAGCTCCTGACGCTGCTCCGCTGCCTTGCGGATTAGACTCCAAGTCAAAGGCTCGGGGGTGGTCCCTTAATAAAACCACCTGCTTCGGTCCGGGCGCCCGGGCAGTATCTCAGCCCGCACACAATGAATGAATTAAAGCAACGAACTCCCATTGAAACTCAACGCGCGCTAGCAAAATGATTCCAAGCAATACTGATCCCTCAAGGAACTTATTTCCCTCCTACCCTACTTTTATTTTTATACATAGTTTCCTGTATTGTACCTTTTCTAACCTTGGCTTCTTAACCTTCGACAGCCTTTCGCCTTTGTCGAGATTCCCAGCCTATCCGTGTCGTTTCGAGATGTTAGTGAGTAGTCCTCAAAATGGTTGTTCCCAATGTGACATCTAACACGGATATCCTGAAACCGCGTGCTGCGTTCAAGCTGGCTACCTACAATGTTCGGACGCTGATGCAAATCGGACAACAGGCAGGGTTGGCAAGAACTTTGGAAAGCCTCGCTATCGATGTCTGCTGCATTTCGGAGACCCGCATTCAAGATCCCAGTGAAGTGCTTCGACTATCCTCTCCATCTGGAAGTTCTAGTAGTATGTACCACCTGCGCTTATCCGGGGACCCTGTGGCGTCGGCATCCGGCGTAGCTGGTGTCGGTGTCGCACTGAGCGCTAGAGCCGAAGCTGCACTGCTCGACTGGATTCCCATTAACAGTCGTTTATGTGCTGTGAGGCTGGAAGGTTATACGAAAGTAAAGAGTAGTAGGCCAGATAGGCGGTGTCTATTTGTTGTCTCTGCCTATGCACCGACGGATTGCAGCCCGGATGCAATGAAGGATGAGTTTTACTACCAACTGAGCGATCTCTTGAAACAGGCGGGTCGGAGGGATATCGTAGTGCTGGCTGGGGACTTGAATGCACAGGTGGGGCGTCTAAGCTCAGAGGAGAATCGTCTAGGTGGTCAGTGGGGACTACATGGTCGCAGGTCAGATAATGGGGACCGTCTTCTGCAGCTTTGCGCGGATCACAACCTATTTCTAGCTAGCACCAACTTCCGGCACAGCCATCGCCGTAGCGCTACCTGGCGTCCTCCCTCTGCGAAGCAAGCTTGGACTCAGATTGATCATATCGCGGTCAGTTTCCGGTGGCGAGGATGCATACAAGACTGTCGCTCCTTCTGGAGCACATGCCTGGACTCCGATCATGCGTTAGTGTGTGCCAAGTTCGTCTTGCGATTTGGTGGGGTTCGTAAAAGCCGTCGTCTAAGCGTTGATGTGAGCAAACTAGTAGCACCTGCTACTTCTTTGAAATATCAGAATGAGTTAAAAACAATGCTTGCCAGCAACCCCCCAAGTAGTATAGATGAACATTGGCTTCATGTGCAAGGTGCCATGCAAAAGGCGAGTGTAGCCGCTTGCGGCTTGAAAGAATGCTCCGCTAACAACCACTGGGTTTCTGCGAGTTCCTTGCAACTCCTGGATGAACGCCGGTCCATTCCGGCTGGCAGCGAATACAACAATCAGCGAAAGGCGCTCACGCGCAAGATTAGACAGTGTTTACGTAAGGACCGCGAAGCCTGGTGGTCAGAACGTGCGTGTGAGATGGAGTCAGCTGCTGCATCTGGCAACAGTCGGAAGCTGTTCCAACTCATACGAGCCACCGGCAGCAAGAAACAAGGTGTCAGCGAGACGGTCTGTGAGGCAGATGGCACTCCAATTACCAGCCTGAAAAGACGCCTGGAACGCTGGGCAGAGCACTTCGGGAAGCAGTTTAGCTGGCCACCAGCTTCAGTGTCTACTATCATTAGCCCGAGTGCTCCTTGGTCGGTTAGTACCGACCCACCCACCGAAGCGGAGGTCCGTAAGGAACTCCAAGTTTTGAAACGCCATAAGGCGCCCGGCCCAGACAAATTACCCCCGGCTCTTTTTAAAGATGGTGGCGAGACTCTCACAATGGCTCTAACTGGGTTGTTCAGGAAGGTGTGGGAGACAGAGAGTGTACCATCAATGTGGAACGAAGCCATTATCGTCCCCATCTTTAAAAAGGGTCGACGTAATTCGTGTGACAATCATAGGGGTATCAGTCTACTACCAGTCGCGTCTAAAATATTGGCTGCTGTCTTGCTTCGCAGACTGTGCAAAATACGTGAAGGATTGATTCGCGAAGAGCAGGCTGGGTTTCGTTCAGGTCGTGGATGCATTGATCATGTGTTCACCCTTCGTCAGTTGTTGGAACACCGCCACACGTATTGCAGGCCAACGATCGTTGTGTTTCTTGATATTAGGGCTGCCTTCGATTCGTTGGACAGAACTGTGCTCTGGAACTGTCTGTTAGAGAGAGGTGTACCTGAGAAATTTGTTAACATCCTGAAAGCCCTATACAGAAACACCTCAGGTAGAGTGAGGGCATACAACCAACTATCACCACTGTTCCCAACCAACAGTGGGGTTAGACAGGGTTGCCCAATCTCTCCATTTCTCTTTAACTTTGCCATCGATGACATTCTGGAGTCAGCTCTGAAGGATGTGCGTGAAGGTGGTGTAGATCTGCTACCTGGAGATAGACTTTTCGACCTCGAGTATGCAGACGATATCGTCTTACTGTGCGATAGCATGCAGGCTGCCCAAATCGCACTTAATCAGTTGGCGATCAGTGTCTGTAAGTATGGTATGTGCTTTGCGCCGTCTAAGTGCAAAGTACTGTTACAAGATTGGCAGGAGCCTGTACCTGCACTCACTCTTGCGGGTGAACCGCTTGAAGTTGTTGATAAGTTTGTGTACCTGGGTAGTTGTGTGAGTGCTGGCGGAGGGGTGACGGATGAGATTTCCAACCGTATAATGAAGGCTAGGGTGGCATACATCAACTTGAGCCACCTATGGCGCCGTCGCGACGTTAGCCTGGCTGTCAAAGGTCGGGTATACAATGCTTCGGTGCGGGCTGCGCTGCTCTACGCCTGTGAAACCTGGCCTCTCCGAGCTGAGGATGTGCGGCGACTCTGCGTGTTCGATCACCGCTGTCTCCGCAGGATTGCTTGCGTTCGATGGCATCATCGCGTGAGTAATTCTGAGGTTCGGCGGCGTGTGTTTGAACAAAGTGGAGATCACCATTCATTGAATGTCGTCATCTGGAAACACCGGCTCCGGTGGCTTGGACATGTGCTGCGAATGTCATCCCAGAGGCTTCCGTACAGGTCTCTGTTCGCTAGCCCTGGGACGGGATGGAAAAGGCGGAGAGGTGGTCAGTCCATGACGTGGCGTCGTGGGATGAAGGATTTTTGTGCTAGATTAGCATCGGTTGGTGTGTCACGACTCCCTGGTTGGGGTCCGAGAGATAGCTCAAATCGATGGCTCGAAACGTTATCGGATATGGCCAAGAATCGTAATCAGTGGCGAATGTGTTGCGATTTCCTTCTTTCTTCCCTTCCCGATGATAGCTAACGAACACTGTTTGAACTTGTTAAGCATGACTGTTTTCCTTCCAGATGAAGTTCTTTATCCGTTCTCTACTTATATATATTTTTTCTTTTCCTTCCTTTTTTTTGATCTATGTTGTTTTATTATTATTGTGTGGCGCATCTTTCTTGGTGCCATATTGTACAAAGTTTTTTATGCGTTTAAATAAAATAAAATAATACTTCAGATATTGGGTTCGTCACCATCGAGAACTAGTTACTAATGAGGTCTGTGTTCATTAGTGTAAAGTTAAAAGGTAACATGATTTATTTTTAATATTTTATTCTATCTCTCACTTATATACTTCACTGATTCAAAACAACTCTTGCCAGTACCATTGTATTAACCGGTATTATTATACTGTTACTATCCGGTTTGCAATTCCTGACTTTTCAAGTTCCTTCTCTGATAACTGATTGTTTATACAAGTGATGCACCTGAGCCGTAATGCATTATAGTCTTGATTTCATTCTTTCATACACCTTTGCCCTTATTTTTCTTAACTTGGTTCACTACGTTTTATTTACTTATCAGTCATTTTTTTCCTTCACGTTCCCAGTGGAACATAGGGCCTCAAGCTAGTGGCTTGAAGTTTCTGTAGCAGTGTTTATTTTTACAGGATGGGATTGCTAGCCTCAGGCCCAACCTTTCCTATTCACCAGAATTATTTCTGGCTTAGCGAGGTAAAGGAGTGCGTCAGTGGCAGAGGATCGAACCCCGGACCATGTGCATGGTCGGCGAGTGTCCTAACCGCTGTGCCATCGACGCACCATCAATCACACGTATCCCAATATATTTTGAATATATATATATATATATATATATATATATATATATATATATATATCAGTAACCAACTGAAGAGTCCTACGGAAATTTAGTAAATTCATTAAATACTTCGTTGATAACATTTTTTACATGTTTTCTCAGTTTATTATCATTTTCATAACTGGGTCTCTTACACAATACAACCGTTTCCATTTATTTTCCAGTTATTTGAGCGTCGAATTCTCTGCGAAATGACTGATCTAAGTGGATGTGTCTGTCTTGTCACGGGAGCTACTCGGGGTATTGGGAAGGGTGTGGCGGTAGCTTTGGGAAAGTGTGGGGCTACAGTGTATATTACTGGTCGAACATTAAGGACCCCCAATGACGGTGTCGGGGGTAGTTTACAAGAAACTACGGATGATATCAATAAATATGGTGGTGTATGTGATAACTTCTTATGCATGTTTAAATTATTGTTACTCAGCAGTTTGGTAATAGGGTGACGTAGGAATTACGTAGTGAACGATTGTTACTTGATGTCATAGTATCTCAGTATATATGGTTGTTTTAATTATGAAAAGTATAACCATAAATAGCTTGGAACACAGTGAAAGTGCAGAAGCAAAATCATCTAATTCTCTGCATTTATCTAAAGATTTCAGAAGTGATATTTTGTTTGTAGTCTTTTGAAATAATATGACGTGGCACTACAAGTGAATATATTCAGTAATTACACTGAATTATAAAATAGATTTTTCTAACCAAAGGTGTTTCAACCCCAGCTTTGGTATAAGTGTGCTCAGGTGAGACGTTCATATGCGATCTAAGTGTGGTTATTCATTTGAAGTTAATTTTCATTCGTATTGAATTGATGTCAAGGGATTCGATACCCAGTCCAGAAGGATCTCTCAGTGTAAAGACAACATGAACTTTATTGGGTGAGGAAAGCAAAATATGAGTGGAATGTATGCAAGTTCCAACAGGTATCAGACTTTTATCAACAGCTGCCTTCGTTCCATACTGAAGATCCAGTGGTCAGAAAGAATAAGCAACAAGAAACTGTGGGGACAAACCTACCAAGAGCCGATCGCTCAACAAATATGTCGGAGGAAATGGAGATGGATCGGGCATACATTGAAGAGGCCGCCGAATAAAATCTCACGCCAGGCCCCCGAGTGGAATCCCGTTGGGAATCGACGAGTGGGTCGTTGCATCGAGTGTGACATGGAGGAAATCGTTAGAGGAAGAAATGAGAGAGTTTGGGCAATTGTGGACTTAGGTGAAGAGGATGACAAAAAACAGAATAAAGTGGAGATGTGTTGTTGAAGCCCTATGTTCCACTCGGAACGCAAAGAAATAATAATAATTGCGAGTTCGGCAATATTCATTAATCACTACAACCTAGAAAGATGAGGTCCTGTTAATGTTCTGTGATTATTCTTATATTATTCTTATTATTCCCTTGGGTTCAGAGTGAACATAGGGCTTCAGCAGCACATCTCCGTTTCGCTGTTCTTTGCAGTCTGCAACATGTTGGAAATCCATTAATGGTGTGCCAGGTCTTTGAATCATATAAAAACACTGAATTTTTGTAGGAGATCTGAGTCTTGTTCCTCGTGTTGAGTGCAGTAGATTTCCACACACTGGTTTCAGAGTAATGAAGGTCCGTCTGGCTTTTCCAATCTTGCGTTTGATATCTTATTCTGTGCTGCCTGTAATCGAAATTACGACGCCTAATTGAGTGAAAGAGGTGACTTCCTTTAAAATTCCTCCCACTGATGGTGATTGATGCGTGTTGTTGGTAAGGTATCTTTATCACCTCCACTTTCTCTAAGTTCACTTAAAGTCGTGTCTTCCCTGCCTCTTCTGATATCAACCGATCATATCTACTTGTAGATCTTCAAGTTTGTGTATGAGGGTGACATTAAACATAAATCGTCGACGAATTCCTGATCTTCCACTGTCCTCTCGTCGGTCCAACATACACTTGTCTTCTCGCCCTCTACGGTTTGTTGCATGATCCGAACCATGACCAGAACCACACATATCATCGATGATATTAAGCAGCCTTGTCTTACTTCTGTATTCACTTCAAATGCTTCCAGTTGTAGTTATGACTTTTTGATTTATCTACAAAATTATTTTTGGAAGATGATGGACCCACAATGTTTATTCATTTGTGTCAGCGGAAAAGTAATACAGCTACAGTTATCACCATACTTAAGTATTCGATCTAATAAACCACCTACTTTTGTACTTTGGATTGTGAGTCTCACTATACCTTTTTTGCTATTTAAGTCCGTAATATCGTATTTATATAGCGTTTTTATACTGTTTAAGTTCTGCCTTGTAAAATGATAGCTGTTTTTATTTTTGTAGAAAGCTATTCCTGTTGTTGTGGATCACTCAAATGAAACCCAAGTGACAGACTTATTTAATCGAATTAGTCGAGAACAAAATGGACGTTTGGATATCTTAGTGAATAATGTTTATAGTGCTGTCTCGTTCATAAGTCAAAATATTAAGAAGCCATTTTATGACATCAAAAATGTATCTCCAGGGGAAGCTTGGGACATAGTAAATAACACTGGTTTAAAAAATCATTATGTTTGTTGTGTTTTGGCCACTCGAATGATGATTGAGCATCAAACAAAGTCAGATACAAATTCGCCTCGACCTGGATTGATTGTAAATATCACATCTTTTGGTGCTAAAACTTATCTCTTCAATGTGGCTTATGGGACAGGTGAGTCGTCTATCTATCTATCTCATAATTACTATCATGAACTCTGATCATTGTATTATTCGGATATTACCTAAGATATACAGCAGATCTCACTTTAATATCTTCTCAAATCTGTCCAAGAGAACACAGCAAAGGTGTTACTCACAAGAAAATATGCTCAAACTAAGATGTATGCTAAATGACACTAACTGGGAACTTTTCAACGAACACAAACTGGATGATACTATTTCCAATTTGACTGACTATCTTAAATTCTGTCTTGATATATGCTGTCCAAAACAGATAATTTTCAAAAGAATGGATCGTTTTTCTTCCCCTCATCTCAAAAAACTTCGTAGAGAAAAAGAGAAGCTGTACAAGACAAAGAATAAATCTGGTCTTAAGAAGATAAACACCCAAATTAAATCTGAAATCAAGAGACTAAACAACATTTATAATCAAACAATACTATCTTGTAAAACATCAGAAAACATATGGAAGCTTTTTAGAGAAATTACTGGTTGTGGTAAGCATAATAATTTTGCCTCTTCTATTGATGTAAATACTCTCAATCGATCTTTTGTCCGCCCTCCAAATGTCATTTCTGCCTTCAATTTAACTAATAACACGACCAGTGACTTTCATCGTTTCAATACATCTGATGTTCTTAAATGTTTGAAATCTCTTAAACCTTCCCAGAGTCTAGGCCCTGATGGTATACCTGCCATTGTCTTAAAGAAATGTGCTGATATTTTAAGTAACCCACTTACAAGCATTTTCAATACTTCTTTTTCTCATAATAATGTACCTTCTCTGTGGAAAGATATTAAAATCATCCCTGTACCCAAGTCTGGTTCTGGAGATAATGTTAAGTTTAGACCAATTGCCATTACCTCTCCTTTCTTGAAACTGATGGAGAAATTACTCTTACAAAAACTCATTCCCTCCCTAAGCTTCTCAAATGATCCAAAGCAGTTTGCTTACAAACAGGGTAGAAGTACTTTGGATGCTGCTGCAGTGTTTCATCACAACATTGTATCCTCCTTAGACAAAGGGGCCAAGTATGTCCGTTGTACTTTCCTTGATTACACATCTGCTTTTGACTCTGTACCTAGAGGCCTTTTGTTAAACAAGCTTAGCCTTACACAAACTGAGTCCTGGGCTATCAACTGGCTGCACTCTTACTTCTCCAATAGGATGCAGTACACGGTATATAATGGTGTAGCTTCCTCTCCTTTGCTCACTGAAGCTGGTGTTCCTCAGGGTGCTGTTCTCTCGCCGTTTCTCTTTTCCTTCTTCTTACATGACTTACCTCTCTCAGACGAAATCAACTTCGTCAAATATGCAGATGACCTGACTGTTTCGCTTCCCGTTAAGTCTCAGTCAGACTGCTTCAAATTAAATAGCTTCCTGTCGGACATCAGTCAGTGGTCTAAAATAAATGGCCTAACGCTGAATCCCTCAAAATGCCAGACTGTCGACTTCTCCTTTAGGCATAAACGAGATCTACAAACACTAGTAAGCACTCATGATGTCTGTAGAATCGAGGGGACTATAATTGAAACAAAGTCTAATGCAAAATACCTCGGATTAGTTATATCTTCCGACCTTACTTGGTCATCTCATATCCAAATGATTTCCAAGAAAGTGTTTCGTCTAACCTACTACATTAAGAAACTCAGACTAACTGGAGTCCCTCAACCTCTGCTTACACAATTTGTCAACTCTCGTATCCTACCTATTCTACTTTACTGTTCCCCGTTAGTCTTTCCTGGGTTACTGAAAAAGGATTATACCATCCTGAGAAGGATGTTGAAGGTAGTTAGCAGGACTAGCGGTGTAAAACTCAGTCAGCTCGTCACAACATTAGTGGATAAGCATCTGAATACATGTGAGAAATGGTCTAAAACCATACTCTCTGACCCCCAACACCCCCTCTATTCACAACTCTCTCCCTGCATCTCATCAGGTAGAACCAGAAATCAGTATAAAATAATATATGCTCGCACAACCAAGTACAGGAACTCAACGATACCATATTTGGCTCGTGTTCTAAGTGACAGGGACAATGTTAGACGTGAAACCTATGACTTGCTTTGTTGTTAATAACAGAATTTTGGCCCTTGTTTTTTTCCCCCTTACACTCTCTTATTTGTACTCTATAGTGAACAACCTTCTTAAACATACTTAACTGCTTAAAATTACTATCATTGGCTTACATTTTTATTCTTTATTCTACTCCTTCTTTGTACATCTACTGGGTCCGACTATATTATCACTATGATTATTAAAAATTGTCCCGTCATTAACCATCATGTAACATTAGTTTTGTGGTTGTTCTTTGTTCGGCACTATTTAACTGACAATCTTGTTTGTTATTGCCACTATCACCATCTTAAAAATTTTGTATTATGCATGATTCCTCACACTGCCACTACAAACAACCGCATTAGTACTGACAAAAAAAACCCTGAAATGTTTATCTTATGATTGCTTAGTGTTGTTCAATCAAATTAACTGATCATCTTGGCTATAAACATTTTTTTAAGAACATCTCATAATTTCCCGTATGATTATAGCTGTTACTGTTCACCACGCATACACATATCGTAGCTTCCACTAACTAATACTGAAATATTTTTTTTCATTATTTGTGTTCGTCTTCTTTTTTACTCAGTATTTTTATTTGCATTTTTTTTGGTTATTTCTGTTTCTTTTTTTTGGTTTTTATTATATTTTTTTTTTTATAATACTCCTTTTAAATGTACGATGAAATTAGATGCAATATTGTAGATATGTGCTGAAAATTCCACACTGTACCACAAGTACTGTTTCTGGAATAAAGCGAAATTGTTATGTTATGTTATTTTCTGTTATGGACAAACAGCATCATGTTCTTGTAGTATTTGGTGTCAACAGTGTGCCTGCCAAACGTTTCATAATTCTACTAAATAATTAACAATAGTGTCAATCGTTCTCCTAAGTTCTGAGGAAATTAATCTTTATCCTTATACTCAATCATGTTAGACAAGTCGAAGTTCTCAATTTTAGTTCATATATCCCTTTGAACTAACCGGAATTCAGTTGAGTTAAGTTTACTATACTCTTTTCTATGATTTTTGTACATCATCTATATAATGTGACAGACCTGTAAGAAGTTGTTCCAGTTAGAAAAGTATATTGGCGAAACCTATGGAGTTCTATGCCAACGAATCGAGAGCGGTGATGGTCTCGTGCAGTTAACAACAATAAAGCTTTATTTCAGACAGTATGTGAACATACATTACAGAAGTTTTCAGCGTATTTGGTTACAAAAATATTTCCTCTTCATACAGGATTTACATGTAAAGTAGTAGTCATCTGAAGTATATCATGTGACGCAGCTTCGTTGCATATGGAGAAAGAACCAATTCTGTACAGTTTCCTTTCACTTTGTTCAAGAATTACACTGTGTTTAGTGGGAAGCTAATTTATGTGCGCGAATTCATGTAGTGATCATTTGATATAATTGCACAATTAAAACAATAATAAATGCAGAAGAGTTTAAGCACTTCGATGAATAGAAATTCTGATAGCCCAGGGATTTAAGCAGGTCACCACGAGTTCAGATATTCATCTGGCCATTTCCGGTCAACTCTAACTTCAAACATAAGGAGAAGCATCTCTTAACCTGGCGACCACTATCACCGTATCAACAATGAACTCAAATACAATGCATAATGATAAGCTATCGATGGTGAAAGTCGGTAGGAGACTGTCCATCCTACCGGATTCCACGTGTAGATTCCCATCACAGTTTAGTCCGTGCATGTATATTGCCTACGATTGAATGGACATACAAAACAAGCAGCTATGAGGCCGCTACGCTCCAAACTTGATGATAGGAAGAAACAGCTAAATTCAATACCTATGATAAATTTCAATTATGCAAAAAGATCACATTCTCAATATGGTAGTGACATTATTTATATCACAGATTCTCACCAACCACAGACCTCCCAAAGTTGCAATGGTTATAATAGAGAATGAAATCAACACACTTCACTGTTGGAATGATAGTGTCCACACTCATCTGAGTGCCTGGGAAGTTTGTCAGAGTTTCGTGAGAAGGTGAATGAACATATACGAAGAGTTTCTCCAAATTAGTTTCTTTAAGGTTTAGTCTCATTTATCAGTTTTGCTTTTTAGACAAGCACTAGCTATGAAATGACTAGTAGTCGAACCAAAAACCTAGTGCCTGAACTTGTTATAGTTTTATTTGGATGACTCATGGATTATTCCACCCTCTAGGTTTACAGTAACCTACTAGAGACAATCCAATAGACAAGGGTGCTTATTGTCACCCACTAATGATATTCCTAATTGTGGTCGACTGGATTATGCGTCAGACAGTGAGTGGGAAACGAGAAGACAGGGATATCCTGGACCGACGCGAAGAACCTAGAACACTTGGATTTCGCGCGTGGATGATTTATGTTTGATGTGACACAAACAAAATCGAAGACTTACAAGCGAAACCGACCGACAAACTGGTCGAAGAAGCAACCGGCGAAGACAGGACTCCATGTGAACATAGACAAGACGGAGGTGATGAAAATAACCAACCACCACCAACAATAACAACGACAGCAGAAACATCCAGCGTCAATCACCATCAACGTGTGGGAGGGATTGGAACGAGGTTACTTCATTCACTCACTTATCTACGGAGCATTGTCTCAACTATAGGAAGTCAGAACGGACGAGGATATCAAATCGAGCGAGAATTGGGAAGGCGAGAGACACACACATTCATCAACCTGAAACCAATCTAATCTGGAAATCTTCGTCACTCAGCCAGAATCAGCAACAAAATTCGGTAGGATTTCCAATACAAACGTCAAGCCAGTCAGCTCTTCTATACGGATCAGAAACTTGGCGGATGGGTCACAAAGAATATTTCCAAAAGGTTGCAGACCTTTATTAACAACTGTCTTCGCTCTATACTGAAGATCGGATGGCCAGGCCGGAAAGAATCACCAACAAGGAATTATGGGAACAAACAAAGCCAGAACCAATCGCCCAACAAATATGCAGGAGAAAGTGGAGATGGATAGGACACTCGCTGAGGAGACCGCTGGGTGACATCGCGCGTCAAGCCGTCGAGTGAAACCCGAAAGGGGAGCGGCGTGTGGTATGTCCAAGGGTGACATTGAGGAGATCGTATGAAGAGGAGTTGAAAGAGTATGGACTAACATGGATGCTGATGAAAAGTACAGCAGAAGAGAGAAGCAAGTGGAGACGTGCAGTTGAAGCCCTATGTTCCACCAGGAACCCAAGGGAGCAATAATAATGATACTAGAGATAAACAAGTCATAACCGAAAAAAGAATGATCGTTTAGTAAACTATGCCCGCCTTCCGGTTATTATTATTATTATTATCAACACTGAAATTTCCATTACTGTCTTTCAGGTAAAGCAGCACTTGATCGCATGACTAAAGATATGGCCAAAGAGTTGAAACGTGCAAAGGTTAATATTTCTATTGTTGGAGTTGCACCTGGACTAGTACGTACGGAACATATGTTGAATTTTGCGGACAAAGGACATCTAAAACTCGACTTTAATAACAGTATGTTTTAAATTGAGTTGATTTTAATTATTTTGTTTATTATACTTACTGGTCCTGCATGAATAACCATTTCCTTTTAAATGTTGTAGTATTCCGTAAATTTCTCACAGTTAAAGTCGTAAAATATCCCCTTCGGTTTGTTCCCAAACTCATTGACTCATCATGCTTATGTGTGACTTCGTTTTGAACTTTTGAGGCAAAAGTTCACTTCGCATTTATTTTACACTCTGAAAGCTTTTTATCAATTGGCCAGCAGTGTATCGAAGTACCAAGCAGTAAGTCAACTATCATTTACAAGTAGTCTGTCTGTTTTTGACATAGAACTTTGCACATATGTGCACCAGTTCAAGTCGCCACACACTCCCTCCTTGCAGCACACAAAGCAAGAGAAGAAAGTACAAGAAATGCATAATAGAGACAGTAAACAGAGGTGTGAGACAAAGGAGGAGTAATAACGAAGAACAAAATATTTTCATTGGAAATCATAAGTCACAAGGAGTGGATGCATCTGCGCTAGCCATCGTCGAGAACGATTTTGAGCCATGTCACCAATTGTTTCCAACCATTGATTTTTACCGTCCCGAGGACCCCAACCAGTCAGGAAGTCTACACCTTCCTAGGTGGCTTAGACTAACTGTTGTGGATTTGATTGACTGGTGCCATGTTTTTGTTTGACCTCCGCTAGCTTTTTTCCAGTCTGACTCTATATCCGCTAACATTAATCGTCAGTCGAGTAAGGCGATGACTAGGCATACGTAGCACATGTCCTAACCATCTCAGTCGATGTAACTTCACGACTTCGTCGATTGATTTCCCCTGTTTACCTAGAACTCTACGCCTAACCTCAATGTTGCTCACCTTATTATCCCACTTCGCACGGGAGATAGAGCGCAGGCACCTATGATCGAAGACAGTTAGCTAGGCTTTTCATGTCTTCCACTCTCAATGGCCAGGTCTCACAGCCAGCCATAAAGGGAGGACGGAGCGGACTGATGAGCAGTACACCCGCCCTGTGGTCGATAGTCGAACATCTCGTATACGCCAGAGTCGGCGTAAACTGGCAAATGCGAAACGAGCCCCCTGTATTCGTGCTGAGATTTCGTCAGAGATCAACATGTTGGCGTTGGCTGATGGTACTTCCCAAATAAGTGAAGCGGTCAACGTGCTCTACCACTTCACTTCCTATTTTTAAACCAGGCGTCGATGTAGTCCAGTCCTGTAACATCATCTTGCATTTGGCGGGAGCGAATCGCATGCCAAACATTCGTAGATTGCGGCTCAAGGTGTTTAGAAAACTCTGCTGGATTTTGTCAGAGTCGTCGCCTAGGAGGACTATATCGTCTGCATATTCTAAGTCGACGAGATTATTCCCTGGTAGCAAGTTCCCCGAGTCGTTGAAGTGAGTTAGGGTTAAGTCCATTAGTACATCTATGGTGAAGTTAGATAGAAAAGGGGATAATGTGCATCCTTGACGGACACTGACGCACACCTGATATCTATGGTAGCCTGCAAAACTTGGTCTACCGATATCATCACATGCTGAAAATTCCATACTTGTGCCAAAGGTTGTGTGGCTGTGTGGCAATCACGCTATAATCAAAAAAAGAAATTTCTAAGTTTCTCTCTATAATTTAATCACAATTAGTATGGTTGCCTGCAATAGGATGCTCAAAAATATTAAATTTTGTGTGTGATAACACAATATATTAATAACTGGTCATTGTTTAATCATGTGGGTTATACTAGACAGACGTATAGAGACAAGGTTTCAAGTCGATTAATTTTCTGTTCATGTACATGATTTTTTCAAATGCATGTGATGATGATTAGTCCAAAGTATTTTGTTTATTTTTTTATAATTTTGAATTCAAAGTCTATTCAATAAATAAGAAATGATAACTAGGTGTTAACTTTGTAAACAGCCATTTATGATGTTGGCTTTATACTGAGATTGAATGGTATTCAAATTTTCTAAGTGGTTTAATAATAATAATAATAATCTGAAACACGTTCTTTTTGGTATTAGAACACTTTATTAGGTTGTCACAAGCGGATCATGGGTAAGATTTTATTTTGATAAATCACAGTGTTTGTTGTGCAGTAATGTTCAATCAGGCAGGCCTAGTTAAGTTAAGTGTCTAACAAACCGAGCAGCAGCACTAAGTAGTACAAGAAAAGACCTGAATGATGAAATGAAACAAGTAGAAGAAGCGTTGCTATCAAATAGCTAACTACCCTATAAAATTTATTAGGAAGATTGAAAAAGGCCAAAAGCAAGATAAAAATAATTGTGAAACTCGCAATGATAACATAAATAAGAGAGAATATAAGTCATCAACTGTTATACCATATAAGGAGGGAGGGGACATCTGAAACCCTCCCTACGTAGGATTCTTAATAAAGCAGGAATTAGGCTGGTGGCATTTAAACCTACAAGCTCACTCAGATAGGACAAGCTATGTTGGCTAAAGGACACGGTGAACGAAATTAAGCAAAATAATATAATTTACAAAATACCTTTCAATGACTGTTAGGTCAACTGCATAGGTGAAACTAGTAGATCAAGAGTAGTCAAATTATCAGAACATGAGAATCTCGCTAAGGTTAGAATAGAAGATAAGTAATTTAGAAAAAAGCTCAGTGACTGCACTATGCTGGGGGAAATAGACTACTGAATCTTGTCTGGTTCATCGAGTCTACACCCAACACACGCACAATCGAAATGACTCAATGCAAATACCAGAGATATGGAAGATATTATTACCATCAGTCAGTTAGTGAAATCAGAGGAGGATAATAAGTAATCTTAAAATTCTATTTCACCTCACATACATTATAACATTCTAAAAAGTTACTTATTTTTACTGTAAAAACATCTTATTTCCTATCTGATTGTATTTGATTGACAACACTAATATTATTTCTAAATGTATATCATTCTATATTGAACAATAGTTTGTGCTGGAAACGTGGTTATCAGTAAATATTACTGTACAACACTGTGATTTATCAAAATAAATTCTTTCTTTCTTTTGATTACAGCTTGATTCCACAGCGTATGTTTTGGTACAGGTATGGAATTTTCAGCATGTGATATTGGTAGCCCAAATTTCGCAGGCCGACCATAGATATGAGGTGTTCGTCGGGAGGGGATTGAACGTCGGACCATGTGCATGGTCGGCGAGAGTCCTAACCACTTCTAATCACTACTTAGTACTACTTACCACTTCACCTGCACTTCGGACATAAGTATAAAACATGGGCACTGTGGTAGAGTATAACTCCACTATATAACTATATATATATATATATATATAGTTCTTTAATTGCAGGCACTAAGAGTAGTGGGGGAAGAGAATTTTCGTAAAATTAGGAAAAGGAATGTTGTGTAAGAGCTTCCTTTCGAACATTTGCTTGTCCTTATGTCTTACTGACTAAGGACTCCCAAAGCATAGATAGCCTACTCCGAAAATTCTCAATAAATGTTAGCAGCTGTCAGTCTTGTCTAAAAATTTTCAAAGCATGTCTTTAATGCGTACAGTGTTTATGCTATTCCAGTTTACCGATCGATCCTGTGTTAATTTTAAAACTGCCGCACTATGATTAATGTCACATAAAGCTTTAAACGATTCCTTTCAAAAATATTCTATTGACAGCCTTACATATTCACACGTCTTTTGTCTTGCTACGCTTAAGATCTTCTTCAACTCAATGTCACGTGGACTAACTTTGTATGATGGAATAGACAGTAGTTAGGCATGCGTAGCATACGCTTTACCTATTCAGAATTATTCATGTCTACCAATTCATCAACTTACTTCTTACCGGAATCCTATATTACTCAACATTATGTGACTCCATACTCTAGTGATGTTAGTCAGTCAGAATGATGCTAGAGATAACTGTGCCTGGAATGTTTCACTCTCAATTGCCTAAAAGTGATCAATCCATGCTGCTAGGTGGGTGGCTAATGTGTGGTCACTTAATTCAGTTCCGGGATGTTAAGGAGATCCAAAATTATCCTTTAATGGTCATTTAACTTGCTGGGAATCATCAATTTTCATCAAAAAAGACCATTTGACCGGTGTTCACTAAAGAAACTTTTGTACAAATGAGACTATGCTCCACATAAGCATGTATATAAAAAAGTTCAGTGAAGACACAGTGCATCTTTCTATTCGACCATTTGATAACTGAACATTAAGCTTACATACGGTTACGGTAGTGTAATTGTCAAGAAAGCCACTTTGTGGGCGAGATCTCAATTAGTTAAAGCGATAAATTTTCACCCACCAAGGGAATTACTTTCCTCTGTTGTTCCGGTTTAGTCGACTTTCACAATTAAGGCAAAGGCTGAGTGAGAATAATGTACCACTGTACTTATTGAACCACATTATAGATAGTTAACAACGGAATATAGTATTTGAAAATCAGTTGAATTATCATTCTTTAGTGTCCTGTAGATATATTTAGTCCATCTTTCCACCTTCTTCGGGATGGTATCATCTTTTATTCCTGTTTCTGTATTACATATCACCAATTTATCTGTTGAAATCTATACTCTTGTTATCTTCACCATCCCACCAGTTTTATTTGTACTAGAATTTCACCCATTGGATCACAGGTTTCTGTCTGTCTGTCTGGATTCAACATAGAACTTGGCACCGAAGTGCAGCACTTCGAGTTGCCACCTTCCAAATAGCACACAGAGGTAGACAAGAAGATGAGTGAAGAGAATCAATACAGTTTGACAAGTATAAGAGTGAAACAGAATGGGTAATGGTAGAAAGGAATATGAAAGATTACAGAGACTGAATACATCTGCGCTGGCCATTGACAACGATTTTGAACCATGTCACCTATTGTCTCCAGCCATTGATTCCTAGAGTCCCGAGGGCCCCAACCCGGGAGTCCGCATCTCCCTACCTGACTCAGTTTAACTGCCAAGGATTTCATGGATTGATGCCATGTTTTTGTTTGGCCACCACTGGCTCTTTTCCAATCTGAACCTATATCAGCTAGCAATGCCCGTCGGGGGAGGCGGTGGTTAGGCATGCACAGCACGTGACCTAGCCATCTTAGTCTATGTAACTTTATAGCCTCGTCGATTGAGTCTCCCTCTTTGCCCAACACTCTACGCCTAACGTCAACATTACTTATCTTGTGAAACCACCTAACGTGAGACAGAGATCGCAGACATCTATGATCGAAAGCAGTCAACCTTTTCATGTCTTCAACTCGTATTGGCCATGTTTCAGAGCCATAGAGAAGGACGGAGCGAACTGATGAGCAGTACACACGTCCCTTGGTTGATAACCGGATGTCACGCCTACGCCAGAGATGGTGTAAGTTAGCGAAAGCAGCTTGAGCTTTTCGGATTCGTGCTGAGATTTCATCGCCAATCAGTCGGTTGGTGCTAATACAACTTCCCAAATAGGTGAAGTGGTCAACATGTTCTATCACTTCACTCCCTATCGCTAAGTTAGGGGTTGACATAGTCCAGTCCTGTAGCAGCATCTTACATTTTGTAGGGGCGAATCGCATGCCAAACATACGAAGATTGCTGCTCAAGGTGTTCAGAAGACTCTGCATTTTGTCAGCATCCTCCCCTAACAGGACTATGTCATCTGCATATTCCAAGCCCATAAGACTATTCCCTGGTAACAAGTCGATTCCTAAGACTCCTAAGTTCAGTTAAGGATACTTCCATCAGCATATCTATGATGAAGTTAAACAGAAATGGGGAAAGTGGACATCCCTGTCGGACACCACAGGTTTAGACTTCACTCTTCAAGACAGGTAGGCTTAGCTAACGGCTTGGCCATCAAGTATCAAATGGAGCCAGCAAGAATACCTGTAATTATTTGGTGAATTGCAATTATCGTTTTTTACGTTTTCCTTGCTACGAATATTGTGTAGCTTTCTTCTGAGAAACCTGAAACGATTATTAGAAGTTGAATTTTCGATCACAATAAACCAAACACTTAAACTGTGTGTAAAATCCAGAAGTCAGGGTTCGTCTAAAGTGTAGGATACTGTTGTATGCGTTGGTGGCACAGTGGTAGAATGTTCACCGACCACGCATGTTGTCCGGGATTCGATCCCCGGTTAGGGTTAGCACTCTTTTACCTTGCTATGCCAGTAGTGCGACCGGTAACGAGGGGCGAGTTTGGGCTTGATGAGATTAGCAACCCCATTCCGTTAAAAATAAAAATCACTGCTACCGGAAATTCAAGCCTCTAACTTGAAGCCCTGTGTTCCAACACTTGGAGCGTAAAGGAATAAAAGAAAACAAAGTAACCAAACATCAGTGTGGTTGCTACCTGATAACTTACTTGTACGTTTGTTTATTTATTATTTTTTTAAAGCCGTATGCCTTATTTCAACACGGATTTGAAGATGATCAAACGTAGCACAAACATGCATGATTGTGGATATAAATCCTATTATCATGATCTCCGTTAATAAAAAATCATTATCTTATTATTATTATCATTATTATCTGGAAGATATGCAAGTGAAAAGCGACAAGCTGGCAGAACAAGCATCAAAGATAGGACTTCAAGTGAACATAGATAAAACAGAGGTGATGAATATTCTTGGCCAACACCAACAGAAACAACAACAACAGACGACAATCAGCCAGCATAAATGGGAGGAACCTAAAAAAAACAACCTCCTTCACCTACCCACCTACCTACATGGAAGCATCGTTTCAACTACAGGCCAGTGGGACTGACGAGGATATCAAAGCTAGAATCGGAAAAGCAAGACAAGCTCTCATTACCCTAAAGTCTGTGTGGAGGTCAACATCACTCAGAATCAAAAATAAGATCCGGATTTTCAACTCGAATGTGAAGCCAGTCAGTGCTACTCAACATACGGATCAGAGACTTGCACTGCTCACCATAAAGAGCATCTCAACCAAACTTCAGACCTTCATTAACAGTTGTCTTCGCTCAATACCACTCAAGATCAGATGGCCGACCAGAAAATATCAGCAACGGGGTGGGATCTCTGGCAATCAACGAACCAACCAAGACGGCAGGAACCGATTGTGAAACAAATAGACAGGAAGAAATGGAGATGGATTGGCTGACCATACACTGAGGTAACCGTGAAGTGAGTGACATCAATAGACAAGCCATTTCTCGAGTGGAACCTGAAAGGGAAGCGGGTGGGTGGCGAGTTGGTCGTGAGTGCATGGGTGAGGGTGACTTGGAGGAGGTCATGTGAAGAGGAGATGAAAGCATGTGGTCAGACTCGGAGCGGAATGAAAAAGTTGTCAGAAAACAGAAGGCAATGGAGACTTGGGCAGCTGAAGCCCTATGTTCCTCTAGGAGTTAAAGGATATAATAATAAATAATAATAATCTTAATTAGTTTCAGTCAAAAAGCAAATACATTGTTTATTTTAACGTTTTTCTAGGTGAATCACCTGAATTAACCGGTCGTGTGATATCGCAGCTGGCTTCAGAACCGTCGAAAAAACTACTTTCTCGGTCAGGTCAAATAATGAACGTTTGTGATTTGGCGGAACAGTTCGGCATAAAGGAGGATGATGGTCGTGCAATCACCAATATACGGTCGATTAAATTTATTCTTTCACATTTTGGCTTTTCTATAGCTAAATTTATTCCGAATTTTGTTAAAGTTCCAGAATGGTTATTCGACATTATACTGAAGTACCAATAAGAAAAGTTATACTACCCCTTTTCTCTTTATATTTTGAAATTTTTTTTAAAATTTTTTTTATCCTGAAACCAGACTTAGTGATTTCTTCATCATATAATCATTCCAGTGAAATTATCAACTCGATTAAGAATTTTTTTTATTTGAATATGTGACTATCCTGCTTTTTGATTTTTCTGGAAAACTAATTAAATTCAGTTTAAAATTTTTAGTCGACTTCATATTTAAGTTTTACCTTATTTGAAATAAGTGTAGATTAGCAGCTATTTTCTCGGCTTGCTGTTTTTGTAGGCAGATTATTCAAATTATTTCATTAATTTAAGCCCTTCAAAATGCATACGTGAATTATATATTCACTAGTGGAAATGAAAGGAGATATTAAAAGATTGTATATATCACACTTAAGGTAATCGGTCACTACTAGAGCTGACTGCTGCGGTCGCTGTTTTACATCTTTTCATAAAACGACAATGATCAAAGTTTTCCAGATTTTCAAAAGTCACTTTAATGATGAATAAGTTAGGTGCCAGTGCCGTATAACGAACAAGTTATTCAGTCTTAGTTCTTGTGAACTTTTAAAAGAAAAAGCTTGGATGAGAATCATTTTTTTATTTTCTATGGGTTATTTTAGTGTAGAGTCATCGAAAGATTGACAGATCTAAGTGAATGCGTCCGTCTTGTCATGGGAGCAATTCATGATATTGTGAAAGGTGTGGCGAAGACTTAAGGGAAGTGTGAGACGATAGTTTATGTTACTGGTCGAACGTTAAAGACTCCCAATAACGGCGTTTGGAGTGGGGGTTAATTTGTGTAGAACTGCGGATGATATCAATAAATATGATGGTGTGTGTGTGTGTTTATTAATATCGCTTATATTTATTTCACTCTTACGTTGATTGATATGGAACTTGGTATAACAGTGCAACAAGATACAACAATGCACACAGATAAAGAAAGAAAAATCCAACAAATTATAACGAGTCGAAGTGTTCAGGAGACAGAGTTAGCACACACCGTATGATAAGAATTTAATGGAGGGAGGTAGAGTGAATACACCTGAAAAATAGAGCGATTCTGAGTCATGTCTCAAACATGCTAAAGCCATTGACTGTTATCATATTGAAGACCAAACCCAGACAGTCTACACCCTCCCTACATGGTGTTCAAAGTAACCGTCAGAGACTTCATGGATTGATACCATAATTCTAAATAACCGCTCTTAATTCCTTCTTGACTAAACGTATGTCAGCAAACATTGATCGACTACGAAAGTGATGGAGAGCTCGTCATACGTTAGAGGTGTCCTAACTATCTCAATATATGTAGTTTCGCAGCCTTATACATTGCCCCACCTGACACTATGCCTAACCTGGATATCACTCACTATATTATACCACTTAAGATACGATGTAGAACTCAGACACCTATGGTCAAAGACATCTAACCAGCCTCTTTATATCTCACACTCTCAATGGCCATGTCTCCTAGTCACAAAAAAGGAGAGGGCGAAATGCTGCTATGTGCACACGTTTTTTTCAACAGCCGAAGGTGATGTAGGTTGGCGACAGCCATAGGAGCCTTTTCTTTGAGTGGTGAGATTTCTTCAGCAATCAGTCAGTCAATGCGTGAGGATTGATGCAACTTCCCAAATTAGTGAAGTGGTCACACACACACTAGGCCTAAATTCAGACCAATCTTGCAATATAATCTTACATTTGACAGGGTTCAATCTCACGCCAAAGATACTAATATTTCCGGTTAAGGTGTTCAGAAAACTGAGTCTTTCCACCTAGGACTGTATCATCTGCATACTCAAAGTCGACTAGACGGTAACAAGCCAATCCCTCCCTAGGTCTCTAAAGTTGACTCTCTGGTACATCTATGGTGAATTAGACAAAAATAGAGACACTGGGCACTTCTAACGGATAGCTTTGGTTGTCATCACCTTATAAGCTTAGGCGCCGTTTTCCCGTGAAATCATTTGTCTTTTACAACCAGTTTCCCTAATATAATTGTCTGGTGTTGTCTTCTACTGATGAGTTTCACATTCATTCGAATTTTGTAGCCAGCTACTGTTTACTATTGCTGACGATAGTTTTGGTCAGCTTGCGTTTTAGCAGCTTTCTCTTTTGTTATGTTCGCAGTGTGCTGTAATTAGTCCTCTCGCATTTATCACTTAGGATGAGCTGGTAGAAATTCACTTATATTTAATAACTATCGGTTTTAGATTAACAGTAAACCTTCTGTAGCTGACTGGGTATTATGCTAGGCTTCATCAGAATGATTCTTGATATTTCTTCCCTAAATAGAGAGTGTGTTGTCATCACTCTAGGGACACAACGGCTTCACAGGTGTCTGGTTTCTATGTCCGTTCTTTCGTAGGGATACGTGTACACAGACTAAAGAGTGATTTCAATCTATACAGGTGTTATAGAAGCAGCGACACTCTTCCACCGACTCTCTACATATATTTTACAGCTATGTGGTTTATTTGTGTCCATCGTTGATTTAGCGTCGTGGTTTGCCAGGTGAGGTAATGTTTCTTTTTATGTCTTAAGATAGTGCTTGTCAGCAACAGGACTGTAGAAGATGGCCAGCGTTGTAGGTTCATCGGCATGAAGATCCATAGCTACCGCTAATGTACTTTCCTATCTGACACAACTTCCCTATTTTGAGCATTGGATTCACTTACGAAAATGACTATACCTGAGCGTTTTGCCTCCAGCAACAATAAACTAGACAGCTATTGATAGGTCTTGACCTTTAATTCAATCGGTCGATGTTGGAGTAGGTGGAGTTAATGATGAGGAGACTTCGACGGTTGTCAAAATATATTATTATCACAGATTTGGATAGCACACATTCACCTATGCGTAAGGATACAATCAAGTAGCAGTTTTTTTTGCTCTGTTTTTCAACGCTATTCCTAAAGAAGGAATTCCTGACAAACTAGTCGAATATGTTGACACCTCCAAGGTGAACTTTGCAGACTGATCATGTTAGCTAGGTGGAATTTGGCGAATAACCATACTTGAGTCTTATAAGTCCGTATCTGAAGCATAACATAAATTCGTAACTGGAGATGCCAAAGCTTTAGCTAAGTGAGGCCCTTTGTCCTATTTGACAAAGTGTCCTAACTATGAATGCTCCAATATGTAGATAAGTGCGTCGTTTTAATAGACTGTCCTAAGTGTTTTTCCAACTTTTGTAGCTACTAATGATCTCAGAGTTAAGAAGAGGTGACGGTTCTTCCTATAGAAAGGTTTCAGTAGAGAGACAGGAAAGCAAAAAGATGAAGTTGAGGGGATATGAGGAGGAAAGCCTTTTGGGAGTGTACTGACAGTTGTTTCTTCCCAGTTGTTCGAAAAGTGGAAGTTGACTTCTTGAATCCACTGAAACAGAAAGAGCTTTAGTACTGTGTAACCAAAGAGCCTGAGGAAATTGCTTGAAGCTGATCTCACGATGTTTGTTGAAAGTGTTGTGTCCGTATGAAGATCTTACCACCGCAAGTTAATTCCGAATAATTTTGAAGCTGACCTATAACCTCCCCGCTCCTGACCTTTCTAACATGAAACGCTTGTTACTGCTAGGGTATACCTTTTGAACATCGCGATATGCTAGTCCTATGACCACGCCAGGGTAGCGGCAATTGAACAGGTTACTCTTACCTGACTTTCGAAGGAGGCTGACTTAATTATATGGCGTCGATATAGCAGACATCTAATAAACGATAGTTACTTGATTTCCTATGATCCCAGAAAATCCTAGGGAGTTGTGATTATGAGAAATACAACTACAAATAGCTTAAGACGTGGTAAAAGTTCGGAAAAAGGGCCATATGGTTCTTTCAGTTGCTACATAAGTTGTAATCATCTCTGGGGATTTCGGGGCTTGAATATTTTGTTCGTAGTCATTTAAAATAAAGCTAACGACTTCATATTACGACTGAATAATGTTCATTACCAACCGCCGGGCCAGAAAATAGCTATTTCTAGGCAAAGCTGTCTCAGTTCCAGCGGTGAATTGGTTCGTGCAGGTGAGACACGCACCTAGTCTCCATGTGTACTTATAAATTCGAAGCTAATTTGACATTGAGGTGAAATAGTTTCAACGGATTCTATGCTTAGTCCTCATAAATCTGCAGATTATACAAGCATTTTTGTGTGAGCAAGGAGAAATATTATTGAAACGAATGGGAGTTTGGTAGTATCCCTTAACTTCTATTAATTACTACAATGAAATGATAAGAATAGCTGACTACTGGAAACACAAAGTCATGTAGACGTTCTGTAATAGAGAAGTGAAACTGTAATCACAGCACTAGATTACAGTTGAAGTAAAATAAAGTTGTATTTTACTTACTTACCGTCGAGTTGCGTAGTGAATGGATGCATTCATTCCCCAGACTTCACTGTCTAGCCTAGATGTACTATCCAGGTACTTATGAAGGGGTGAGTTCAATTCTCAGTTGTATTTTGTGTTCCACTGAATAGCTGTAAAATATGTCTGATAAAAAATTGGAGAATATAGAAAGGTTGGAAATTGTACATCATCGGTGCTTTCAATAAGACTTAGGATGGAATGATGTAGTGACTATTATTCTGGTGTGCTAAATGGGTAAGGGGAGTTATGAATCTCGATAAGCTGAGGTTGCTAAAGCCTATGGTAAATCTGGTGAACCCCTTATTTCTAGAAGATCAGTGTTGATTTGATTCGTTGTAACACTTGGTGTTAAGTGATTTATGCTGGTTAAATGCTGGAAGTATGACTGGATCATGCAAAAGACTGTGGAGAGCGAGAAGACAAGAAGATCTGGAGCTGGCCGATGATTTATATCGGAGACTTATAGGCGAAAACCAAACAACCGTCAGAAAAGACAGGATATCTATCATTCTGGTCAACATAAAGAAGAACGAGTTGGTAAAGACAGCTAGTCAATAACAACAATAATAAATACCAATCACTATGGATGGAAAGAATATGAAAGTGGTTACTTCCTTCACATATTTAGCCAGGCAGCATCGTTTCAACTACAGGTGACAACACAGATAAGGATGTCAAAACCAGAATGGGAAAGACAAGACAGATATTCACCACTGTTAAATCAATTCGGAAATCTTCTGCACTAAGCATAAATAACAAAATTAGGATTTTCTACACCAATGTCCAGTCACTTGTTCTGTATGGCTTAGAGACTTGGCGGGCCACGGAATGCATTTCCAAAAAGCTTCAAACTTTCATCAGCAACTGGCTTCGCTCTATACTGAAGATCAGGTGGCAGCCAGAAAGGATAAGAAACAAGAAATCCTAGGAATGAACCCACCAGAAACCTACAATTTGCCGAAGAAAATGTAGACGGACAGGATATACACTGAAGAGATGATCAAATAACATCGTCTTCCAACCCTTCGAGTGGGAAACGGCTAATTTGGTTTATGACAGTAACATGGAGGAGATCATATGGGGTGGAGATGAGAGCCTGTGGGCAGTCATGGGGCCAGTTAAAGAGGACTGCAGAAAACGGAACAAAGTGGGGATGTGTTGCAGAAGCTCTACGTTCCTTGTGAGAGCTCAATGTAACAATATATATATATACATGGGAAAATGGAATTAATCTCTGTTGTGTCCAAATGTTAATTTCTGCTGCAGGGGATTCAGATTTATTGGTTGAGGATAGAAGGCTTGGAGCCTTTGTTAATCCTTTTCTAGTAAACTTCTGTGGTTGTTCAAACCCTTCTTGAACGAATTAGTTGAGGTTGCAGACACCACTCCTTCTGGGAGTAGGTTCCAAGAGTTTATGACTCGGTGTTAGAACCAGTACTCAACAGCAATATGATTCCTCCTTGGCTTTTGAACTCTCCTGCTATGTCCTCTAAGGTGTTCCGACCTGGTGGGAAGGAAAGAGAAAATAGGTCAGGTCCATAGTCATTATTTAAAATATAAAACATTGTGATTAAATCTCCTCTCTGCCTACGGTATGACAGGGAGAAGAGATTTAAACTGTCTAGTCTTTCCTCGTATGATAAGTTAGTCATGCCGTGAAACATACGTGTTGCCTTCCTTTGAACCCTTTCTAGAATGTGTGAGTCTCCTTTTAGACAAGGGCTGGTGGCCTGGATGCAGTTTTTCAATCTTGACCTCATCAGAGATGTATATAAGGAGGTGAACATATCTCTGCGAATTGCCCATAAGAACCTGAAACTGCATGCAGCCACCGCGCGACAGTGTGCTGTAGTTTTTAAGTCGTGGCTAACTATGACATCTAAGTCCAAGTGAGTCTGAACTGATGGAAGTGCTATTCCCTCTAGTTCGTAAGAGCTCGTGCTTGCTTGTCCGATGCGCATGGTTGCACATTTTGCCACACCCATCTGGAGCATCCATTCTATGGGCCACTCTGACAATTTGTTGAGGTCCTCTTACAACGTGGACGTATCACTGTTGCCCTTCAGCTCTATCCAAATTTTGAAGTCATCTGCATATAGGACCATAGGGTAGTCGGTGAGCAGGGATAACTCATTGATATACAAAATAAATAGGAGAGGTCCGAGTGCCGTGTCTTGTGGCACTCCGCTACTTACTGCTGTCCAGGAGGAGAGTTTTGAGTTGATCCCAACCCTCTGCCTCCTATCTATGAGGAATTCCCTGAGCCAATTTAGTAATCTGCCTTTGATACCAAGAATTTCCAACTTCATGAGTAGTCTTTTGCGAGGTACTTTATCAAAGGCTTTACTGAAGTCTATGAAGGCGACGTCAACGAGTCTTCTGTTGTCTCTTGAATTAACCCAGCTTTCTCTTGCATTGAGGAGATTTGACAGACATGGGAGGTTCATCCGTAAGCCATGCTGTGCTTTAGATAACAAGCTCCTGTTTTCCAGATAGGCCATGATTCTTTTCTCGATGATTCTTTCCAGTGTTTTGATTAAAGTGCTGGTGAGTCTGACAGGCCTGTTATTTGAAGGGCTTTGTCTTGATCCTCCTTTGTGGATGGGGTTTGCTGCGGCTTCTTTCCAAACACGCAGTAACACTCCATTTAGGAGAGATAGCTTGAAGATCGTGGTCAAAAGGCCGGCTATATGAGCTGATGTCTCCTTGAGAAGACTTGGATGAAGATTATCAGGACCCATTGATTTCCCTGCATCTAGTTTCATTAGGCAGTTAAGCACGATGCCTTGGTCGATGTCAACGGAATCTATCCCGTATTCCTCTGATGCAGCCAGAGCTGATCCTATAGGGATTGATGACTCCTGAGTGAAGACTTTGGAGTAGTCTGCTATTGCTTCTGCTTTTTCTTGATATTCTTCGAGTTTGTATCATTGTCAATAGTCAGGTCTGGGACACCATTGAGTATTTTATTCCTGAAGTTCATGTACGAGAAAATTTTCTTAGGTTGTGCCTTTGCATTTTGAGCCAGTTGTGCTTCGAACTTCATCCTTGATAATGCAGGTTTCCTTCAATTATTCTCTCCTTATTCTTATTATTGTTTTTGAGCATCGCCGTTCGTTTAGATATTCCTTTTCACCCCAACGCATATTTGTTTATGGCAGTATTATTCTGTCTGTATTCATTTTCCTTCCTTTGTTGTTCTTGTCTGTTACAACACCAAGTAACCGCCATCTCTGTTCGCTATTACATATATTGGTATGCCTTTTTTGGAAATATCGATCAATCTTATTAATACTACGTCTTTTTACGCATAATCCTTCACTTTTTATTCATCTCAGTATGAAATGTGAAGTTTCGTTTGAGTACAATTTCAGGCTGTTTTCACATACATAACTCAGACATATGTTAAGAGTTCATCCTATTTATCTATTATAGTACATATATCATTTGATGTCCGGAACTTTGAAGTAGGTTTTTTCTTACTTAGAGCGTGCTAGTAAAGTAATTAATTACTTTGTTTTCTGTACGCTAAATTTGTTTTCACATTTTTTGTTTCATATTTTATAAACTACATTCTCAATTAAATGTTCATAAGTGTACATCGAATTTGTTATATGTACTCTGAACTCTCCCAAATGTAGAATGAAACGGTTGTCGTCAATTGCTCCATCTTAGCGACTTCCTAAATGGCGACAATGCTGCATGACAAGTAATTCACAACAGGAAACTTACTGAATCCTTCGAAGTGAGGACGGGAGTGAGGCAAGCTGGCAGTCTACTATCGTCAATGATCTACCTGATTGCAGTAGACTGGATATTGCGACAGACAGCTAGCGGCCAATGAGGAAACAGGCATAAAATGGACTCACACAATAAAAGAACTTGGAGGATCTGGACTTCGCCGATGTGGTATATATGTCTGATTTCCCACAAACTGCAATATGTGCAAGTGAAAAGCAACAAGTTGGCAGAACAAGCATCCAGAGAGGATAGGACTACAAGTGAACATAGATAAAACAGAGGTGATGAAGATTCTTGGCCAACACCAACAGCAACAACAACAACAAAACACAACAATCAGCCAGCATAAATGGGAGGAACCTGAAAGAAACAACCTCCTTCCCCTACCCACCTACCTACATGGAAGCATCGTTTCAATTACTGGCGGACGGAACTGACGAGGATATCAAAGCTAGAATCGGAAAAGCAAGACAAGCTCTCATTACCCTGAATTCTGTGTGGAGGTCAACATCACTCACTGGTCAGAATCAAAAATAAGATCCGGATTTTCAACTCGAATGTGAAGCCAGTCAGTGCTACTTATTATACGGATCAGATACTTGCACTGCTCACCATAAAGAGCATCTCAACCAAACTTCAGACCTTCATTAACAGTTGTCTTCACTCAATACCACTCAAGATCAGATGGCCTGCCAGTAAAGATCACCAACAGGGTGGGATCTCTGGCAATGAGCGAACCAACCAACACAGCAGGAACCGATTGTGAAACAAATAAGCAGGAAGAAATGGAGATGGATTGGCTGGCCATACACTGAGGAAACCGTGAAGTGAGTGACATCACTAGACAAGTCATTTCTCGAGTGGAACCAGGCCGAAAGGGAAGCGGGTGGGTGGCGAGTTGGTCGTGAGTGCATGGGTGAGGGTGACTTGGAGGAGGTTATGTGAAGAGGAGATGAAAGTATGTGGTCAGACTTGGAGCGGAGTGAAAAAGTTGGCGGAAAACAGAAGGCAATGGAGACTTGGGCAGCTGAAGCCCTATGTTCCTCTAGGAGTTAAAGGATATAATAATAATAAAATGATGACTTCACTATGAGACAAAATTTACAGTTTACAGTTTATTTAGGGTAGTAGGCTATATGCCTGTGTTAATCCTTTCGATTTATTGCATACAGGAGGTCCAATCTCGCCTTGAATGAATCAACGGATGGCGCTGATACGACGTGTTCCGGTAGGGAGTTCCAATGGTTCACAATTCGATGCGAAAAACGGATTTCCAGACGCAGACGATTCGACCGTGGTTTTTGAACCTTGAGGTGATGTCCTCGCAATTGGTTGGTGCTAGAAGGAAGAAATAATTTAGATAAATTAGCTCCAAAATCATTTCTTAGGATACGGTATGCTAGTATTAGGTCACCCCTAAGTCGTCTGTATGACAGTGGAAATAAACCCAGTCGACTTAACCTCTCCTCATATGACAGGGTTGAGAAACCCTTTATTAGCTTAGTTCCTACTCTTTGCACCCTTTCTAATAAGTCTATTTCGTATTTGAAACACGGGCTCGCTGCCTGGATCCCATATTCCAAATGAGGTCTGATATAAGTCGGATATAATATACGAAATATATCAGCGTCAAAGTTCGCAAAAGCCTTGCGTATGGCCCATAACATTCGAAAACCCTTAGTGGCTGCAGTTCTACAGTTTGTTGCTGTTTTCAAGTCATGCTGCACAACCACTCCCAAGTCCTTGTACTCAGTGACCACTGGGAGAGTAATGCCATTCATTGAGTAATTGTGCACGTGACTATGGGATACATGCATAACTACACTCTTGCTTAAGTTAATCTCCAAGGCCCAGTGCTTACACCAATCACTTAACAAGTTTAAATCTTCCTGCAAAGCAAGTTGATCACTGTCATCGTGCAAAGCCCTCCATATCTTGATGTCATCAGCAAACAGTAAGCAGGATGACTTAACTACCGATGGAATCTCATTAACATAAATCAGGAAAAGAAGTGGGCCTAGAATTGTACCCTGAGGAACGCCACTCTTAACCGATTCCCATGTTGATAAAACCCCGTTAACTCGTACTCTTTGTCTTCTGTCCTTTAGAAAGTCTTGAATCCAGTCGGTAACCACTTTATTGATTCCCAGACTACCTAACTTTACTAGAAGACCTGAATGAGAAACCCTGTCAAACGCCTTGCTAAGGTCTATGAATATGGCATCCACCGGTATATTAGCATCAGCTGAGCTTGCCCAACTTTCTCTGGCCAAAAGAAGGTTGGTCAAGCAAGAATGACCTGCTCTAAAACCGTGCTGTTCCACAGCGAAAAGTTTGTTCCCTTCAATGAACTGAATGATAGCATCACGAATTATTCTTTCTAGTAGTTTAACAACAATACTGGTCAAACTAACAGGACGATAGTTCTGAACTAAGTTTCTAGATCCGGTTTTGAAGACCGGACTAATGATGGCATCTTTCCAGTCTCTTGGACATTTAGACTGGTCCAGAGACATATTGAAGATTACCGACAATGGCTCGGCTATGCTTTCAGCCAATGCTGTTAATATACGTGGGTGGAGTTCATCAGGGCCACTGGACTTACCAGGATTGAGCCTTAGAAGCCACTTTAGGACAGTATCCTTTCCAATGTATAAGGGTGCCATTTTCAAGTTACCTTCTGGAAAATTTACAAAGCTGGTATCAATATTATCAGAGAATACTTGACTAAAGTGCTTGGACAAAGCCTCAGCCTTGGTCAAGTTATCCTCAGCCATGTTTGTCTGGTCATCTTCAAGCATAAGAGGTGGGATAGCATCACTCTTACGTGTTCTTCTCTTGATATATGAGAAGAGTCTTTTTGGGCAGCCTGGTGAACTTTTAACTAACTGGGTTTCGTAAGCTATCCTTGACTGGTGGATCAAAGTTTTACACTGGTTTCTGGTTTCACAGTATTTCAGCCGGAACTGCTGTAGCCCAGTAGAAACAAAGAGATTCCAGAACCTTTTTCTCCGTCTCAGGAGTGTTATAGCTTGTCTATTTATCCATGGTGGCCGATTTGTTGGCCTTTTAGGAACCCTCCAGGGGATGAGATCAGTGGTAACCCTCTCAAGTGTATTCTTAAATCTATCCCATTCATCTTCAATGGATGAGACAATGTTGACTGACCAGTCGGCAGTTGAAGCACGCTCCTTTATAGCCACTATGTCAGCATGCCAAACACTAGGCCGGGATTTGGGTTGAAAACTGACTAAATTGCCAGCCCTTAAGTTAAAATCTAACACCCCATGATCACTGTTTGCTAGAGGTGGATGAATAACTAGACCATCCACGTCGTCGTTGTCATGAGTAAGCACTAAGTCCAGCAAGGAAGATCCTTGGGTAGAACCGAATCTTGTACTACCTAAGACATGTTGTGTCAGGGCATTTTCCATGGTTGTCAAGAGTAACCGGCTGTCAAACTTATCAGCGGATCCTGGAGATGTGACAGCTACCCAGTCTATATGAGGTGCATTAAAATCACCTAGAATAAGACAGCTACTGTGTTTACTCCATTGTTTGAGGTGATCTAAAATGAAGTCATCACACTGACAATAGGGACTTCTATACAGAACTCCAATGAGTAGAGTGCCGGTTGCAAAGCTTACTTCACAGCTAATTACCTCACCTGTCCCACTGTCATGAGCTTCAGATTTCACGGAACGAACATGTAGGGAGTTGTTGATGTACAGAGCAACCCCGCCACCTCTACGACCCTTAACTCTGTCGCTGCGCAAGCAACTAAATCCGCATAGCTCAGGTGTGTCATCTAATCCCGAAACCAGCCATGTTTCAGTAATGGCCACAATACCTGGGCTAAGGTCTTCTACTAATACACCTAGCTCGTGAAATTTGTTCCCGATACTACGTATATTAGTGTACACTACCTTCAGGCTTCCTATGCGGTCTGGCTTATCCACACAGGTCTTGGAAGCATACGTTTCCAAGACCTGACTATTTGAAAACCCACCAGTTTAAGGTTAGTCTCACCATTTTTACGTCTTGTTTCTAGCTGGGACAAAACTTCTTTTCGTTTAAGTCTGTCTTCAAGAGATAAATCAGGTCTGGCTGAAATTCCTGACCCGGCAAGGTTGTGTACATTAGCCAGTAGATGATTCCGTTCATCAGGAGAACCTAAGACTACTTTAAGCAACCTACGCTGACTAGAACATTCATCATCTCTTTTGCCTATTCTAATCAGCTTTTTAATCGATACTCCAGGGAAATTCGCTGGGAGCATCTTCCTTATAATACTACTCACTAATTTAAGGTCGTGATCGTGCCTTTTCACGGGATCAGATTCTTTGGACTCTTCCAAATTTCCAACAATTATGTTAGAGTCTAAGGAGAGCTTGTCGTATTTAGCAGTGGCTACGTCCTTTCTCACCACTATTGATGCAGCCTGGCTACAGGTGACAGACGTTTGCCTACCATCAATATTACTATATTTCTTCCGACTGCTTATTTTTGTTACCCATTTATCATCTGCCTGCAGTTGCTTCTCAGGGCTGCTGCAGTTTTTGATGGTACAATCAAGATCAGTGTCTGCACCACCTTCATGGTGAACTTCGCTTACGGTGTTCTCTGGTTCTGAGATGCTGTTTACAGCTTCCGTTTTGTTACCTTTTCGCTTACTAAGACGCTTCGAACGCCTAGTAGGTTTTACTTCCGGGGTAACTGGGATAGTAACCGCCGGTGTGATAACATTCATGATGGCACTTACTGCTTCATCTTCAGACGGGCAGTCCGTGTCACTCTTACTAGCCACGCTATCATCAGGAAGTTCCATGGCTTTAGACAGCAGTTCGTGAGCCTCCCTTATTAAGGTCATCTTTGGGGAGCAACACATTCTGCACATCCAGTGGGATGTTGGAGCAGTACAACGTTTGTATGCAGCTGGACGTAATCCAGTACACATCTTATGATACCACTTTTCACAGTTATTACACTGTATTCCATCATCTACCAAAAAGTAACACTCCGCCCTATTACATTTATGTGGTACTTTTGACATAATGAACTTCTACTGGAAACAGCCAAGACAATTTACCCAATATAGACTATATAAGTGGTTAAAATCAAAACTTAACAGACAAAAGTCAAGTTAAAGTTTTTTTAAATGTTCTTGAAGTGAATAACACAACAAAACAGCGATTTGTCAAAAACGTGAAATACGTGAAAAAAGCACTCCCTTTCAGTAATGTGCAGTTGCCAGTTAAATGGTCATATTGGACATTTTGTATAAGAAATAATCAGTCAGTACTATGCCTTATTCACGTCAGGATCTATTAGATGCTCAGAATGATTAATACAAATGAAAATTATAGAAAATAAGGTAACTAGGTCAAAATGTGTCTAAAGTTTTCGTATAGTTCTTCTCTGTATGTAATTGTGATTTTATATATATTTTTTGTAAAAAGATGATTTATTATATGATAAACTTCTCTAACAATGTGTATGTTTATTAAGTATTACTGGAATAGAGATGTAACATTGTTTATTGTTGTGCGTCGGCGGCATAGCGATTAGGACGCTCACCGACCATACACATGGTCCGGGGTTCGATCCCCGGCCACAGAACGCACTCCTTTACCTCGCTAAGCCAGAAATAATGCTGGTAAAGGGGAAAGATTTGTCATGAAACCAGCAACCTCATCCTGTAAAAATAACTACCACTGCTACAGAAACTTCAAGTCACTAGCTTGAAGCCCCCCCTATGTTCCACTGGGGAACTTGAAGGAAAATAAAAAAAGGGTAAATAAAGAGGCCGTCGAATGACATCACGCACAGTGCATACCAGCACTCGAGTGGAATCTCGAATGGGAAGCAACCTGTGGGTCGTCGGTGCGAGGGTGACATAGAGGAGATCGTGTGGTGGGTGGGGAGGAAATGAGAAATTACGGGCACCCGTGTGGCCGGCTAGCTAGCTGAAGAGGACTGCAGGAAATAGAAGAAAGTGGAGGCGTGTTGCTGAAGCCCTATATTCTATTTGGAATCCAAGGGAACAATAATAATACAGGGTAAATGAGAAGTTTTATTAATAGCAAAGCATCATGTTATAATGAATGACTACAATCTGCTTCTAAGTAATTATGTTGAAGCGATATGTTTGTTTATTTAAAGCATAAAACGCTAAACTATACATTAGAACAACGAAGCAGTAAGCGCCAGTTTATTAGAGGGAATTCGCTTTAACTTAGAAGGGAAATGATTCTAAGCTAATACTTCTGTAAATTCATTCACATATTAGAACCTTCTATCGGAAGTCGCATAAATAAGCATTGGAAATTGAGCTGCTATGTGGTTGTATACAGTCTAATTCTGAGACATGATTATAATTTATCAAACAAGAGGCGTGTAGCGGCTGGCAGATAAGCCCTAAGAACTGTTTCCATGAGACTTGAGTGTTCTCATAGAAGTGGAAAGGCGAGCGCAACTGTTCCACACATTCAACCTGACTGGTATATAATTAGGTTCATCCAAGGGGGCTATAAAACTCTGGCTCCAGACTTAAGGCATATAAGCTCCGGAATGCTAGAGGAACGAATGGCGTGTTTTGGCCACCAGCAACCATGAGAACGGAGCTCCTAAGAATCCTCTGCTACCATCTGTCTTGGTATGAACATCCGGGCAGTATCTCAGCCCTCGAACAAATCATGGGACAACAGTCAATGAGAGACTATACTGACATGTTCACTATCACAGGCTACCTCTGTATTGCACGCATTATTTAAGGGGTCGTCATCTGAGGACACGGAGCCTGCAACCCAATGTAGGGTAGACCGTTAGGCTTTTATTCTTGACTGATCTTCCCAGTGTTACGAAACCAACAAGAAAGGTTTCGGAGGATGCTGCCCCTATAAACTATCCATCTCGATTTTTGGCTGACAGAAAACTTCAGTTTGACACACCTATTTTCCGAAAGCCACCCACTGTGAGCACCAATGAATGGTGTATTACAGTTAACTTAAAAAAATTCATTTCAGCTTGTTTCTGTCGCTTCAACATCGCAAACCTACAGTTCAATACCCGTTGACACGTAAGTTCAATTTCATTTCAAATATTATTTGCAGGTGCCCGAGGACTGAGGAGACAGTTGCCTTGACATACGGTTGTTTGGAAGAGTTAAGGGCTATGCATGAAAGCCAGTCACAAATGGAGTCACCTGTCTCTGCGATTGAGGCTAAGGTCTCGTGACTCCAAGCGGTCGACAACATGGACCAGAATGTCTCCTGTCTGAATTCTGTTCGTCTTGAAGTCTTCAGGCAAATGGACAGCGACACCGTTATGTCATACTTTGAGACGAAACTGTCCAACGAGGAATACCGTTGTAGTGTGTCTGCCGACCTTGGCACTTTAGTTGACAGCAGTGTTCAAAGCTCCGTTGGTCGTATCATGAATGTTTTGCTGTAGCTGCTGCTAAGAAGAAGAAGAAGCAATTCAAGGACACTAAAACGTGTAACCTTGTGATCCGTAAGTGAATTTTGTTTTCGCTGTATTTTTTATGAACTGTTAACAGTTATCACCAACAAGGCAGTGCTGATACACGTAGCATAGTGGACGCCATCGTGACTGCCATTCAACGTTGATTCCATAAAAGTCGCGACAGGTTGAAGTCGAGAATAAGAAAACGCCGACGTTCCCCTCTGGCAGTTCTCTATTTTTTCCAAGTTTTATTTTCAGATCACCACCGACGAAAACAAGGAAAACATACCAAATACAGAAAGCACACGGATGAATATTTATGGTGATTCATATGGTCTTTGACTTTTATGATATGCCGAAGCATTGTAAATTCATTTGCTAAGAATATTAAATATATGCTTCATTAAAGTCAACTGATTTCTGATATCGTAAGTCGTCGAGCTGCTGCCAGTTTACTTCTTTCTGAGACGAGCTGTGTACATAACAGGTTTGCCTCTGTCTTGGCTGTTGACTAAGAGTTCAATACGTAACCGTAGGCGTATAGTCCAGGTCTTTAGTCAGCCTTCAAAAGTTAGGGTACAGTGCAGAATGTTCGGGGAAGGTCTCAGGCACATCGCAGAATGTTTGGGGCTAGCTTACAGGGCTTGTCCCACGTTCAGCTGTGCGCCCGAATAAAATGCCAACTTGGTGTTCTCTCATTTTATTTTTATGCATAAACTTTTTACTTTTATCACCTTTACTATTTCTGGCATCATCACTCTTCTCCGTTTTTCTCTACTGTGTGAAATCTCAACCATTCCACTCCGTTTTAGTCTGCTAGTCAGCTACCTTCAGTGGAATATCTAAAACAGTTAACCTGAAACCTCACGCTGCGTTCAAACCCACCACCTGAAGTGTTCACCAGCTTATCTAAACTAGACAACAGGTAAGTGTGGCCAGAACACTGAAAAACCTCGTTGTCGATGTAAGCTGTATTCTGCTTAGGTGGTTCGAATACCTCTATCTGTAGGTTCGAATAGTGTGTGCCGCCTGTGGTCATTCTAGGATAATGTGTCGATGGCATCTGATTTATCTGGTATCGATGCTGCACTAATAGCTGGGGCTGGAGCTTCATTGCTCTATCAAATCACTAATAACAGTCGTTTATGTATTGAGGCTAGAAGGTCGCACCATAATAAAAGGCAACCAATTCCGTCTGACTACCAATTATTTGTAGACCGGATGAGTTTTTCTATCAGCTGAGCCAGCTTGTGAAGTAGGTGTTTCAGACAGATATCGTAGTGTTAGCTCAAAACTAGAACACACAAGGTTCAGAGGACAATAGTTTAAGTGGACAATGGAAACTACTTATACAAAAGCGTTTTTTAGAATTAGAAATAATATGGCGAAATGTTAGGACATATTACAATAAAAATAGAAGTAGGGTTCTGTCAAAATTGTAGAATATAAAACTGTATTAGATAAATTGCTTTGATATAACACACTGCCATACCGTATTTATCAGATCTTACAGTTAGTAACACAGAGTACTGAGTAGACGTGTTACCTCACCAGGACAAAAAATGTAGAGCAGCCGAAACACTGGTCTAAAAAGGATGAACGTGTTTTGGATCCACACGGACAGAGGTCAGATAGTGAGGACAGTCTTCTAAGGCTTTGTGGGGATACCAACCAATTTCTGGCCATCATGAACTCCTGTCACAGCTATCTCCGTACCACTACCTGGCGTCCTTCCTCTCCCACTCAAACCTGGGATCAAACTGCTTTCAGTTGCTGATGACATAGGTGCATTCAGGACTGCAGCTTAAGCGGCGCATAGATTTTATTCGTGCTTTTGTGTGTGCCCGAATCGCCTTGCTATTGGTGGTAATAATAAATTCTGTCCTCAGTGCGTTGATTTAAGCAAACTGGTAGCTGCAGTACCAAACAGAACTAGAGTCAAGGCTAGCTGGCAACTCCACTCACCCTCCAAATAGTATAGATAAACATTGTCTGCACCTGAAAAACTATGAAAATGGTAGTTTTATAGGTTTAAGAGAGTGATCTGCTAGAAACCATTGGGTTTCTCGGAGTTTTTATTTTGCAATTTATGGTTACCTGCTTACTCATTCCTTTAGATAGCTAGCATAACAGAATGTGCGAGGCTCTGATGATTAAGACTGAGCATCGTCTGTGTAAGAACCACGAGTTCTGCTGGTCAGAGCGCGCATTCGAGATAGAATGGGCAGCTGCAGGTAGCAACACCGGTATGCCGTTATGTCTCATTCGAGCCACCGGCATCAAGAAGTATGATTTCAGCCGGAAGGTTTGTGAGGCAGATAATACTTTAGTTAAAAACAAAAACAGACCTCTGCAACACTGAGAGGAGTGCTCGAAGAAATAATTAAGCTGGAATGAATCCATCATCGTGTGTATCCTTAAAGAAGGCCTATGAAACATGTATGATGGTCACAGGGGAATTAGTTTGCTACCGATCGCATCTAAGATATTGGCCGTTATCTTGCTGTTCAGGCTGCGTAGAGTGAAACACGTGAGGTATTGATTCATAGGGAGCAAGCTGGTTTTCGTTCAGGCGGTGGATGCATTGGTCATGTGTTCACTCTTCATCACTTCGTCAGTTGCTACAGCATGGTATTGTGTGTAAGCAGCCGATTTGTTTTCTGATATTAGGGTTATCTTAGATTCGTTTTACAGAACGGCTTCTAGAAGCGTCTATTAACGAAGTGTTCCTGAGAAGTTTGTTAACAGCCTATACAAAAGCACCGATTTTCCCGATTAGCAGTGGCGGTAGGCAGGGTTGTCCAATCTTACCATCTCGCCCCAACGTTTCTGTCGATAATATTCTGGAAACCCTTCTGAAGAAGGTGCCTAGTGGTAGTGTGAATCTCCTGAAGAAAGAAGATTCACCTCCAGTATTCAGAAAATATCGTCCTAAAGAGATACTGTCTGTTTGATTGAATTTCAGCGTAGAACTTTGCTGAGAATTTCAGTAATTCAAGTTGCTATGCCCCATACAGCGCACAAGGCAGAGAAAAAGGGAATTTCGTAAAGTCTTTAATGAGCAGAAATGTTCACGAGGATAAGTGCATCCAGAAACGCGAGGGTTTAGTGGACATGAGATTAAAAAGAGTGAATTCATCTGCCCCACTGAGAACGTTTTCAAAATACGTTACCAAGAGTCTCAGGTCATTGGTTCTTAGTATCCCAAAGACTTTAGCTACATAGTCGACACTTCCCTACATTTCTGGTTCAGGCTACTCTCAGTGATGTCATGAACTGATGCGGGGTTTTGGTTTGACTTTCTCTAACTCCTTTTCAATCCAAACATATGTTTTCCATCACTGGTCGACGAGGAATGTAAGGGAGGACTTGAAATGTGTAACGCGTGTTCTATCCACCACAACCGAGGTAGTGCTACGGTCTGATCGATTGTTCTGCCGTGCCTCCTGACCACTCACTACAATATACTATTTCACATGGGAGGTAGAACTAAACACCTATTGTCGAAGATAGCTACTCTTGCACTTTCAACGGTCACGTCTCACAGATAGAGTGAAGGACGGAGAGAACTACTGCATAATACACATGGATATCACATGTACCCCAGAGATGACCTAAATCAGCAAGAGACATATGAACCTTTTCTAACCTTGTTGAGATTCTGTGAGCAACTAGTTGACTAGAGCTGATGAGCCTTCGCAAATAAATGGAGTGGTTAACACACTCAATCATCCCATTCCCTATCTTTGAAATAGTAGTCAGTGGGGCATTATCCCACAGGGGAAAGTCGTGTGCCAAAGATACTAATTAGTTTGCTCAAAGCGCTCAGGAGATTTTACGTTTTATCAGCGTCATCTAGATGGGCTGCATCATCAGAATGCTCGAAATCGACTGCATTGTATTCTGGTGACATGCAAATCTACAGGCCGCTAAGTTCCATCTTGAGATGGGATAAAAGAGAAGTGCAAATGATTGGCATCTTAAACGTAAACCATTGATCTTAATCACTTTTGGTAACAGCCATCCGTAGGCGCTTACACGGTTGGGTGAGTTTTAGTGGAGTGCTCTGGTGCGTCCTAGTACCCCTCTGTCAATACAGTTAAATGCTCCTTTAGGGCCAGTGACATATACCAGGTGTAGTATGTCTGTGTTCCCGTATTTGTTGAAGGCCTCCGTCTAAACCTAAAGTTTAACTGGTTTCCACATGTGGTTTTCTCCCAAACACCGAGTAGTCTAGGCGGAATTTTTGAACCTAGGACTTAGAATACAATATCAGTCAAACTAATCCCACTTTGAATATCACAGGGAGATTTGTCTTGTTATAAATTTGGACAATGAGTGGCCAACACCACTCTAACCATGCCTAGTTTACCAGCTTGCTAGTTTTCTAGTAGGTCCCAAGCCTGAGTAGAAAGGGGGGATTGGCAAGGGGCTAGTGACCTTACTCCAAACTGCTACAGAAACTTCAACGCACAGAAAATATATTGAAAATGCAAAAAACTTATTCCTCGTTGTAATAGGAGAGGCAAAATTACACAACAGGCTGGTGAAAGCCTTCGGGAAGCAAGTTAGCCGATGTATCTTCTCTCGATGAAAGCAAAAATAAGAATGGGGACGTGGAATGTTCGTACAATTCACGAGGCTGGCTGGTAAGGCTGCCCAGGTAGCCAGAGAAATGAGAAGATATAGCTTAGAAGTGCTGGGTATCTGTGGGAGTAAATAGAATGGATGCGGAGAATCTAAATAGTCAACTGCAGAGTCAGTAATCTACTCTGGCCCGGTCACCCAGACGGCTACCAAGAGCACACTGAGGTAGTGAGTGAGTGGCTATCATGATGTCACCAGTTGCAGATAAAGATCTAATGCAATGAGAACGAATCTCCTCCTACACGATAATGACAGCATGATTCAATTGAAAAGAAAGGACGGAAGGTTACAGTTATCATGCAATACTACACACAGCGCTACAAACGACGCTGAACAAGAGAAGAAGGAAGATTTTTATGGACAGCTGTAAGCAGTAATAGACAGCATGCCAAATGGTGACATCAAAATTCTGATGGGCAATATGAATGCCGGCTGAACTGGGAGGAGATAATACTGGAAGAGAACTCATCATTAGTCGATAGGTTCTCAGCCGGAGAAATGAAAGAGAACGGAGAATTATTCGCAGACTTCTGTGCTCTCAACGATTTGGTAAATGGAGTCAGTATGTACAAATACAAGGATACACACAAGGCAACACAGATTTGGCCTGAAGGACATACGACAAACAAGATAGAGTTCAACTCAATCCCAAGGAAGTTGAGATGCAGCCTGCTGGATACAAAATCGAGGAGGAGAGCACATATGAACTCAGACCATTAGATAGATCAAGGAACTTTCAAGGTGAAGGTAAAATCTTTCACAGCAACTGGAAACAGGCTATTGTGATTCAAGTTCAACATTCAGAAGCTGAATAACAAAACTACAAAGGATAACTACCTTCACTACAGATCAGATCGCAGCAAATTCGGAGACACTGCGTGTTATCACCGAGGAAACCTGCATGGAAGAACATCGGAGCTCTCAGAAAGCGATGTCCAAAGAAACATGTACAAATGTTCTAGGAAAAAAGAAGAAGCACGACAAGGAATGGTTCTCAACTAATACCTACCTGGAAGCTAACAGACGAGAGAAGAGGAGGATTGTGAAAGGGAAGGCTCAATGCAAAGATGGGCAACAGAAGAGGAAGGGGAGTTCTCAGCAATGTACACTGCAATTAATTAGGAAAGAAGTGAAGAAGAGTGCTAGGATAGACAATTCTACAACACACACACACACACACACTGGCAACTGAAGCAGAAGAGGCAGGCCGCAGGTAGAAGAGGCCTCGGAACATTATACTAGATAATCAGGTCTCTATCCGGAAGAGATCAACCCAGATAAAGAAATCAATTAAAGACGCTCAAGGGAACCTGATTACCAAAGAGGAGAAACAAGTAAAGCGGACCCAGAGACTGCAGCAGATATGTTGACGCCATCACTGCAAAAGGTTTGGAAGGAAGGAAAGGTTCATATCAATTGGAAGAAAGGCTACCTCGTCAAGCTACCAAAGAAGGGCGACTTAGACCTGTGCAAGAACTGGTGTGAAATAAGGCTGCTGTCCACCCACATCAAGTAAAATACCAATTCGCATTATCCTAGAAACAAATAAGGATGCACCGGATACAGAAATCCGTCAGCCATGGAAGAAGCTGTATTCAGAAAAGGCAAATCATGTGCTGGTCAAATTGCAGCTCTACGCATTGTCATCACAGAATAAAGCATAGAATGGTAGTCAAACCTCTACCCTGCCCTTATCAACTTTGGAAGAGCCTTTGATAGCGTTAACCGCGAAGCAATGTGGAAACTGCTCCAACACTACGGGGTGCTCTGCACCAAATTTGTATCAACCTCGTTCAATAGCTGACTATGTGACAGTGGTACGTGTCAGGTGATCCACAATAGGAAACTCAGTGAGGCTTTTGAAGTGAATATTGAATTAAGACAAGGCTGGCCGCTTATTATCATCAGTGATATTATTAATTGCGGTGGACTGGATTATGCGTCAGACTGTGTGTTGGAATTAAGAAGACAGGAATACTCTGGACCACTGACAAAATGACTCTAGAAGATCTCAATTTCGCATGTGAATGATTCACTTCTAATGTCACACAAACTTGATGACTTGCAGGTGAAAACCAACAAACTGGAAGCAAAGACTGGCTGTCATCAAAGACAAGAAACCAGGTGGACACAGAGAAGATTGAGGTGGTGAAGATAACCAACCAACAACTAAAACACGCAGCAACAACAAACACCACCAGTCACGATCAAAGGGCAAAAACCTGAGAGAGGAAGGTTACTTCCTTCCCTTACCTGGGAAGCATCATTTCAAATACAGGAATTTGGAACGGATGAAGATGTCAAAGCTAGTCAGCCAGAATCGGAAAGGAAAGATACACACGCCTTCATCGACCTGAAACCAGTTTGAAAATCTTATGCCCCCGGCATAAAGACCGACATTCGAATTTTCAATCCAAATGTTAATTGAGTCAGTCAGTTGTTCTATATACGGGTTAGAAACATGGGCAGCGTGTCACGAGAAGGATTTCCAACAAATTACAGACTTTTATCCACAGCTGCCTTCACTGGCTACATAATGAAGATCAAATGGCCAGCCATAAAGCATTAGGGACAAGAAACTCTGGCTGGCTAGCTGGGAGTAAACCAACCAAGAGCCGATCGCTCAATAAGTATGCAGGAGATGGCGATTTGAGACAGCTTCTGTAACTTCAATTACAGTTTTAGCTCAGGCGCCTACATTCCATTCAGGTAACTGATGGTTGCTGGATGAATTTAGTATGGCTGTGGACTAGTTGAATTTCTCATAGAAGTCTCCCCTCCCAACATTCCAGCCTTCTATCCTGAGAGGTAATTAGGGCCTGTTTCTTCTCAGAGATTGTCTCGTTTATCATTTATCCTTTACACTTTCTTCCGAGATGAAAGCATGTGGGCAGACGTGGAGCCAGGTGAACACGTTGGCAGATAATCGAACGCAATGGAGACGTGCAGCTGAAGCCCTTTGTTCCTCTGGGAACTAAAGGAAACAATAATATAGGGTTATTACTTTCTGACTTCATTGACTGTGGAGGCTGGTTTCCTATTGAAATAACTGAAATAGTAGGATCATTAGTGTTAGCTGAGTTCAAAACCTACCAGCAAATGATATCCCTCCTATAATTTATTACATAAAATCAATAGTCATATTTCTACCTCATTGTTGACACGAATACAGAAAATGAACTGGATGCTTGAACTTCGAGGAATGACTAACATTTCGATGTACTCATATTTCAATTGCATAAATAAATTAGGCATACAATATATCCATTTTTCATTATGTTTTGCATATGCTCTTTGTTGGCAGTTTAAAGACGCCATCATTCGTGGAAATTCCTTAAAAAATAAGTTGGACATCTGGAGTTTGTGAGGATTTTGGGTTATTACGGAGAAGTTTGGGAGTCATCTTTGGGTTACTAAGGATTTGGGGGTATTCTAAGAGGAAGTGCCGAAATCCCCCAAAATGCCACCAAATATTTTTATTTGGGCTGCAATTATAGTAAGTCTTTTGCACCATCTAGGTGCAAAGTAATGTTGTCAGACTGATAGGAGCCTGTATCTGCGCTTATCTTCTCAGGTGGGTCAATTGAGGTCGTCGGTAAGTTCGTGTATGTAGGTAGTTGTGTAACGAATGGCATCTCTAGCCACCACTAGCGTCTTTAGCCTGGCTGTCAAAGGTCGGGTTCGCTACACTACGGTGCGCGAAGTCTCACATTATGCCCGTGAAACCTGATTTCATTGAGGTGAAGAGACTGTGAATGTTCGATCCTCGCTGCTGCTGTCGAATTCCATGATGCTGAAGGCACCATCATATAAGTAATTATGAGGTCCAGAATCGTGTTTTTTTATCTTACATTTAGTGTTGTTATATTGCAACACTGACTTCGGTGGCTTGGACATGTACTACAAATATCATCCTAGCAACTGTTATATGGTTCGCTGTTTCATTGGCTTGGGACTGGGTGGAAAAAGGAAAGTTGGTCAGCATGTAACTGAGCACCATGGAATAAAGGATATCTGTAAATCACGACTCCCTGGGTAATTCCAATCGCAGGCTTGAGATGTTGTGATTTATAGCCAAGAACATTAATCGGTGGTGAATATGATGCGATTTCTCCCTTTTTTCCCTTTCTGGAAGTAAATTAAGGTAAGGAAACCTACATTTAAGTGCTCCTGAAAAGCACGCTTAATTGCTTTGTGGATATTGTCCCCTGTTTACTCTGTTTCTATTTTCCTTATATTATTGTTTTTAATTTTTGTGTGTTACATCTGTTGGCGCCCATATTGTACCGTTTGTACCTTAATAGTAATATATAAGGTAGGGTAAATACACTAAACTTTGAAACAACTATTCATGAGGTTTAACCCCTTCTCATGACTGTTATACATGTTATTTCTATCGGAAAGCAGCTGCAGATTCTTAGAATATTAAGTTGCTCATAGGGAACTGAGTTAAATATTCAAGTTTACTTCTGTTTCATTTTTCCTATCACAATGTTTAGTATAGAAATGTAGGTTATCCGGAGGCCTATTCATAAACTAACTGTACATGCACATCAATCATCACTGGTAAAGACTTTAACTCAGTGATGCAGGTTTAGAAATTGGGTGGTAATGAGATATCTTCAGCAGCCCAGATAAATATAAATAGGTATCAAAAAGCCTCCTGTCAACGCCAAGTAAAATCCTGAGTCGCATTATCCTGGAGAGAATAAAGGACCCACTGGATACAGAACTCCGACCAAAACAAGTTGGCTGGATTCAGGGAAGGCAAATCATATTCTGACCAAATCGCAACTCTACGCATCATCATCACAGAACAAAGCATGGAATGCCAATCAAACCTATACCTCAAATTTATACACTTTGAGAAGGCCTTCGACAGACAGTGTTGACCGCGAAGTAATTTGGAAACTACTGGAGTACTACGGCGTACGGTGCCCAAATATTCATCAACCTTATTCAACAGCTGCTGTACGACAACGGCGGCACATGTCAAGTGATCCACAACGGAAAACTCAGTGAGGAGTTTGGAGTAAACACAGGAGTCACACAAGGGTACTCATTATCACCAATGAATGATATTCCTAATTGTGGTCGACTGACTGGATTATGCGTCAGACAGTGAGTGGGAAGCGAGAAGATAGGGATACCCTGGCCCGACGTGAAAAACCTAGAAGACCTGGATTTCGCGCGTGGATGATTTATGTTTGATGTGACACAAACAAAATCGAAGACTTACAAGCGAAACCGACCGACGAACTGGTCGAAGAAGCAGCCGGCGAAGACAGGACTCCATGTGAACATAGACAAGACGGAGGTGATGAAAATAACCACCAACAACAATAACAACGACAGCAGAAACATCCAGCGTCAATCACCATCAACGTGTGGGAGGGATTGGAACGAGGTTACTTCATTCACTCACTTATCTAGGGAGCATTGTCTCAACTATAGGAAGTCGGAACGGACGAGGATGTCAAATCGAGGCGAGAATCGGGAAGGCGAGAAACACACACATTCATCAACCTGAAACCAATCCAATCTGGAAATCTTCGTCACTCAGCCAGAATCAGCAACAAAATTCGGTAGGATTTCCAATACAAACGTCAAGTCAGTCAGTTCTTCTATACGGATCAGAAACTTGGCGGGTGGGTCACAAAGAATATTTCCAACAGCCTGTTGCAGACCTTCATCAACAACTAACTGTCTTCGCTGGCTCTATACTGAATATCAGATGGTCGGGCCGGAAAGAATCACCAACAAGAAATTATGGGAAGGAACAAACAAAACAAGAACCAATCGCCAACCAAGAAACATGCAGGAGAAAGTCGAGATGGATTGTACAGTCTCTCGCTGAGGAGGCCGCCTCTGGGTGACATCGCGCGCGGGTCAGGCAATTGCTTGAGTGGAAACGGGTCGAAAGGGAAGCGGCGTGTGGGACGTCAGTGCGAGGGTGGGTGACATGGAGGATATCGTGTGAAGATGAGTTGAAAGAGTATGGACTAACATGGATGCGGGTGAAAAGTACGGCAGAAGGAAGACAGAAGTGGCAAGTGGAGACGTGCAGTTGAAGCCCTATGTTCCACTAGGAACCCAAGGGAACAATAATAATAACTTTTCATTGGAATCGGTCAAGTTTATAGTCAAATTTTTTTCAACCCTGAATATTTAGTCAGTTTTACAATAGACAGCGTTTATACAGTTTGTCTCATACACGATTAAAATAGTGAGAAATGGTAATTAGGTCAACTTATGTTATGTTATACAGTATTTGAATATGCTAAGATCACTAGTTAGTTTATTGTTTGTTGTAGAATAATCAATACGCGTTGTTCACTGTTCATGTCATGAACTTAGTCATACTTCTGTGGTGAAAAAAACTCCATCGTATTTAGGTATTTCCACTTTTACCACCTTTCCTCAAAACTGTTAAGTTTTATTTTATTATTTTTTTTATTTTTTGATTTACAGCTTGATTCCACACTGTATTTTTGGCCCAAGTATGGAATTTTCAGCATGGATATCGGTAGCCCGAATTTCGCAGGCCGACCATAGATATCAGGTGTGCGTCGGCAGGGGATATATACAATGCATATAAACGATAAAAGTTTATAGGAATAATGACTAATTACACAATTCAGTTGGGTATCTATACACCAGGAGATCATACCTAAATGATGCTAATGCATTGTAAAAAAATCATATTTGCAGAAAATTATCAATTCATTTTGGTGGATGTTGACCAGCGGTGGAATCCAGGATGCACACTTTGTCCTACTTGGGACTCGTCAATTTAAAACAAACAATGACTGACACACGATGCACAAGTAGTGGCTGCCATGGTTCAAGTGGTCTAGTGGGTAACCGCTTTGACGTTTGAAATGATGGTCACTGTGTTCGACCCTCAATGGGGAAGCCCTCGCTCACTGGGGAATACAGGTGCCTCCAGTTGACGAGTCCCAAACAGGACGAAATGAACATCCTGAATTTCACGACCAGTCACCATTTACCAAATTACTTCAAGCTGATCCTTAGGCATCGTCAATTCACCCTCACAGGGAGCCAACATGTCAACAGAGGCTGAAAATTTCGGTCCAATCAATCAACGGGGAAATCAAAACTGAATTTTAACAAGAAATGATTCGGTTATTTTATTACACATGAAATTAAAGGAAAAAGCACTTCTTTCTCTGAAGTATTTCCAAAAATATTGATCTACGATGCACTGATCAGTATTCATTTAAAATGAAGCGTTTAATAGTAGAATAAATAAATAAGTTTTGCATCAGATTTTTCCCTGAGTATTCTGTTACTTGTTATTAGAATGAATTTGTTTTTGTTGTGGCAACATATAAACGACTATTTCCGACCAAGGAAATATGTCACAAAACTAAGCGGAATACGTAGGAATCCAGGTATGAAATAACTAAGCAAAGGATGTTGTTGTTTAACAGCAAATTGTAATGAACGCAGATTGATTGGTTTCCTGCCGTCCGGTTCTCTGATGTCGTATTCATCCGCCACATCACAAGTTAGAATGACTTGACCAGCTCTTGAAAACAATTTGTCGCGTTTTTCATTTGCCAATGCGATAATTACTCTGCCAGATAACTGTGGTGTTTCAGCTGTGTACAAGAAATAAAGACAAATAAATTCGTTGGGCTAAATATGCAATTAAAGCATAATCTAGAACAATTCATTGAATTTAACTGAATAGGACGAAATGCGCGTCGTGGATTCCACTGCTAGTCACCATCCACAAATTAAACTCTAATTAAATGCCCAGACATCGTCGAAGTATCTGTACAAGAAGTCGACATGTCAATCTGAGACCGAACAATTCGGTCCAATCAATCGACGGGAAAATCTAAAAAAATTCGAATAAATTAATATAACCCGTTGGATAAGAGGTGGCTCTCGTGGCCCAGGTGGTCTAGTGGATAATACTTTGGCGTTTGAAACTATGGGCACTGGGTTCGAGTCTCGATGGGGACATCATCACTCAATGACTGGGGAATGCAGGTACATCCAGTTGGCTGAAGAGTCTCAGGTAGGACGAAATGCGCATCCTGGATTCCACTGCTAGTCACCACCGACAAACTAAGTTCACTAAATTAACCACCAATAAGTAGTGAAATGGTAACCAGTTAAGCCAACTTATAACTCTGTTAGACATTTGGCGATCAGATGGATAATGTGGTGGCTAGGCTACGTCAAACCATAAACAAGCCATTCTTGTTTACAAGGTTTCATCATGAGCTGACACCAGTTAGAGAACCACTGGAAAACGTGGGAGAACTGGACATCTGTTCCGTCATAGATTGGGACTCTTCAGCATCCGCCGGGATTCGAACCCAGGAACTTCTGGCAGAAGTTAGGATTCGTGGGTCATTGGATCGGGTCCCAGTGGCTTAATGGTCTACGAGCTCGCCTTGTAACCAGAAGGTCCTGGGTTCGAATCACGGTGGGTGCGTACTGATGAAGAGTCCCAAACCAGGACGAAACAGCTGTCCAGTACTCTCAGGTTTTCCAATGGTTCTGTAACCAATGTCAGCTCATGATGAAATCCTGTAACCAACCAAATCTCTACAAACCAACACTTGAAAGGCATTCTTGTGTTTGATGCCTAACACATTATGAGCGATAGAGGTTTTCCCAGTGACTCACTCATTTCAACATAGAACTTTGCAAAGAAGTACAGCGGTTCGAGTTGCCATACTCCATGTAACACACAAAGGAAGAGAAAGGAGAACGATGAAGTTCGAAAGAAGGATAACAAGCAGAAATGTGAGGGAGAAAGAATAGTAAGGTGAAAAAACAATAGGCTTTTAATGGACAGGGCAGATCACAAAGAGTTAATGCATCCGAGCCACTCAGAACAATTTTCAACCATATCACCAAATGTCTCCAGCTTTCACTGGTTCTTAAAATTTTGAGGACCCTAACTAGGAAGTCTACACCTCCCTGCGTGGTTAGCTTACAATAACTATTGTTGATTTTATTGACTGATGAGGCCATGTTTTGGTTTGACCACCACTAGCTCTTTCCAGCCTGATACATCCTATGTCGGCTAACAGTGCCCGTAGTCGAGGAAGGCGATGGCTAGGAGACGTGTGCGACACGTTTCCTAGCCATTTCAATCGATGTAGCTTCACCGCCTTGTTCATTGATTTCCCCTCCTTGCCTAGCACTCGACTGATGCCTGATGTTCCCCAGTGGAACATAGGGCTTCAAGCTAGTGACTTGAAGTTTCTGTAGAAGTGTTTATTTTACAGGATGGGGTTGCTAGCCTCATGACCAACCTTTTCTCTTTACCAGTATTATTTCTGGCTTAGCGAGGTAAAGTAGTGCGTCCTGTGGCCGGGGATCGAACCCCGGACCATGTGCATGGTTGTCGGGCGTCCTAACTGCTATGCCACCGACGCACCAATATTGCATCTAATTTCCTCAAATTATAATTAAAATCAATCACACAGAAAATTTTCCACATTTACAATAGAGGTAGTGTCAAAAACATGCAGCATATAAAATGGAAATAGCAATAATAATGATAACACCTAGGGTAATAATAATAAGAATACAAGTGAAAATTCCCGTTGGCTTGTGTCACACAGTATTGGCAATGTGGTATAGAAATCCTAACATGTTTAAAAATATTGAATATAATGTTCTCTTTACATGATATGGTGAGGGGAAAAACAAAGATTACAGCCGTCATGGAGATAAGTTGGTGTTTGCAATTATGAGAATAAAACAGAGAAGTAACAGGACCATAAATATAATAGAAGTAATAAAAGTAAAACTTGAAGGTATATAAGGATGGATGGAGGAAATTGTGTATTTACTAGATGAAAAAAGGTTAGTTAATTCTTTCCTGACACCATTTTTCACTACATAAAATACGTTCCAAGTATGGTATCATAGAATTTCTATACTTAGACATGCGAGCATACAGTTTTCTGAAGTTACTTCTTGTTCTACCTGATGTGAAAGCTGAGGGTAAAGTAGATGCTCCAAGTCAGACGAAATCTCTTTAGCAAATCTATTGCACGAAGTCAAGTGCCTATCGACAACGACGTTAACTATGTGGTCCACTGGGACACCACTCACCCTACTGACAGTCTTTAGTATTCTACGAATTGTGACATAGTCCTTTTTAAGCAGCAAACCAGGAAAGAATAAGCAGGGGTGAACAATAAAGAAGAATAGGTAGGATGCAAGAGTTTATGAACTGTAAGAGGAGGGGTTGAGTTATACTTGAGTGCCTTAACTTCTTAATGTAAAATGTCAAGCGGAATATTTTACTGGAGATTGCCAAGACATGGGAAGACCAGGAGAGATCGGAAGAGAGAATAAGTTCAGGATATTCGTTTAGAATACGCACTGAACAGTTAAGTTAACAGGTGATAATTTTACTTTTTCGATCTGAGTCTAACGCTATTCTCAAGGGGTATATGAAATGTCCTAGTAAAAACGTCATATTCATCCTTGAGGTGTACTTTGCGGAAGTAGATTAACAGCAATTCACATTCTACTAGGCATTAAGCCTGTTCTAGAGTCCTTAAGTATTAGTAGCTTTAATTTAAAAGTGCACTCTTGATCAATGCTTCATTGGATTTAGTATATTCGTTTAACAAAATATTTTAAATTTTATGTGAGTTTTAATTTTCTTTTTTAATGAAAATTTAATTGGGTCACGTATTTGTACTTTTTAAAAATTTTTTAAAAAAATATTTTCGTTTGATGAGATCAACTTACAGAATTTTGCATTGCTTGATTGCTAACTTCAGACAGTAAAATACAAAATGGCAACGTCTGGAATTGTAGAAGGACATCAGTATCTTTGACCTCACTCGAGAATTTAACTTTAGTGTAATAGACGATCTCATAAAAAAGTTGTTATCAAGCAGAACAAAATGTTTATACAATTTTATGAACTACTCAGATATTCGTAAATAATACACTTTGTTGTTCATATACGCAGTGGTCTACCAGTTGATTAATGGAATCGATCTGCTAATCAATATCACTGGTACTGCTTAAATGCCAGGTGGATAAATGATATGTGACCATCAGTTTGTCATCACGGTAGTTGCCCAGCTAGATATTTACCTGTCAGTGCTGAACATACTGAATTAGGACAGTAGCAGGTAACAAAGTCTGATTGTCAGATTTCTACTCGTATAATGAGCTACGACATAACTTCAGAGAAACACAAACTAGGTCGCACATTAAAAGTTGGTCTACAAAGTGTACATGGAGAAATCTATTTCTTATTGGTTTTGTTAGCCAGAAAAAACACAAGTGAACCTGTTGTCGGTGGAAGTGTTGCTATCGCTAACTCAATTCCAGGCAATTTACATAGGCTCGTATTCTACATCTAGTATAATGACCTTCGTATATCGCCATTATTTTCTAAATAAGGTCAGAGAGTTTTGTCGTTAAGCAAGCGAATTATCACATCCTAGTTTCCAGTGCACATATTGAACTTAATTTCACTGAGACATAAAGTTTCGCTGAAATAAGTAAACGCCTTTTTACAAATAATTTTCATCTCGAAATAATTGCCTCATATGTTATCTAATAAACTGTGCTTTTCTCATGAAGTTGGTATTCGTAGACCATTGGATCGGGTCACATTGGCTGAAGGATCTAGGGGCGTCTCCTTGTAACCAGAAGCTGCTGGGTTCGGGTATTATTATTATTATTATATCCTTTAATTCCTAGAGGAACATACGGCTTCAGCCGCCCAAGTCTCCATTGCCTTCACTTTTCCGCCAACTTTTTCAGCCTGCCCCAAGTCTGTCCACATGCTTTCATCTCCTCCTCACATGACCTCCTCCAAGTCACTCACCCTTGCACTCACGACCAACTCGCCACCCATCCGCTTCCCTTTCGGCCTGGTTCCACTCGAGCGATGGCTTGTCTATTGATGTCACTCAATTCATGGTTTCCTCAGAGTATGGCCAGCCAATCCATCTCCGTTTCTTCCTGTCTATTTGTTTCACAATCGGTTCCTGCTGTGTTAGTTCGCTCCAACCTTGTTGCTGACCTTCTCCGGCCATCTGATCTTGAGTAGTATTGAGCGAAGACAACTGTTAATGAAGATCTGTAGGTTGTTTGAGATGCTCTTCATGACGCGCTGGCCAAGTCTCTGATCCATATGGTGAGTAGCACTGACTGGCTTCACATTGGAGTTGAAAATCCGGATCTTATTTTTGATGCTGACCAGTGAGTGATGTTGACCTCCACACAGACTTCAGAGTAATGAAAGCCTGTCTTGCTTTCCCGATTCTGGCTTTGATATCCTCATCAGTTCCGTCGGCCTGTAGTTGAAACGATGCTTCCCATGTAGGTGGGTGGGTAGGTGAAGGAGGTTGTTTCTTTCACGTTCCTCCCATTTATGCTGGCTGATTGTTGTGTTTTGTTGTTGTTATTGCTGTTGGTGTTGGCCAGGAAACTTCATCACCTACATCTGTTTTCTCTATGTTCACTTGAAGTCCTATCCTCTCTGGATGCTTGTTTTGCCAGCTTGTTGCTTTTCACTTGGGTTCGGGTGCATACTGCTAAACAGTCCCAAACTAGGACTAAACAGCTGTCCAGTACACCCAGGTTTTCAGTTGACTGAACCAGAATTTTACTATCTTATAATATTGTTACTCATAAAACTTGGTAACTAGGTAATTATCAAAATACTGCTGTAACTACATTATTTTTCAAATCTTCTTTATGAACCAACTGTAATCGAAAATTCTACTTGCATTCAATTTGCACCATGAACTAGATTAACGAAGTATTAAAGATACAAAGGCAGTAATTATAGCATTGTATTCATGACACAAAGAATCTGTTCATTGGTAGAAACAAGACAGTAAGCATAAAGAATTGTATCCTGATCGCATATTTGTTGAAAATGTTTCGTCTACTAACAGCTTTCCTAATTTATATGAATTGTATGGCTTATCGTATTAAAATATATTGCTAAGTAATTCAAAACAAATAAGGATTCTGAGTGAACTAGTAGTATATAGACACATTTGTTTCTACGTGTTTGAATGATTTAACAATGTATTTTACACTATATGCTGATATTAAAAACACAGAATTATCATTGTGCAAAATACTAGGGGAACTTACAGAAATAAAAAGGGTTTCCAGAGAATCATGTTTTAATTGATACTTCTTTATTACAATGATCTCAAAGTATAATGTTTACCCAGCAAAAAAACCCTCATTAATACATTTTGCCCTCGAAGTTTATAAAAACCAAGCCTATAACAATTCAAGGCATCAAATAAAGTGTAATTATATTTCAATAGTTTATACACAATGATAAGTTTTGTTATTGGTAATATTTTGAGCAAAATTACCAATAACAAAACTTATCATTGTGTGTATATACTATTGAAATATATAATAATACTTTATTTGATCTAATCCACAATGCTCAAACTTTTTACTGATATTAATTCAAGGTATGTTCTGGTTATATGTGAACCAGTCAAACAAAAATATGTAGAACAGAGTTTTGAGCCTTCACTTCTAGGCTAATTAACATAGTTGGCTTATATAAATAGTGATTGTAATTTGAACCATATGTTAAATGCATTTAATCAGGATTTGTTATGCATCAGCTCATATCACACATTCACATCTCTCCAAAATGTTGGGATTTACCCATTTATGTAGGACTTCGACAGTCAGTCTTTCTTTATACGAACCAAAACCTTTCTGTAGAACCTCAGTCCTATCAAAGTCAATTTTGTGTCCCGTTTTTATCGAATACAGTGCAATCACTGATTTGTTTTCTAACCTCTTCAGGTCTGTAGAGGTCTTTGGAACCATCTGTAGACATTGCTTATGCTCATTCACTCTCATATTTACTTGTCTGGAAGTTTATCGTACACATATGGCGTCACAAACATTCTACACAGTTGATCTGGTACACACAATTCTGTTAGTTTTCTTCTTCTATTTCATCCTTAACCTTCACCAGTGATTAGTGTAAGATGTCAGTTGCACGAGAATACACTCTTATGTCATAGCTGTTAAGGATTCGCTTTATCTCATCCGATGTTTCGTTGTGTTAAGGAATCACCACTGTACCGACCCACTTCTTAGCAAGAGGTTTCCATCCATTCTTATCTTCACATTTTAAATATTTTTTTGTGAAGGCTTTAGGATAATTGTTTGATTCAAAAGTGGATTGAACCGATTTCGGTTCCTTGCTAATATCTTCCTCCTCTGCAACTAGACGTGTGGCTCTGTTAATCAGATTCTTGGCCACGGTTACTTTGGTGGTAAAGGGATGTGCTGAATAGTGAGTAGTCTAGGTATCTGTCCGAGTTTGTCGGCTTTCTGAAAATGTTTATATTAAATTTACCATCTGGTTTTCTTTTTACTAAGCAGTACACTAATTTTTGATGCCCTGAGATCAAATTTTCATCACAGTTCATAGAATTTTCTGTTGATTATACATGTTGATACCTGTTTCATGATTCATATTATTGGACAAAGTTTCTCAAAACAAGAGATGTTCCCCTTTTCTGCATATAAACCTCTGTTATGTTAATTTCGATTAATTTCCCTGAAGAAGCTCGGAGCAGACTGTCGAACACATGAAACGTTGAAATTACTCATTTCAATTTCGTTGAGATTTTACAAATATAATTTTTACAAAGGTCTGTAATCAAGTTCACTGAATGATCCATAGTAGGTAATCTGAATAACATTAAGTAATACAATAGTTGGTAAAATCTGAATCGATGAATATAAGTAGTTCACATGTCTTTATTTATATTTAAGGTTTCATTAAGGCTCTAGAAGAATTATTCGCTTAGGGTGAATCATAGCCAAATTGTAGATCATAGGTGTAAAAATTCCAGTTATAATCGTACTAGTCACTATTGATCATGTACTGGTAAAATTAATTACTTCAGCCAAACACTACTGCAAGTCAGCTGAATGCACAACCTGGTCAAACTTCAGAGAAGAACTTTATTTACCAGCCGCGAATGACCATAGTTGATTGTCAAATATGTAACACAGTAGTACTCGATGAAATTCACACTCGAAATAGGGAATGAGTGTAGTATTTATTTACTGCATGTGAACTTATCAAGGAGGACCGATGGAACTGTGAAGAGATCGATTTATCGAAAGCTGTCATGGCATGTTTAACTGACAAATTTCTACAGCTGGGTAGAGTACCCGTTGGTAGTGAAAACGAAATCTGATCCAGTAGCTTGCCACTCGCATTCCGCGAATATGCAGCCGTGATACTGTGAGTTAAATCTTTTGAGGAAAATCCTAACAGAAAATGGATTTCCATCACGTTTTATAGACAAGAATATACAGTCAAATCCTATGAAATGTAACTTATCATCCGTACGCAAGAAAATACTGTCAATGAGCTTGGAAGAATATCACAGTCCCAAGTCTTGCACTTAACGTGTTTTTATCATGTAAAATTAATCTAGGGTAAATCAGGCATAAATAGAGTTGGTTATTTAATCATGTGATAAGTTATTCAACCAAAGTGAGAGAGGTCAAGGACAGACAAGATATTGACAGAATTAGTAAAGAAAAAATAATGAACATTGTAATTATCCTTTTACATCATAAAAACGAAATGAAATTTGATGATATTAGATGGTTGGAGGCAGTCGGCAGGAAGCCTTCGACTTAAGTTTCCTACTAGTCGGTACCCACCAGTCAGCAAGGCATATCTGCAGCCGTGAAGGAGCTCATGTCTCTTCTAAGATTCGAGCTTGGGTCAGCAATTCATAGTACGCTGTGACCATGGTGACCACACTGCACACTTGACTGATAGAATTCAGACTGCACCAATGAGAGGACTAGACACGTCACACTAGTTACTATTGTAGTGTTCAATCAAAGTGCCCAATCCAATCCTACAGGAGGGCAACAGTGACCTCAGTGGTAACGTCTCTGACTGCTGGTAGCACTGGGTGACGCGGGATTGAATCTCAGGAGAGACAAGAGTTTTTTTAACGCGTTGCAGATTCGTTTTACTGACTGGTTAGTGTAGACAAACATGAAACCCAGTTCCAAGGTTTCTTACTGGTCGCCTTCAATCATCTAATATCAACAATTCATAGTGCACCGTGGTGGCGAAGCATGTAGAATGGTGGCCATATTACAAACCTGTCTGATAGAATTCAGTCTACACCAAAGAAAGGACTAGACATATCACACTAGTTATTAGAGTCCACTCAAATGAAATGAAATTATTACAGTGGGCGATTACTGATATACATAAACAAACTCCACTGATAATGAATCCTCATAGCTCAAGCTTGAAGCCATATATTACACTCGGAACACAAAGAAATAATAATATATACGTATATACCGTCAAAAATATGCAGATTTTCAGGTCTTTGTTAGACTGTTAAAAAGTCAGCTAATCGCATAAAAAGAAAACAGTCTGCATTATGAGATGCCTTCAACACTTTTGGTACCTTCTAACCAATTTCCTTATTCGTCTAGTTAAATATAAATGTGCATTTTAGATGTGGTACTTGGTTAGGATGAAATATAAACAAAAAAATAAGCCACAATTCTTCACATACCAGTATCATAATTAAAAACTATTTTTTCTCCAAGTTCTAAAGTCCCTCCAGCTGCCTGTGATACAACAGTTTCTGTACGGACTGGACCAGGCCATAAGGTTAGGATGCACACATCAGTCTTGGTACGTTTTAAATCATAAGCCATGTCAGTTGTCATACGGTCCAGAGCAGCTTTACCTGAGAAATGAAACAAACAGACAGATTAAAAATGTGTGTGTGTGTGTCAGTACAGAATAACTCTGCTGAAAGTTTAAAAGATGTTAGGAAGCCTGCCAATTTTCTCACCCATGTAGAAGTGACATAACATTTGTATTGAAAATCCTAATCCTGTTCATCATGTTGCGGAATGCAGCAGATTTCCAAAACTGATTTCAGGTTGATGAAGGTGTGTGCGTATCCTGCCTTCGCTATTCTATCTGGCTGGCTTAGACATCTTCATTCTTTCCGAATTGCTGTAGTTGAAACGATGCTTCCTAGTTAGATAGGTGAAGGAAGTGGCCTCTATCAAGTTTCTCGCGTTGATGTTTATTGGTGCTGGTTGTTTTTGTTGTTGGTTGGTTGGTTGTTTAGTTATCCTTATCACCTGCATCTTCTCTATATTCACCTAGAATCGTTTCATCGCATCTTCTCAGCCAGTTTGTTGGATTTACCCTGCAAATCTTCGAGTTAGTGCAACATCAAATATATATATCATCTGCGAAATCCAAATCTTCTTATCGGTGGTTCAGTGTATTGCTGTCTTATCGCTTCCCACACACACACTGTCTGTTGCATGACCAAATCCACAACTAGGAATATCATAGGTGATAGTGGACAGCTTTGTCTTGCCGAAAACACGCCTTACACTTTTTATTTGGATTTTCCATATATATATTTATATGACATTGGATGTTGGTTTATTTAGATTGCACTTGTTCGGTTTTCGGTGATTTGAAATGTTTGTTGTACAACCTCTTCTCTAGGATGCTCGCGGACAAAGCACAGGGTCCGAGGTTCGATTCCCGGCCAAAAGACGCCCTACTTTACCTCGCCAAGCCGGTAGTAGGACTGGTAAAGCGGTAAGGTTGGACATGAGGCTAGCAACTCCATCCTGTAAAAATAACTACCACTGCTACAGAAACTTCAAGTCACTAGCTTGAAGCCCTATATTCCACTGGGAATGTGAAGGAAAAAAATTATTTGTACAAACTCTCATACAAAGGAGGGTGTATCAATTTATAATAATAATAATGCAACAAAGAAAGGATACTTAAGTCAATGCAAAAAATGGTGCAGAATTATGCTGCTGTCCATCCCAAGCAAAATAAGAAGCCCCATCATCCTGGAGAGAATCAAACAAGCCAACATGGATGAAAAACTCCGACCAGAACAAGCTGGATTCAGGAGAAACAAGTCATGTATTGAACAAATCGCCACTCTACGGATCATCATTGAACAAAGCTTGGAATGGAAGTCACCTCTCTACCTCACTCAACTTCATCGACTTTGGAAAGGCCTTCGACAGCGTCGATTGAAGGGTGATTTGGGAACTAATCCGCTACTACCAACGGCTCCCATCGACAATTATACATCTCATCCAACAGTTAGTTGTACGACAATGCTGCGTGCCTCCAAGTAATCCACAACGGGAAACTCACGGAAGCCTTCGAAGTGAGGACGGGCTGAGGCAAGCTGGCAGTCTATTATCGCCAATGATCTTCGTGATTGCAGTAGACTGGATAATGCGACAGACAGCTAGCGGCCAATGAGGAAACAGGCATAAAATGGACTCACACAATAATAGAATTTGGAGGATCGGGACTTCGCCGATGTGGCATATAAGTCTGATTTCCCACAAACTGGAAGATATGCAAGTGGAAAGCAACAAGCTGGCAAAACAAACATCCAGAGAGGATAGGACTTCAAGTGAACATAGAGAAAACAGATGTAGGTGATGAAGATTCCTGGCCAACACCAACAGCAACAACAACAACAACAAAACACAACAATCAGCCAGCATAAATGGGAGGAACGTGAAAGAAACAACCTCCTTCACCTACCCACCTACCTACATGGGAAGCATCGTTTCAACTACAGGCTGACGGAACTGACGAGGATATCAAAGCCAGAATCGGGAAAGCAAGACAGGCTTTCATTACTCTGAAGTCTGTGTGGAGGTCAACATCACTCACTGGTCAGCATCAAAAATAAGATCCGGATTTTCAACTGCAATGTAGAGTCAGTCAGTGCTACTTAACATTCGGATCAGAGACTTGGCCAGCGCGTCATGAAGAGCATCTCAAACAACCTACAGACCTTCATTAACAGTTGTCTTCGCTCAATACCACTCAAGATCAGATGGCTGGCCAGAAAAGATGAGCAACAGGGTGGAATCTTTGGCGGTGAGCAAAGCAACACAGAAGGAACTAATTGTGAAACAAATAGACAGGAAGAAATGGAGATGGATTGGCTGGCCATACACTGAGGAAACCATGAATTGAGTGACATCACTAGACAAGTCATTTCTCGAGTGGAACCAGGCCGAAAGGGAAGCGGGTGGCGAGTTGGTCGTCAATGCATGGATGAGGGTAATTTGGACGAGGTTATGTGAGGAGGAGATGAAAGCATGTGGTCAGACTTGGAGCGGAGTGAAAATGTTGTCAGAAAACAGAAGGCAATGGAGACTTGGGCAGCTGAAGCCGTATGTTCCTCTAGGAACAAAAGGATATAATGATATAAATAATAATAATAACATTAATAAAGAGATGATCTTTTCAAAACAATTTGCTTCTCATAATAATATCAGTGGACACGTACAATTTACTCTAACTGCATATTTATATTACTAATTCCTCTTTTTTTTTACATAAGTTTTCACATATCTTGGATTAGTGGAAAAAGATCGGGCGATCAAATTCATAAGCAATTAGAACTATATTAAAGAAGTTAAAAGTTGTATATATTCATCGATATTATTAATAAACAATGAAGTATCCTGGAGATGTCATTCATATAAAGTTGTACTTGACATCAAATAAAGTTTTCATATACGAAATATTGGATAATTTAAACAAACAGTAGAGTGTACACCTTTGTGTATACCAGGAGGCAATCAAACCATCTCAGATTCACTTGAAAAAAAAGAAAAGAATTTTGTTTAATTCTTAAATTTAAGAAGTAACAATGTTGAGCAGAACATTAAAGAACACTGAACGGCTACTTCCTAACACCAGAAATTTTCACAGTGAAACGTGCAAAGTATCTCCCTTTTGAGTTATAACTCTGCGAGATTGGGTTGTTTAGCAAAACTCAAATTTAAACAACTTATAATACAAGGTATGACTCATATCATTTTGGTATGCATCAAAAAACAGTCTGATGGCATAGAAGCCTGCTGATATAATTTCAACATTTACTTAATGGCACAAACAACTTTTTACCTGATCCATATGGTACATTGAAGAAATATATTCTAGCACCAATTGAAGAGACATTAACAATTAATCCAGGTCTTGACTGATCAATTCCAACACCCTGATTTTTCAATTTTTCTTGATATTTGATCATTAGTTTTGTGGCCAAAACACAACAAATATAATTATTCCTTAGACCAACACTGTTTATAATATCCCATGCTTCACCAGGTGATTTACTGTCAATCTCAAAATAAGGCTTATCCACATTCTCTAAGAGGAAACCAACAGCACTGAAAGCATTATTGACTAAAATATCAAGACGACCATTTTGTTCGCGTTCAATTCGTTCGAATAACTTGGCGATTTGATTGTCATCAGTATGATCGACAACTATAGGTATACATTTCTAGAAATGTACAAATAATATTAGAAGTAAAAAAAAATATAGCCATCATATTTAAGAAGAATTAATTGAACTAGTGTTATGTACTCGTCGCTAAATTATTGTTATGGACTGGTCGAGAAAATAATAGTCCTGACGCAAGAAGGCGGAAATCAGAAGACCACTAGGTTTGCGATGATACTTCTATTTTCCAAACACAAGGAGAATGCAAAAGTGGTATCACACCAAAGTGGTAAGTGTAAGTCACACAAATTGTGAGTGCGAAATATATATGAATGTTCAGACAAGGGTGTGAACAAATCATTAGACAGTCTTAACATGAATGGCTAATTATAATGAAGTATCGATCCATATATACATAGCGAAATATAGCAGACATGTCAACAACCACCATATATGGATATATGTCACTAAGCAACGGACTGTCAACAAACACTCATATTATATATAATATAAGGGGAATATACATTGTTAAAGGAGACAAGTTCATACAAGTGAAATGGTCACAGACTAAGAGAGCAAACAGAAACAGAGACCAACATACACACACACATAAATATATATATGTGGATACATATCAACTAGCCCTACATCTTAACCAAACTCGTATTTATTAAACAAAAAAACTTTTTTTAGTCGAATTGACCATAGGCTAAAAGGTTATGAACATTGCTACTAGGCAAAATCATTTTATACTTCGAAAGACCCATTTGAGAGACTACTGAGCTTTGATAATTAGAAATATTGAAGACTACGGCAAATACAATCCAAACTAGAATCGTTGAGAATTGAGTTTTGCTTCGATTATACTCGTAGGTCTTGCCGATAACTCTGATTGGTGGATAAACCGAATTTCAGGAGAAGAAATATAAGCGAACAAAACTGTTGTTTTCTCAATGAGATCTTCTTCAGGCTTTACTCTAATTTACACAGTTTATAATTAAAAGAGAGATTTTAATCAATGACGGTGAGTTTGTGCATCAAATAATAATAAAAATGTGTCAAATGTTTTGAACGTCAGTAATAATGATGATTATAATGATAACAAAATATTGATAATAAGGTTTATGCATATGGTGATAAGAATAATGGTGTCAGTAATATGTATATACGTAGACAATTCAATAAATAAATAAATTAGATCAAATCTTAAAAGTTACATAGTTTTAAAGGTGAGGTGGGCAGATAAACAGAGTTTAAATAAAAATCATAAAAATACGAAGGAGATGCAAAAATAAGAAAAAAGGGGGGGAGGGTTTTTAATTAGAATTTACCTAGGCAAGCAAGGGAGAGACAAAGGTAGAACAAACTTCTTTCGTATGCAAAGTCTAAGATGGTTCTGTAGGATTCTTTTCAGAAGCTCAGCAAGAAATGTAATAATGATCGACGCTGCTCACTGACAGACATCATCCGGTTATCAGAGTAAAAATCAGAAATTCGGACTACATCTTCATATGACTTCAATTAATGAAGGAATTATCCAGTCGACAGAAGGATTTTCATCAATGAGCTGTATAGTATTCAGCTGATATATGCCCATCATAACAACTAGAAAATATTTTAAAAGTCTGATTATTGCTGAGACAGAAATTCATTAAAGAGTACAGTCTGTATTTTTGTACTGCTTAATTTTGAAATTAAAAGACAGTAATTCATATCTGAAGGTGATTTTCAACGAAACGTGTTCAATGGTTTTAGGAAGAAAGAAGAGACAAGTCAAGGAATGGCTCTCAATAGACACTTGGAAGCTAATACATGAGAGGAGAATGGTGAAAGAGAAAATAATTCAGTGCAAAGACGGACAAGAGAAGGAGACGCTGAGCTCAACTTACACAGCACTGGACAAAGAAGTGAAGAAGAGTGCTAGGAAGGACAAAAGACGATTCTACGACAAGCTGGCCACTGAAGCTGAGAAAACAGCAGGCAAAAGGGACCTGAGGACACTATATCAGATAACCAAATATCTATCCGGGAAGAGATCAACACAGGTGAAAACTATAAAAGACAGCCAAGGGAACCCATTCACCAAGGAAGAAAGACAGATTAAAAAATGGGCGGACCATTTCAAAGGACTCTTGAACCGACCGTCACCTGCAACCCGTCCAGAAATACCAACAACAGCGCGCACACAACTGCAAGCTGACACCAATCCTCCAACGAGAGCTGAAGTCTTGAATGCAATCAAGTTTCTGGAAGCTGGAAAAGCAGATGGACCAGATGGAATACCCCCTGAAGCACTGAAAGTGGACCCAGAGAAGACAGCAGATATGCTGACTCCATTATTGCAAAAGGTCAGGAAGGAGGGAGAGGTGCCTAGTGACTGGAGGAAAGGTTACCTCGGGAAACTACCAAAGAAGGGCGACTTAGGACTCTGCAAGAACTGGCGAGGAATCATGCTCCTATCAACCCCCAAAAAAATCCTGAGTGGCGTCATCCTGGAGAGAGAGGAGAGGACCCACTGGATACAGAACTCCGACCAGAACAAGCTGGCTGGATTCAGGGAAGGCAAATCATATTCTGACCAAATCGCAACTCTACGCATCATCATCATCATCACAGAACAAAGCATGGAATGCCAATCAAACCTATACCTCAAATTTATACACTTTGAGAAGGCCTTCACCAGACAGCGTTGACCGCGAAGTAATTTGGAAACTACTCGAGTACTACGGCGTACGGTGCCCAAATATTCATCAACCTTATTCTACAGCTGCTGTACGACAACGGCGGCACATGTCAAGTGATCCACAACGGAAAACTCAGTGAGGCGTTTGGAGTAAACACAGGAGTCACACAAGGGTACTCATTATCACCCACCAATGATATTCCTAATTGTGGTGGACTGACTGGATTATGCGTCAGACAGTGAGTGGGAAGCGAGAAGACAGAGATATCCTGGACCGACGTGAAAAACCTAGAAGACCTGGATTTCGCGCATGGATAATTTATGTTTGATGTCACACACACACACAAAATCGAAGACTTACAAGCGAAACCGACCGACAAACTGGTCGAAGAAGCAGCCGGCGAAGACAGGACTCCATGTGAACATAGACAAGACGGAGGTGATGAAAATAACCAACCACCACCAACAATAACAACGACAGCAGAAACATCCAGCGTCAATCACCATCAACGTGTGGGAGGGATTGGAACGAGGTTACTTCATTCACTCACTTATCTAGGGAGCATTGTCTCAACTACAGGAAGTCCGAACGGACGAGGATGTCAAATCGAGGCGAGAATCGGGAAGGCGAGAAACACACACATTCATCAACCTGAAATCAATCTAATCTGGAAATCTTCGTCACTCAGCCAGAATCAGCAACAAAATTCGGTAGGATTTCCAATACGAACGTCAAGTCAGTCAGCTCTTCTATACGGATCAGAAACTTGGCGGGTTGGTCACAAAGAATATTTCTAACAGCCTGTTGCAGACCTTCATCAACAACTAACTGTCTTCGCTGGCTCTATACTGAATATCAGATGGTCGGGCCGGAAAGAATCACCAACAAGAAATTATGGGAAGGAACAAACAAAACAAGAACCAATCGCCAACCAAGAAACATGCAGGAGAAAGTGGATTGAGATGGATTGTACAGTCTCTCGCTGAGGAGGCCGCTGGGTGACATCGCGCGCGGGTCAGGCCATTGCTTGAGTGGAATCGGGCCGATAGGGAAGCGGCGAGTGGGACGTCAGTGCAAGGGTGGGTGACATGGAAGATATCGTGTGAAGATGAGTTGAAAGAGTATGGACTAACATGGATGCGGGTGAAAAGTACGGCAGAAGGAAGACAGAAGTGGCAATTGGAGACGTGCAGCTGTAGCTGTATGTTCCACTAGGATCCCAAAGGAACAACAATAATAACAATAAATAATTTACATCTACAAGCATCCTTTTTTGTAGATTCCTAAATATATGCAAACATTAATAACTAATAACCACATATTATATAAAACAATCTACCAAAGTACTTATCAAAGGCGATTTGTTTGTTTAAACGTTCATTAAATAACCAATTACAACAGAATTTCGGTTTAATTTGAACTGCTCCCAATTAGCAATAAAAATGGATAATTGCATGCAAACTTCACATCCCTGATCTACCCTTATCGACTGAAAGAATGAGGTTGAAATAGTTATAATAATAATATCAACAGCTTTATACAATAACATCCCTCTATACAGAGGAATTCATCATATATCTCTCATTCATCAATTAAAATGCTAATATATAGTGCCTGTTTGGGACAATTATTTGTTTAATGGAGATTTCCCTAACATCACTTGCTGTTCTACTAAACATCACCGCGGTTTACACACAATATACTTTATTTGATCTAATCCACAATGCTCAAACTTCTTACTGACATTAAATCACCGCAGTCTTCACATTTTAATTGATATCAACAAGTGTTTGATGTTTATAAGGAAACAAATTCAAATCATAGTTACTTAGTCCAGTATCTCTATAACTTGATCTATCATGAAAAATCTGTCTTCCATCGTCTCCACCTCTTAACTCATCACTGCAGTCTGAGAAAATTTACCAATCTAGATGCATACTTCTCATATAGAAGTAATTCAAACTTTTCTGCATGCATTTTCATGAAGAAATAAACATCTTTACATCAAAGTCCTAAGTACTGCATAACTTACTCCACCTCCACTGGTTATGATTTCCGCTGTCTCCTCTAAAGAACCGCCAATATTTTTGCCATCTGGCTTTAATGTTCGTCCAGTAATGTATACAATAGCCCCGGCTTGACCCAATTCAATTGCAATCCCTTTACCAATGCCTCGTGTAGCTCCAGTTACTAGGCAAACACAACCTTCAAGTTTTCCACTCATATTTTTGTATTTTGATCACGGAAACAATATTTTCTTATTAATCTTTCATTTGGGCCAATTACTACTAGCTGATTGGTTGCATTGGCTTGTATACTATGATTGGTCAGTTGGTTTTATATCCAATTAATTAGAAGTAGCAATCCTTATATAGTTCAAGGTTAGTTAACCTGAGCGCGTGAATTATTTACCATATACCATGAGATGTAACTTTGATTAGCTGATAGGGGATAATTAGATCATATGAGGCACTGATTTAAAAAATTATAAGATCACATTATGCTTTGTTCTAGTAAATCATGTTTCATAAATGGAAGCATTAAGAAAAGTGTTCATGTTTTCAACCTGCTGGTAGTAGTCACATGATGTTCAAAAGAATATACATATAAGAGTGTTATTCATATTAAAATTTACCATTCCTATAATTATTAAGATAGTCATTGATAAATTTCAGATAAGCAGTTTTCGATATGGATTATTAAAAAGCTTAAATTAGTGAATGAAAAACAACACAAGTAGTTCAGTTAAGAGCCTCCTTCCGGGGAACAATCGCACTTACATACAGTTTTTTATTGTCTCCATAAAACAGGATAGTTATAAAAGAGATGAATTGGGCAGATTTGGAGCCAGGATAAAACTCTAGCAGAGAACCGAACGCTATGGAGAGGTGCAGCTGAAGCCATATGCGTCGGTGGCACAGTGGTTAGGACTCTCGCCGTTCATGCACATGGTCCGAGGTTCGATCCCCTGCCGACGAACACCTCATATCTATGGTCGGCCTGCAAAATTTGGGCTACCGATATCACATGCTGAAAATTCCATACCTGTACCGAAAAATACGGTCAGGAATCAAGCTGTGATCAAAATTAACACTTAGACAAAAATTATTCATGAAGTAAATCAGTTTATCACCATGCAAATGCAATTTAACGAACAAGTTCAACTTTAATATGGCATTATGTGAAGACCAATGAATTCTTTTCCACCATCTCATATATGGATGAACCAGTGGTTGAATTTCACTGTTGCGCGCTATTTTGGCATGATTTTTTATTATGTTATTATATCCTTTTGTTCCTAGAGGAACATACGGCTTCAGCCGCCCAAGTCTCCATTGCCTCCTGTTTCCTGCCAACATTTTCACTCCGCTCCAAGTCTGACCACATGCTTTCATCTCCTCCTCACATAACCTCGTCCAAATTACCCTCACCCATGCATTGACGACCAACTCGCCACCCGCTTCCCTTTCGGCCTGGTTCCACTCGAGAAATGACTTGTCTAGTGATGTCACTCAATTCATGGTTTCCTCAGTGTATGGCCAGCCAATCCATCTCCATTTCTTCCTGTCTATTTGTTTCACAATTAGTTCCTTCTGTGTTGCTTTGCTCACCGCCAAAGATTCCACCCTGTTGCTCATCTTTTCTGGCCAGCCATCTGATCTTGAGTGGTATTGAGCGAAGACAACTGTTAATGAAGGTCTGTAGGTTGTTTGAGATGCTCTTCATGACGCGCTGGCCAAGTCTCTGATCCGAATGTTAAGTAGCACTGACTGACTCTACATTGCAGTTGAAAATCCGGATCTTATTTTTGATGCAGTGTGCTGTTGTTCTCCACACAGACTTCAGAGTAATGAAAGCCTGTCTTGCTTTCCCGATTCTGGCTTTGATATCCTCGTCAGTTCCGTCGGCCTGTAGTTGAAACGATGCTTCCCATGTAGGTGGGTGGGTAGGTGAAGGAGGTTGTTTCTTTCACGTTCCTCCCATTTATGCTGGCTGATTGTTGTGTTTTGTTGTTGTTGTTGTTGCTGTTGGTGTTGGCCAGGAATCTTCATCACCTACATCTGTTTTCTCTATGTTCACTTGAAGTCCTATCCTCTCTGGATGCTTCTTGTGCCAGCTTGTTGCTTTCCACTTGCATATCTTCCAGTTTGTGGGAAATCAGACTTATATGCCACATCGGCGAAGTCCCGATCCTCCAAATTCTATTATTGTGTGAGTCCATTTTATGCCTGTTTCCTCATTGGCCGCTGGCTGTCTGTCGCATTATCCAATCTACTGCAATCAGGAAGATCATTGGCGATAGTAGAAAGCCAGCTTGCCTCAGCCCGTCCTCACTTCGAAGGCTTCCGTAAGTTTCCCGTTGTGGATTACTTGGAGGCACGCAGCATTGTCGTACAACTAACTGTTGGATGAGATGTATAATTGTCGATGGGAGCCCTTGGTAGTAGCGGATTAATTCCCAAATCACCCTTCAATCGACGCTGTCGAAGGCCTTTCCAAAGTCGATGAAGTTGAGTGAGATAGAGGGGTGACTTCCATTCCAAGCTTTGTTCAATGATGATCCGTAGAGTGGCGATTTGTTCAATACATGACTTGTTTCTCCTGAATCCAGCTTGTTCTGGTCGGAGTTTTTCATCCATGTTGGCTTGTTTGATTCTCTCCAGGATGATGGGGCTTCTTATTTTGCTTAGGATGGACAGGAGCATAATTCTACGTCAGTTTTTGCATTGACTTAAGTCTCCTCTATTGGGTAGTTTGAATAAGTATCCTTTCTTCCAATCCTCAGGTACTTTGCCATCTTTCCATAATTTTTTATACTTCGGTAGATTCAAATGGTACTTGTACACATATATCACAAAGTCGACTTTATCCAGTGAAACCCAAATAAGTATATAGGCAAAAGGGTATCTAGCCATTTTTAACTTATTCTTGATATAAATGCAAAAGTAATCCGAAACACCAGAGAATTTATTTCACATTCCTAAATTATTAAAACAGATAGCTCCTACTTATAATAATAATAATGATAATAATAATAATAATATACTTTACTCCAAAATCAGTACTTATAATACAGAATGGAATTCTCGGCATTTGTCTCGCAGAATATTTTCAACAGTTTATCTGTTTTCATTCAAGAAACATTCAAAATCACAATATATCACTCAGTACATACTGGACAGATTGTATACAAGTGGATGATTTTGTCGGCTTGTATGGGTAAACGCGTAGCTGAACACTACCCGGTTCGGTTAATGAAAGGTGATCAAAGGACGATGAAGTAAGTCTTCAATCTGTGAATACCTTCTAGAGTAAGGTCATTCAGCTCCACGTACTATTTATCCTTCAAAGTTATTTGCAAGGCTAAATCCAACCACTCCAAAAGCTTACTCTTTATCCACTCTAGCCACATACACGGAGAAAAACCTTAATTATTTATTTAAAAACATTTTGTCAAATCCCTTTCTTTACTTTGGTCATAGAGTTATGTTTTTGCATTTTATTCTAGTTTACCATTTGAATTCATTTCACTTGACTTCACCTTCGCCAACAACATTGTAATCCTTATTTTTCAGACAACACCTGACCAACAATTTAAAAAAAAATATTTATACCATTTCACTAATTTAATAACCTTTAACAGTCTTGTAATTCATCCACTTCAACTCTAACCCATTTGAATTATCTTTATTCTTATCATCATATGTGCAATACTGACTGAGCGATTTCTAGTGCTACATAATGCCTTCTTTTTCCGTAATATAAATACGACTATCCAGCTGGTTGAAAATAAATTCGTTAAATCGCTGAACCAAAAAAAGTTGTTTACGAAAGACAATGAAGACATTTTTAAGTCAGAATAAAATCAGTAGAACTTACAGCTAATCATTAAGGCATTCTATGCATCCTATATGAGACGAGTAGTCGTCTAGACGTTCAAGGTCATTCTGTGTCTGGTTAGTGAAGACATATTAACCTACCAGAAGGGCACAGGTAGAATACGTTTTCTTTTTTAATGAAACGTTAAGAATAAACATTAACTAAAAAAAAACGTGAGTGAAGGTGAGAAACATTCAGAATAATTTATACTGGTTTAGTTTCAAGTTTGATTAGGTTACTCCGTAACACCAGCTGGAGACACATTAAAATCTAAGATGCGTTGGATACATGCTTCCACCTAGTTTAGCAGCCATCAGAAACGTACATCCACGAGCCTATCAGAGATCATATCCAGGACCTCAAGGTTATTAGACAAACAAGCTGCACCACATAGTCACTCATTAATTCCAGCGGGAGTAATTACAACTGCAAACAGTAGATAATAAACAACATTTAATCCCATTTAATTATCAAAAGAATGAATACTGAACAAAGAATACTCTTTTCGATAACCTGCTCTTCATCAGGTTCTACAGTTATTAACAACATTAATGTTGTCGTTTGAATAAAACCGAATCAATCATAATATCAGTGGATTACAGTTCAGTGGCATCAAGATAACAATACACACTGAATATCAGAAAAATTAGCAAAGATAATAATACAAATTCGTGAATTCATTATTTCCACTGAAGGCCAGCCAGAGGAGGAGTAGTACTGGCTAGCTGGACTTGCTTCTTTTGAACTCAAAGCTCTGGTTGTTTGAGGCGAATTGTGATAGACTCTGCTGTTTGGAGCATGTGGTACCTGGATGCTTTTGGCAACTTATTTGGCACCCGGTAGATGATGATGATAGAGAAGGATTCTTCAAAGCTGGCTTTTTGGCCAGTTTGCACCAGATAGTCCAATATCGAGTTGTTGGTGGTTTTGACTACATCTTTACTTAGCCATACTGGAGATGTTCTTGAGCAAGCATGAAAAATCCATTCCCCAGAGCAACGGCCAATATAACTCGCTCCACCTCAAGCGCAGTTGAATCGGTAGATTCGATTGGAGGTGGCTGGTCTAGGTACTTCACCTTTCAGTTGAGGATTCGCCATCGGTCGTTAAGAGAAAAGACGTGTAATTCGGCAGCATTAAGAATTCTTTGAACTGATTTTCTTAATTTCTTCGTAATTATTTCTCTTGGTATATCGCCCTTGAATTGCAGTCGCACATAAAGAGGCTTCTTGTTTACGGATAGTGAGTAGTCCTTTTCCGCTTTCTTTGTAATGTGTTTCTTGATAAATTTATCGGGATGGTTATTTCAATCAAAGTATCATATACAATGTTTAATTCGTCTTCAATTACTTCTTCTGAACATATAGCTCTAACTTTGTGGCTGTGGGTCTACTAAATTTTCTTTTTTTGTACTTGAGAGGAACGAAGCTGTGAAAATGTGTATATTGTCCTGTCGAAGTACTTCTTCTACGCAAATTTCTTTTTATGCTATCATCTGCTTTTCTTGTAAGGAGGACATCCTGGAATGCAATTCTGTTTTGTAATTCCTCTTCGTATGTGAATTTAAGTACACAATGTACTTCATTGAATTCAGTAATTATTGTACTCCTCTCAGAACCGTTATCACAAAAAGAATGAAGGTGTAATCCGTATACCGGTGATAAAATGAGACCTTTCTGACAAGGTCCATTTTCTAGTTTACTTAGAAAGAAATCAGCCAAAATGGGCCCCATCGCCACCCGTCCACTTGCCTGTAAAGTGTGCCGTCAAATTTGAAATTTACATCCATGGTACACCTTAATAACAATTCTTTTAGGGTTTCCATTGGGATGTAAATATTTATCGACTGGTTATAAACTTGTTCACATATGTAGTCAACTCTTTCTACTAGAGTTATGTTTGTGAATGAGGATGTTATGTCCAAAGATATCATAGTTTTATCCTTGAGATTAATATCTTTGACTTTGTCTACGAATTCAATACATCTTTGACGCTATGTTTCCCTATCTGCTCATGCAAAAGTTTGAGATCATTTACTAACCATTTAACTAAAGCATGGTAGAACGAACATTGCAAACCAAGTATTGGTCTTAACGGTACCCCCGGCTTATGCACTTTAAGTAGGCCATACAATCTTGGCGTGTAGGCGCCCGCTGGCTTGATTTCTTCACATAAACTGTCCGAAAATATCTACTTCTCCCTTGGTTTCTTGAAACTTCTGGTTAATTCATTCTCTATTTTGTTATTGAAACCATTCTTCTCCTCAAGTTTTTGAAACTTCTGTGTGGCCTTCAATATATCATTCATCTTTTTAATATGGTCGTTTCCATCAAGGAGGACTACTCCTGATCCTTTATCAGGCTTTGTGATTATCAGCCTCACATCATTTATCAGTTTCTTTAGTTCTTCTCTGGGTTGCTTTGTCAAGAAACGTTTACCATCGCATTTGAGGTTTCTGTACTGATAACAACAATCCACCAGACTGAATTTGAAGCGTTCTACTTCCAGGGTGGGTGATAGAACTAGATCTCTTGTTTGAATAAATAGGTTTTCAAATTCAGTATCAGTATCTAAGGGATAAACTAGTTTCTGTTTATCACAAAATCTAAGGCCAAAATTTTACGATTTCAAGGCTTTATTAGAATAAGAGAATTATTTGACTAAAAGTTTATTAAAAGAAGAAAGCAAAAGAAAAGTGAATAAATGAAGGTACGAAAGGATATTATTGAGTGGAAGTTAGATGAGGAATTTATCCAAGTATTGGTTTGTAGGGATTTGACTGATTGGTTACAGGATTTCATCATGAGGTGACATCGGTTGGAGAACAATTGGAAAATCAACCGGCAGTATTGGACAACTGTTTCGTCCTAGTTTTGGACTGGCTACTCAGCAGTACGTACCAATCCCAAGAGTTTCGAACCCAGGACCTTCTGGTTACAAGGCGAACTAGCTCGTAGACCATTAAGCCACTTGGACCTTATCCAAAGTCATGATCAGTAGGGTAAAGCAGGTCGAGCGTGAGGATAAATACTCGCCACTGATGAAATTGGCTAGTGGTCACGCTATACTGTGAATTGGCAGGAGTTGGAATTCATGTGCCATTGGATTAGGTCCCAGTGACTTAATGGTCTACGAGTTAGTTCGCTTTGTACCCAGAAGGCCCTTGGGTTCAAAACTCCTGACGTGGATGCGTACTGCTGAAAAGTCAGTCCAAAACTAAGACGAAACAGTTGTCCAGTACTCCCGGTTGGTTTCCCAATTTTTCTCCAACCGATGTCACCTCATGATGAAATCCTGAAGATATTATCCCTGAAAGAGTTCATTTCAGATAGACAGAGTAAGCTTATCCTTTCTTATTGCAAAGCTTCACTTATGTGAAGACTTTGAAGACAAATGACACTTGATATAATCTTAAAAACACGACGTTTCGGCGTATATTTACTACCCCATGTCTGACAAATATGCAAGTATAGGACTGACTTTGAATCAAACTGATAAATCTACTTGTCTGTAATGGTAAACGTGCTTAACTTATGCATGCGCTATATAGTTTGTCACAGAATACAGATGTTCACTTTGAACAAAGCCTTGATAAAGTATAGGATTTAAGAAGATACACGTTACAATAAACAGAATACCACATATCCATCCTCTACTAAATGAATATTAGAAGCTCATTCAGTCATTTCCATTAATCTCATAAAAAGATATCCCCTGATTATTTAATTTCTAATTATTGCCAATCATAGAAATAACCATTTTACAATCCTGTGTAATTTTTTGTTTCTATGCCTCTTGTAATCTATCTATATTCACACCACCTAACTTACATTTCAAGTTGAAAATTATTATTATTTCAATTTGTTTCCATGCGCATTTTGTTCACACATGTAATTAATTCGTTCTATCACTGCGTAACTTTTGTCTCTAAGCCTTTTATAATTCATATCAAATTGAAAACAACTGTCACCTTTTATTCGCCTTTAAAACTATTATTTCTCCAGTTATCAAATATTAATTTTTGCATACGTTGTAACTATTTTCTAATCCTATGAAATCTTGTCTCTCTAAGCCCCTTGTGATCTATATATTCGTACCTTCAAACTTTTATATCAAGTTGAAAATTATTACCACCTTCGTTACTATGTGGAATTAATTAAACAAATAATAATAATTGTAACCATGTAAACTAATCATAGAAATAACTTTATTACTGATATACATTTAATAAACGAAATATTCCCATATTAAGTCATAAGAAAAAGGCACAAACAGAGAAGAAAATGTTCATTTCGACGATTCATTTTCATGACCTGCTGTACAATCGTAATTATAATTAACACAGAAATTTTTTTGACCAATCAGATACTGGTAAACTTTGTCCTTGAAAATTGTACTACATAATGTAAGGTGTAAGATGGGATGACTAATTGTAAGTTAGAAAGGAGACAGAAGTTGGCATGTCTTAACAAGAGTGAAATAATGACTAATCAATAAGCTAGTATAGAATGGACAGGAACACTAGTGGAAAGGCTATAAAGTGTTTTTTTGTATAAAATCTGTATGAAAAAGCAATGTTATTAATAAACAGTAATAGAGTGGTAATAAAATGCAGATGATGGGAATAATAATGATAATAAAAGCATTAATAATAATAATAATAATAATAGTGAACTTACATATTAAAAGAAACAAGCAAAATTATAGTAAGAACTTTACTCTGGCCATGGTAGCGCCAGACAATGTATGTATCTCTTTTGTATGCACAGGTCCGGTTTCAGGTCTTGAATAGCTAATGCTTTAATTAAAGTGAATGTTTGGCTTCACGACCTAGAGTGTGGTTAGCAGTTATGCAGCAAAAAAAGAAATATTCTATCCAGTGGACTGTATTCTAAATTCATAAAAATGATTAAACTTGTCGATTGTGTATGTGAACGAACGAAAAATACAAAGCAGCATAATTCACGTGCTGTCGTTAGTAGGATTAACATTGAATTAACTAAGAAGTATAATCTAAGTACACAAAAACAAACGCATTCATTGCATTTCATGCGAATTCACTCACAGTCAGCACAAATTACATGTGCAAAAAGAATACGAAAAACTTCCTTATTTGTTTACATTCATAATACTTCCATTAAATTTTGAATAAATAAATTCTGGTGTATCACATGGTAAACAACTGTATTCCTAAAATTCAATAATGTTTAATTAGTTTTCAGCAGGTAACATGCTTAAAAATTGCCGCCTCTGGCGTAGACGAGATATTCGACTATCGATCAAAGGGCGGGTGTACTGCTCATCAGTCCGCTCCGTCCTCCCTTATGCCTGGCTGTGAGACCTGGCCACTGCGAGTGGAAGACATGAAAAGACTAGCTAGCTGTCTTTGATCATAGGTGCCTGCGTTCTATCTCCCGTATGAAGTGGCATAATAAGGTGAGCAATATTGAGGTTAGACACCGATCGAGTTCTAGGTAAACAGGGGAAATCAATCGACGAAGTCGTGAAGTTACATCGACTGAGATGGTTAGGACATGTGCTACGTATGCCTAGTCATCGCCATCCTCGACGAGCAACGTTAGCGGATATAGGGTCAGGCTGGAAAAGAGCTAGTGGCGGTCAAACAAAAACATGGCACCAGTCAATGAAATTCACAACAGTTAGTCTAAGCCAGTCACGTAGGAAGGTGTAGACTTCCTGACTGGTTGGGGTCCTCGGGACGGTAAAAATCAATGGTTGGAAACAATTGGTGACATGGCTCAAAATCGTTCTCGACGATGGCTAGCGCAGATGCATCCACTCCTTGTGACTTATGATTTCCAATGAAAATATTTTGTTCTTCGTTATTACTCCTCCTTTGTCTCACACCTCTGTTTACTGTCTCTATTATGCATTTCTTGTACTTTCTTCTCTTGCTTTGTGTGCTACAAGGAGGGAGTGTGGCGACTTGAACTGGTGCACATTTGTGCAAAGTTCTATGGCGAAAACAGACAAAGGACTTAAAATATATGAAGTCCTTGTGAAGAATTTAGGACTATTCACTTAGTAAGTAAGTAAAATGTGACATTCAGTAGCTGATGAAACTGAATTCTTTAACAAATTAATGATAGGGATGGAAGAAATCTGGTTATCGAATTCAGGGTTGCATTGCGAAGCATGGCTGAGCGATTTTACCCATAGATGGATGGACAGCACACCAAGAAACAGTGGTGTATAAAGGAGAAATTGTAATTGCGTAAGTTATCGCATAACTTGACAGGCAGAAAAAAGAATACGTGACAGAATTCTACGGTTACTCGAAAACCATGCATTCATGTTTTTATTGTCCACTAGTAGGTCAGTGGGCTATGAACAGCCCCAAATCTGTACCTATACATTCAAACACTATGAGCACATTTAACATTGTTTACTTATCAAGCGCTTTTATCTTGTACAACCAATTCAGGGCAAATAGTGTGTGTGTGTGTAACAGAAAACCAATTCAGTCAGTAGAATTGGAAGATATGTGTGTCTAATGCATATCGGTTCATGAAATGGGATAACCTACTATCCTTCTTTGAAGTAAAATATAAATCGTATGAGAATTCTAGATGGTCAGTTTCTGAATGAATAATTTTAATTGTTCTATCCAACATTATGTGACCAATAGACACCACTTGTCTCTCTAGTTAAGGGGATTTTTTCACAAGCCAAAAGACAGTTTCGCTTGAGGAGATGAAATTTTGAAATGCTAACACTGAAGAAAACAAAAATGAAACTGTAGTGATATATGTAAACAAAATCACGAGGAGATAAGAAAGAATAAGAGGATGTATCAATGAAAGTCTCCTACTATGGATTACTTTTGTAACACGAGCCTGACATATTTCTCGTGCATCTAGGTGTGACATATGTGAGTCTCATTCGCGACATACAACGGCTTCTCTCAATGACAGAAATTAAGGTTTCTATGAACTTCTGAAATTAGACTGAAGCAAACTCCCAACCTTATACACTTAGAAATTTTTTTCCTTTACGTTCCCCAGTGGAACATAGGGCTTCAAGCTAGTGGCTTGAAGTTTCTGTAGAAGTGTTTATTTTACAGGATGGGGTTGCTAGCCTCATGCCCAACCATTCCTCTTTACCAGTATTATTTCTGGCTTAGCGAGGTAAAGTAGTGCGTCCTGTGGCTGGGGATCGAACCCCGGACCATGTGCATGGTCAGCGAGCTTCCTCACCGCTATGCCACCAACGCAAAAGCTAACAACACCCGGTTTTTCCAGCCGGTCACCTATGCAAGTACTAACAGGACCCAACGTTGCTTAACTTCGGTGATCGGAAGAGAAACGGTGCTATCAATGTGGTATGGTAGCCGACCTAGTCTTATCTTCCAACATATGCAAAATATTCTTTGTGAAAAATCACTTCATGTAATAGGCGTTTTGTAATCACATACTACAGCTGCAAGGAAGCTCGTTATTCTGTTCTGCACATACGTTTTCTTCATTAGATAACTAATGATTTGGGACAACAGGTCAGCTTCGTTTTAAGGGACTATCTAACTTCATCTATTCTAAAGACATTCTTGACTCCATCTCTATTAAAGTTAATACGGTCCTCCTCAGTACAATAATTACAATAAATTCACACGGTCCAATTGAGTTATCTGACTATTAAATCTTTCCCTTATTCACTATTTTCTCAGTGATCTTTGACAGCAAAGCAGCTTTTATGCATTCATAGATTCGACACACTTGTTTTGGTGCAGAAGACGTGGATGAGGAGTTATTCAGAAAACCAAACTACAATAAAGCCTTTACAGCTTGTTTTTCGTTCATTGACAAACACTCTTGCTTGCTGTTCATTAATATGATTTGAAATTGGATCTCCTTGCTCAAAACTCAAGATCAGTTGGCCAGAAAGGATCAGCAACACGGATCTCTGGAAGCGAACCTACCCAGGAGAAAGTAATTGTGGAGCATATATACAGGAAGAAATGAAGGTAGATTGGCCATACATTAAGGAAACCATCAAGTGAGTGACATCACTAGACAAGCCATTGCTCGAGTGGAACCTGAACTGGAAGCGCATGGCGAGTTGGTCGTGAGTGCAAGGGTGACTTTAGGAGGTCATGTGAAGAGGAGATAGAAGCATGTGGACAGACGCGAAGCCAGGTGAAAGGTTGGCCGAGAACAGAACGCAATGGAGACGTGTGGCTGAAGCCCTATGTTCCTCTAGGAACTAAAAAAAAACAATAATAATAATAATCTTCTTGCTCTGGAATCTAAAATTCTTTATCTGTTGCTTCATGTACCTGAATGTGTCATTCCATTTCCACGTTTCAAGTACTCTGATGTTTACTGACGTCTGACGACTGAACTTGATAAGAAACTTTAAGGCCATATTATGACTTCATCATGGTACACTTCCAAAGTGATTTTTCTTGCGGTTTGCATGAAAAACTAAGTCATTGAGTTTAAATACTTAATCTCATGGATTACGTCAAAGAATCAGTTAATTCGCCTGCAGATGATGAAGAAGTGAATTACAAGTTTTTCTTCTAAATCAGTTCGATCTGTTATTGATAATATTATAAAATGTTATGCCCAGTTCACTCATATCTTTTGGTGTACTTTTTTGTCGGTGTCTAGTGATTTTCATGAAAGCTATATAAAATGATGGATAATGTCCTAATAAAGTCTGTAATGCACAGGTCAAATTCAATTTTCAACCAAAAGTAGTTTATATCCTGTAAAAATGCGTCTAATACATGGAAACTTTTCAAAGAAATTACTAGTGTTAAGGAGATGAATAGTATTCCTTATTTCAGGATTTCATCATGAGCTGACATTAGTTACAGAACCATTGGAAAACCTGGGAGTACTGGACAGCTGTTTCGTCCTAGTTTGGGACTCTTCAGCAGTACGCACCCACCGGGATTCGAACCCAGGACCTTCCGGTTACAAGGCGAGCTCGTATACCATTGAGCCCCTGGGACCCGATCCAATGGTCCTTGAATTCTAACTTCTGCCAATTCACGATATAGCGCGACCGCTAGCCATATTCCTTATTCCTTTGATGCTTGCACACTAAACAAGCCTTTCATATATTCTCCCACAAATGCCAAAATTTCTAGTGTTACAAGTGTTAATGAAAGCTGCTTCCCTGATTTCAATACAAATGATGTTCAAAAATGTCTCTGTTATGTACTGGTCGAGAATTTAATAGTCCTGACGCAAGAAAGACGGAAATCAGAAGACCACTAGGTTTGCGATGATACTTCTATTTTCCAAAACACCAGGAGAATCAATGTCACACAAGAGTGTGAGAGCAAAATATATATGAATGTCCGAACAAGTGTGTAAGCGAATATCCAAAATGAACAAATCAATAGACAGTCTTAACATGATTGGCTAATTATAATGGAATATCGATCCATATATACATAGCAAAATATATCAGACTGTCAAACAAACACACCTATTATATGGATACATGTCAGAATCCTTCTTGTAGCCTGGGCCCAGACGGTTTGCCTAGTGTTGTTCTTAAAAAATGTGCAGACATCCTGTGTTATCCTCTCATGGATATATTCAACGAATCTTTTTCCAAAAATGTCGTGCCAGCCGTTTGGAAGGACATCAAAGTTGTACCTATACCGAAGTCGTCTACTGGAACATGTTTTGAATTTAGACCTATTGCTATTACGCCTCCTTTTCTAAAAGCTATGGAAAAGTTACTCTTACTTAATATTCAACCTTCATTAAAGCCTTTACCGATCCCTGCAAACACAGTAGAAGTACTTCAGATGCAGTTGCAGTCTTGAATCATAACATTGTTATTTTTTAACTAATGGAAAATTCCCATTGCAATATATAGAAAATCAAAACAAGTGATTTTGCGAAGAGACTTTTTTCAACTATTACTATTCTCACTATGAACTGTCCCCGGTGTTATTTCACTGGTTCCACTTGTCATTCTAAATCAAATCTTCTTTTTTCCAACGATAAATTCTATGCTATTAAATTTCAGACAATATTACGTAGCGTTTTTGTTTTATTCCATTTGTCTACTAATCCTATAATTGCATACCCTTTTTCAAGTTCTATCCATCCTATGAATTATTCTATATATGACATTAATTTGCTTTGCCACTTGACATTTAACTATGGGTATAATCACAAACATTTTAGTTTTAATTGCATTTCATACTACTATTATTATTATTTTATGCATTCACACCTAAGATTCAATTCCCTCACCGGATATAACTTCTTAAAAACCATATATTTACGACTGTACAGCTTGATGATAAATTCGTTGAAAAGAGCCTCTTCGCTGAATCACTTGTTTTGATTTTCATAACATTGTCTGCAGCTTAGACAGGGGGGCCAAATTTGTTCGCTGCACCTTCCTAGATTACACATCTGCTTTCGACTCAGTACCTAGGACATTTTGTTAAACAAGCTTGCTGAAACTCAGACTGACTGTTGGGTTGTCAAATGGCTGCATTCTTATTTCTCAGGAAGAAAACAGTACACTGTATGTCAGGGAAAGTTTTCCACTTCTTTGCTTACTGAGCCTGGTGTCCCTCAAGGCGATATCCTTTCTCCTTTTCTGTTTTCTTTATTCTTGCATGATTTGTCTCACTCTGATGAAATAAACTTTGTTAAGTAAGCCGATGACTTAACTGTTTCAACGTCTGTTAACCCCCCAGGTTGACTGTGCTAAGATGAACAGCTTTCTATCAGGAGTTAGGAAATGTTCTTTGTCTAATGGTCGGTCTTAAACTAAATCCTTCCAAATGTCAGACTGTTAATTTCAGTTTCAATGTAAACGAAAGTTAAATGAAGCCGTTGGTTCCTATGACCGTTGTAGAATTGATGATAGTGAAATAGAAACCAAGTCTGAATTTAAGTATCTTGGATTAATTCTTTCTACTGACCTACCTATCCTGGTCTTCCCATGTCTTAGCGGTTTATAAAAGAATATTTTGTCTGACTTTTTAAATTAAGAAGTTAAGGCACTGTGGTGATTGACAATTTCTATCTCTGTATTGTTTAAATACTTACTGTTGATTATTAACATATTTCTTATATGAATTGAATAATAATTCCGCTAAATACTAATTCCTGAATTCCGCCCTCTCTGTGTTTTGGTTGAATTATTGTAATTCGGTCATCTCGAAATACTAATACTACGATTACAAATAATTACAACAATTTGGTGTCTCAATGGAACTATATAACCTTGGAAAACTTCCTATGAATGGTTCACCGCGGGAAATTGCTGATTATTTTGAATGCTTCGATGCATGGTGCATTTCAAAGAACGTTCGGGATGACAAAATTCCAGCACATTTCATCACTGCTATTGGGCTAGATGCGTATAGCCTAGTGAAGACTCTGTAGTTTCCAGATAAACCGATTTCTCTGCCATATGACAAGATCCGTGAACTTCTGACAAATCACTTCCATATAACTACTTTTGAGACGCGAGAGAGGGATCAATTCAATAAACTGGTTCGTGCTCCCAACCAGAAGATTAGAGACTTCATTCTTCAACTCCAAATTCAAGCTTCAAAGTGTAACTTTGGAGATCAGCTGCATACTCAACTACGTGATCGTCTAATTGCTGGAATCAATATTCCTAAGTTAGAGAAAGAGTTAATTCAGATTCCTTCTTGTACCTTTCAAACTGCTAAAGATTTATGCATTACATATGAAGATGTCAACAGTGAATACTCTGCTCCCACTACGTCAGTATCTGATGTCATGCTTTCTAAAGTCGAAAATACAAGTGTTCATGGAAAGCAATCCAAACTGTCGTCCACAGGTAATAGAATGCAGCGAGAGATCAAAAACATTAAACCGTGTTTTTCCTGTGGAAAGTTACATCTACGAAGCACTTGCCGTTTTCGGGGTGCTAAGTGCCATAAATGTGGTAAAGTTGGACACATCAAGACTGTTTGCAGAAGTTCGAATACTTATGTTACTCAGAATTCTTATAATTCTCCCAATCTGTCTAGTAAAATGGAGTCAATGTGTCTTTCAACTTTTCAAAATACTCAATCTCATCCAATGAAAACCTCCACTACAAGTTCAGCAACTCAAGCATCAACTGTTTTCAAAAATGCGGTAGCCGAGTTACAATGCGAACTGTCGAAAACACGAAAAAAACTGAATGAGATGAGAGAGCAACTGATTAAAATGGAGGAACTGCTGCATATGCATAGACTGCGTCTGTTGAATGCAGAGCATACAAGTACCCGTGAAAGTGCTGCAAAACTTTTCAAATCTCGAATTCTCAGAAAGCATCTGATGTCCACGACTTCTAATGTACATTTCTACAAAGGGAATGACTATAGACCTTCTGTTGGAATCATACTATAAAAAATGGTGACGATATTAGACATCAAAGATCACTCAGTTCATAACAGACACCTGGACAAAGTGACAATAAATGAAGTAGGTCGTTCCAATTATAATTTTAGTGATTCCGCTATTAATCCTGATTTTGTAGATAATTCAGAAATAAGTCCAGATGATACTGATGAAAATCATATCACAGAATCAGTTATAAGGTCGCAGCTACTTGCAAGCAAACCGAGACATCGTTATAAATACGCAAGGAGATATTCGACGTGTGGTGGATGTGGTGATTGACAATTTCTATCTCTGTATTGTTTAAGTACTTACTGTTGATTGCTAATATGTTTCATACATGAATTGCATTAGAATTCCGCCCTCTCTGTGTTTTGGTTGAATTCTTGTAATTCGGTCATCTCGAAATACTAATACTACGGTTACAATAAATTACTACAGGCACTCAGGCATAACGCAACACCTCCTCTTGCAGTTTGTTAACTCGTGCATCTTACCCATTCTTCCTCACTGTTTACCCTTATTCTTTCCTGGATTGCTTAAAAAAGACTATGTGATACTTCGTAGAACTCTGAAGACTGACTGTCAGTAGGAGGAGTGGTATCCCATTGGGCTATATCGTTGACTGTCACGGATAGGGACTTGATGTCATGTAACAAATTTGCTAAAGGAATTTTGTCAGACTGTGAGCACCCACTGTACCCGCAGCTCCAACCTTGTGTCTCCTCAGGTAAAACAAGAAGCCTTTTTAAAATACTTTATGCATGTACGTCTAGGTATAAAAATTCCACTATACCATATTCGGCACGTACTTTATGTGATGAAAATAGTGTCAGACATGAACTAACTAACCTTCTTTGCACTACTAAATAAACCATTTCCTCCACCCTTATAACATCAAGCTTTATTCTTATTGCACTTCTTATATTTATAATCCTCTCAATTTTTTTGTTTTTATTTATTTATTTTTCATAAGTGTAAACATCATTTAAGCTGTGTTATAGCTGTTAATTTTGTCTTTCCCCTCACAATGCTGCTATATCAAGCGAACATTGGATTCAATAATCTATAACATGCTAAAATTTACAAACTGAATCGACAAAACTGTTTGAAACAAACTCACCCTTATTATTATTATATTTAATAATCTCAGTTCGTACTTCAAATATTTTTGACCTTATACCGAATATGTGAACAAATTCTCCTGGTTACACTTGTTTAAACTGATTAAAAATGCCCATTAAAATTTTCAAAAGAAGGGGAACTGAACAAAGAGTACTCTTTTCGATAACTTCATCATCAGGCTCCACAGTTATATACATACATTATAGTGAGTGAATGAATGAATGAATTAGTGTTATGAACAACATTAATTTTGTTGTTTAAATAACATTGAATCAGTAATATTGATAGATTACAACTCAATCACATCCACATAACAACATACACTAAATGTCAGAAAAATTTGGGAAGATAATATTACAAATTCATAAATTTATAGTCTCTACTGGAGGCCGGCCAAGGCATTAGTGGTGGATAGCTGGAGGACTTGCTTCTTTTGAACACAGAACACACACTGGTTGTTTGAGGAGAATTGTGATAGCCTCTGCTGTTTGGAGCATGAGGTGCTTCGATGATTTAGGTAAGTTATTAGGTACCCGTTAGATTATTGAGAAGCGTCGAAGAATCCTTCTCTATCATCATCATCATCATCATCATCATCATCATCATCATCATCATCATCATCATCATCATCATCATCATCATCATCATCATCATCATCATCATCATCATCATCATCATCATCATCATCATCATCTACCGGTGCCAAATAAATTGCCAAAATCATCCAGGTACCACATACTCCAAACAGCAGAGGCTATCACAATTCTCCTCAAACAACCAGTGTGTGTTCTGTGTTCAAAAGAAGCAAGTCCTCCAGCTATCCACCACTACTGCCTTGGCCGGCCTCCAGTAGAGACTATAAATTTATGAATTTGTAATATTATCTTCCCAAATTTTCTGACATTTAGTGTATGTTGTTATGTGGATGTGATTGAGTTGTAATCTATCAATATTACTGATTCAATGTTATTTAAACAACAAAATTAATGTTGTTCATAACACTAATTCATTCATTCATTCACTCACTATAATGTATGTATATAACTGTGGAGCCTGATGATGAAGTTATCGAAAAGAGTACTCTTTTTCAGTTCCCATTCTTTTGAAATTTTTTTTGTGAATCTTTAATTTTATTTATATTTTTTGAGTAAATCAGATGCCATATTGTGACAACTGCTGAGTATTTCATTCTGTATTATAAGTACTGTTTTTGGAATAAAGTAAATTAATATTATTATTATTATTGGCCATAAAGTGTCACGAAGTTTTAGTAGTGTTTCAGCTGATGAGTTTCAGGAGTAGAAGGACTAAAACATCTTGCTTCTTGATGTTAGTTTCATATTTTTGTTTTGAAAAATAATTAATTATTCAAATTACACACATCTTTCTTAAGAATCCAAATCAGGCTTGTAATAAGACCAATTGTAATTTCTTTACAATGACTTCTCATTAGGAATACAATTAATTATATGGTAATTTTTGGAATAACGGTCACTTCCTCAAATTATTATTATTGTTAATTTTTTTTAAAATTAATACATTCACAAAATGTAACCGGTGCTTTATATACCTAGGCCACAAATGCAATCAGTATGGCAGTGAGGAATATCTGACTCAACAAGAATTTCATGTACCTTTTGTTTCGGTAACCATAGACGATCAACATCATTGTGTAGAAGATTTACCATAATATGTTTTTCAACATCCACAAAGAATTCAGGCACACCAGGTTGTTTCATCAATAACGGGCCTACAAGATCAGCTATTCGACGTACTGAATATTCGTTCACATGCGGTGTAGTAGAAATATTTGTCATTGTCCAACTTTCACCCCTTTGCTTTCTTAATCTACTGACACATGAAATATTATATCGTCGGACAAAGTGAATACAATTTCTTATAATAAATCGTATTAGATTACGTTGATTTATATTACCGATAAGGTGTATATCATGGAAGATACACTTAATGAATTTATTGTTCGATTTGATTAACTCCAATTTCGTTGGTTCTTCTTGTAGATAGTATGTCTGAATCAAAGGGTGAACTATTTCATCCTTAGGTTTTTTTGCCCGACGATACTTCGATGTGGTATCTTCTGCACCGATTTCATCATAGTATCTTTTTACCTCACTATATAAATTTTCACTAATCATAAAGTCATAGGGATGAGCAGGTTTTAAGAAAAATATTTTAGAACAATTATAAGCTGTTTTAAACGTCAGTGGTAACAGTGGACTTGGTAAACGTTGAAGCATTTCTAATATGACATAAAATATAAGAATCGCTTTTGCACCACGTAACGCTGCCTTAGTATCTTCAATTGTTTCACAGTTTAAAAAAATTTTATCAGTTAACGTCTTTACAGCCTTTTTTGATGGTGGTTTAGCTTCTTCAATAAAGCTACTACCCAAAGATAATTCACGTTCGTGTTTTTCTCGTAGTGTTATCATTGGTACACCGAAACAAATTGGTATTTCAATAGGCTTTTCGTCTACATTTACATCCTGACTTGTATGAACAGTTAAGAGAAGATTATCAAATGACATCTTGGGCATTTTATCCAGCATTTCTCCGACTTCATCATTTTCAACATCATTAACTGAAAGATCATTGAACATACTTATACAGAGACTGACTGTGTAGCTAAATATAAATCGATCATGACCTTGAGATTAACAAAATCATCACTGTCACATATTGACTATTTCGATTTGTATATTAGTATTCTAAAGCGTTATTTTCCAGTTTCAAAACGTTGGTATTTCTGATGTAAGTAAAAATAATGGACATAACGTAATCAGTGAGAGATAATTCCCAGCTTGTATGATAAGTTAAAGCTCAGAATGTATTAAAATGCAATTCAACTGTTCCTCTTATGGGAGAAAGAATTTCCTGAGAAGAAACGCACACAGCTAAGCTGTTCCCCGTATAGGAATGATTACGACAATAAAATACTAACAAAGGCACAAAATGATGTCTGTGTCAGCGAAAACTATGTACAACGAGACAGAACTGATAAAATAAAATATGACTTATTGAAATAAAAGGATAACGATGAATGAATACATTTGTGAAAATGGAAGCAAATTCTGTGACATATTACCACTAACTTTCTACGCCTACTACAGCGTCTTATAGTTGCCGTAGTGAAATTCATCATAAAAATATGAAATCTACTTAAAAATAGTCATCTTTAGTAATTGTGGTAGGCGGAGTATATACAATATGCATCCTGATCTACCATCTTTTCTAATATATTATTGTTAACCAAAGACGGAGTAAGTTGAAAGAAGAGGATGGCGTAACAAAGTATTGTACCCATCCATGAATTCCCCTACTACTGGTCTAAGCATTGTGGGAAAGCCTTCATATCCCTAACCTCGATTCAAGTAACTTTTGGAACCTGTGGGTGGAGACGTTCGGTAGCGTCATTCGGAAAATTTAGAGCATTGGTGGTATACTTTTAGTTATGGCAAAGTTTAAGAATGGAGTCCCAAGAGATGCGAACGCACAATGACCTTGAGCCGACAAATCAGAAAATAGGAGGAATTTTGCATAAAATTTAACGTATATTTACACAAAAATGCATGAAAAAAACATTAAACGGATTATATTTCTCTGATATGACTTAAAAATACGTTCCAGTTGCGATGAAGAGTAACAGTTGCTAATTTGGACTAGTTTCTGTAGATGTATTCACCAAAGAGACTGAAGGTGTGTTGTTTTGGGAATGGTTCATCTCTCTTCTCTTGCTGTGTAGTCCTCTCCTAAGCCCTCGGTTTAGTTACTATGGTTCCAGTAAGAGCATTGGCGACTACATACAAGGTAAATAAGGATAACAAAAGAACTTGAAATAAACGAAAAATCTATTCCTAATCGCTACCCTAACCCTAAACCTAAAACCCTAACCCTAAACCCTAACCCTAACCCTAAACCCTAACCCTAAACCCTAACCATAACCCTAACCCTAAACCTAACCCTAACCACAATACTCGCCTTAACCCCTATCCTAACCCTAACGAGATGTTAACACATTGTCCAAACAGTAATAAAAGTGTTATCTGGGTGAAACTTGCTCCTTATTTGATGAATAGGGTTGATATTTCAGCTATGATAATGACAGGAACCGCTAGCCAACAACTAGCATGCGTTCAAGGTCATTTGAGCGTTGAAGGTTTTGGGACCCTATTCTTAAACTTCGCCTTAGTTATAACAGCTTATTTCATTATTTGTCTTGTTATATTCTTTTGTTTCGTGAAATTCCACAAAGTTTCACCGTATTACTGTCTTTTTACTTTTCATTGATGGGTAGAAAGGAATTATGGAAAACCAGATGGGTATTTTCTCTGCCACTGTCTGTTTGCGGAAGGGAAAGTGAATCTATGCAGCTGTGTTGATGTGTTGGAAACATTCAAGACGCTATTAAAATTCTATACAAATACTTGGTTTGACTGACCGACTGACTGGTTCAACATAGAACTTTGAGCAAATGTGCAGCAGTTCAACTTGCCACAGTCCCTACTTGTAGCACACAAAGCAAGAGAAGAGAGTAAAAAGTGACTCATCAAAAGAGAGATAATAAACAGAAGTTTGAGCAAGGGAAAAAGAATAGCAATATCGAATATTGGATATCACAAGTTACAAGGAGTGGATACATATGTGCCATCATCGAGAATGATTTTTAACCACACCGCCATTTGCCTCCAACCATTGGACCTCAACTAGCCAGGAAGTCTACACCTTCCTACGTGGCTGGCTTCCTACTAAACGTTGTGGATTTCATTGACTGATGAAACCATGTCTTGGTTTGAGCATCATTGGCTCTTTTCCAACCTGACCCTATGTCAGCTAATATCTCCCATCTAGGAAGGTGATGGTTAGGCATGCCTGTAGTTTCTTTCCTAACCATCTTAATCGATGTAGCTTCACAGCCTCGTCGATTGATTTCCCGTCCTTACCTAGCACTCAACCGAAGCCTAACTTTAATATTGCTCACCCTGTTATAACACTTGACACGGAAGATGAAACGCGTCTAGTTAACTAAGTCGACATCCATTTGCAAAGTTATTTAAGAATACTGGAAATATTGAATAAAAAGAATTTGCCAACTTCTTCATCTCTATATGAGCAAAAATCATTTAAGAGAACTATATGGTAGATTTAGGTCACAAAAACTGAATCCCGACACCGAAGAGTGTTACTCTTAACTTTGATAGTTGAAATCAAGATTTCCTGAAGATACAATCCAGCAGGTGCAGTAAGTCGGGTGTGAGGACAAATACTCGCCATGGATGACATTGGCTAGCGGTTGCGTTATATCGTGAATTGGCAGAAGTTGGAATTCATGGGCCATTGAATCGGGTCCCAGTGGCTTAATGGTCTACGAGCTAGTTCGCCTTTGTTATGTACTGCTGAATGGTTAACTGTCCTGACGCGCAAAAGGAAAAATCAGAAGACCACCTCGTTCACGATGATACTTGTATTTTTCAAACAAGGAGAAAAATGATTGTCACACAAGTGTGAGAGTGAAGGGTACGTAGTGTACGAAATGTGTGAACAAGTATGTAAAAGTATACAATGCAAAAGTATATGTGAAAATGACTCATATACATGAACCAATAAGACAGGGATAGTAGATTACCTTACCATCATTGGATTCTGATTGGTTGTAGTGTCATGTGATAAAGAGTTCATACATTGTTTATTTAGTTAGTGGACAAACAAAAGCATATTGTCAGTTGTAATGGAATATCAATCCATATACACATAGCAAAATATAACAGACTGTCAAAGCAAGGTAGACATCATGTGACTACATATCAGCCTTGTAATCAGAAGGTTCGAACCGTGGCGGTGCGTGCGTACTACTGAAGAGTCTCAAACTAGGACAACGGAAACAGCTGTCCAGTACTCCCAGGTTTTCCAATGGTTCTCTAACCAATGTCAGCTCATGATGAAATCCTGTAGCCAATCAACTAAATCCCTACAAACCAATACTCGAAAGATATAATCATTCTTGATTTTCACATTGTTGGCTAACAATAAATGAACAATATCTCAGTGACAGCGCTTTGTGACACAGACAAAAATGGGATTCATTTGTTAAGCGTTAAGCCTTTTTCATAGAGTCTTCTGAACAGAATAAAAGGATACGTCTCGGGGCACTTATATATGCATTCATGCCCCAAAAAGCGGACATTTCGGAGACAGTTTTTTGGTCTAAACTACTGAGTACACATTTATATTGCTGTATTCAGCTGTGATATAAGCGAATCTCCCAATATTCAATGCCTACTGCCTGCTTAGTAAACAAAACTACAACTGATCATTATAATTGGAAGATAAAGGTGACAGTTTTGCAGAAGTATAACTCTTTTTAAGTAAAAATCACACCTTATACTTCCTACATCCAATTCTCAATGAGACTGTTTCTAATTTGACGTTGTAATAACACACTTATTCAATGAAAAGTCAAAACACTCAGCATACTGATTAAGTAACCGTTTCCAAGAGTCTGGGCACAAACATTTGATTGAGGTGAAATTTTATACAATCAATATAATAGGTAGACCGATCAGTTAATAGATAAACATTACAGTACTTGCTGCTATTACCATAAATTGATGAAGCTTACTGCAACGTACAAAAAGGCTCATCAAGCTGAAAGTTAGACAGATAAACAAAGATGAAATAGTAATGAACAAATGAACAAGTGGCATTCAGCATTAGAAAATTTACAAACGGAGGAATATGCGCGTGTGATAAAAGTAGAGCTAATATACGGGCGGGGGGGGGGGCTGATTTCTGATGAATAAATCTGACTAGCGGTGATCAATTTGTCCTAAAAAATTCCCCTAGTTGAGAACAAAGCAGTTTGTCTGTTTCCAGTTAAAAGAAAATTTAAGAAGCAATGAAATGATTCTTTGTCTCATTCCGGTTCGAACACTTTGGTTGACATTTAAGTATTAAGCATTTCATCTGTGCAGAATACACAGAACACATACATAGAATTATTTATTATTATTATTATATCCTTTAATTCCTAGAGGAACATAGGGCTTCAGCCGCCCAAGTCTCCATTGCCTTCTCTTTTCTGACAACTTTTTCACTCCGCTCAAAGTCTGACCACATCCTTTCGTCTACTCCTCACATAACATCCTCCAAGTCACCCTCACCCATGCACTCACGACCAACTCGCCACCCATCCGCTTCCCTATCGGCCTGGTTCCACTCGAGCGATGGCTTGTCTAGTGATGTCACTCACTTCATGGTTTCCTCAGAGTATGGCCACAATTCAATCCATCTCCATTTCTTCCTGCTTATTTGTTTCACAGTCGGTTCCTGCTGTGTTGGTGGTTCGCTCACTGCCAGAGATCCCACCCTGTTGGTGAACTTTTCTGGTCGGCCACCTGATCTTGAGTGGTATTGAGCGAAGACAACTGTTAATGAAGATCTGTAGGTTGTTTGAGATGCTCTTTATGGTGAGCAGTGTAAGTCTCTGATCCGTATGGTGAGTAGCACTGACTGGCTTCACATTCGAGTTGAAAATCCGGATCTTATTTTTGATGCTGACCAGTGAGTGATGTTGACCTCCACACAGACTTAAGAGTAATGAAAGGTTCTCTTGCTTTTCTGATTCTGGCTTTGATATCCTCGTCAGTTCCGTCGGCCTGTAGTTGAAACGATGCTTCCCATGTAGGTAGGTGGGTAGGTGAAGGAGGTTGTTTCTTTCACGTTCCTCCCATTTATGCTGGCTGATTGTTGTGTTTTGTTGTTGTTATTGTTGTTGGTGTTGGCCAGGAATCTTCATCACCTACATCTGTTTCCTCTATGTTCACTTGAAGTCCTATCCTCTCTGGATGCTTTTTCTGCCAGCTTGTTGCTTTCCACTTGCATATCTTCCAGTTTGTAGGAAATCAGACATATATACCACATTGGCGAAGTCCAGATCCTCGAAATTCTATTTTTGTGTGAGTTAATTTTATGCATGTTTCCTCATTGGTCATTGTTTGTCGCAATATCCAATCTACTGCAATCAGGAAAATCACTGGTGATACAGCAGATAAATACAATAAGAATGTATCTCACTCCGATCACAGTTATGATGTTCATTCAAAGAAGAGAGATTAAATAAACCAGGTATGTTTTCTAATAAAGAAAACTGGTGCTGCAACCATGAACTTCTGTTGTCAAAGTGGACAATAGGGATGAATTAGCGATTTAAACGAAAAGAATGAAATAAAATATTTAACAAATTTTTATTTCCTATCGGCTAATTTGTAATATTGACCAGTCGTCCTGTGATTTAACACTACATTTTATTTGAAAGGCGAATAATAGGTGACAGTTAGTTTCAACTTGATATGAATTACAAAAGGCTTAGAGACAAATGTTGTGCAGTGATAGAACGAATTAATTACAGGTGTGAACAAAATGAGCATGGAAACAAATTGAGATAATAATAATAATAATAATTTCAACCTGAAATGTAAGTTAGGTGGTGTGAATATAGATAGATTACAAGAGGCACAGAAACAAAAAATTACACAAGATTGTAAAATGATTATTCTAAACGGATTACAAGTGTGATCAGGAGAAGCAAGGAAACAAACTTAAAATAACTCATTTTATAACTGAAAAAACAAAAATGGGATGAATTGAATGAAGACAAAGAGAGAAAATTTCATACACAGAAAGAACAAAAAAAGCTGAAGGATAAGGGAACTATACCGAACTAGGTCCACGGTAGTTGTAAAAGCTGGACTAATTTCTTTCGAACACACAGCTCCGACTTTTCGATGCGTACGGCGAGAGCTACCGCAGTACAATGAAGCTGGAAACACACTGACTGCCTCTGCTAGATTTTTGTTTACTTTGTAAATGACCCTGAATGATGGATGAGTGTCAGTTGAGATTCTGTGACAGGTATTTACAAAATGTTCAGTTATTGCGCTTCTGATTGAACCAGTGCCTCCTGTTTACAGCCATGCTGGATTATGTTTTCTAACACATTTTGATTTCAGTTTGCTTCCACTTTGTTCACACCCGTAATTCGTTCTATCCCTGCGTAATTTCTTTTTCGTTTCTAAGCCTCTTGTAATTCATATTAAGTTTGAAAATAATTATCACCTTTTGTTCGCCTTTAAAATTATTTTTCCAGTCATCAAATATTCATTATTTCACACACTTTCGTGAGGCTGATTATATCAGATTTGGTAGACGGGTTGTCAAGACGCATGTTGTCAAATACTGTACTGGTTATTATATTAAAAATGAATAGTGGACAGATTCATATCATCTGCCTTCCTCTTGATTCACATTTTCAGCAACAATGTCTAAGTTTTTACCACCTGTTTGTAACTGAAGCGTTAGTTACGCATAAATAGAAACAAAAATCTCTACGATAAACTTTTTTACACCTGTTTGTTTAACTTCACCCTGATGGTGTATTCCTTTTCCAACCAACGTTATCTTCATTATTTTATATTTTTTTAACGAATTCGACCGACTTCTGACCTCATCAGTAATAATATTTATCTCCGGTTATCTATTACAACGCTCCCTCTAATTTTATTTATACTCAATAGGTCATTTCAGTGTGGCTAAGCGGATTTTAAGCACAAATAAGAAATCAGTCATTTCTTCTATACGGGTCAGAAACTTGGCCAGAGTGTTACAAAAAGCTTTTCCAGCAAGTTACACACTTTTACCAACACCTGCCACATTCGATGGATCCATACTGAAGATTAAATGGAAGGCCAGAAAGAATCGGCAACAAGAAACTCTGGCTGGGAGAAAACCAACCAACAGCCGGCCAATCACCAAATTTGTAGGAGGACATGGAGACGGATCGAGTATATGTTGAGGAGGCCGTCGAATGACACCGACCACAATTCAGGTCATCGTTTCAGTGGAACCCCCATGAAAATCGACCAGTGAGTGACATGGAGGATATCGTGTCGTGAGGAGGATATGAGAGATTATGGGCAGTCGTGTGGCTAGCCAGCTGAAGAGGACGGCAGAGAATAGAAAGAAGTGAATGTGTGTTGTTGAAGCCCTATATTCCGCTCGGAACCCAAGGGAATAATAATAAGTGGATGTGCAACCAGCGTGATAAGAAACTCATTGAAAAATAAAATATCTTCCATGATTAAAACTTGCTGTACAACATTTCACCTAATTTATTAGTTTAAATGAAGAGGTACTCCGTATACATTGTTCTGTTCACATCAAAAGTTAGAAAGTGTCCTGTTGTTTGACACGCCATTTAATTTCCACTTTCATAACGCAAAACTAGATGGATGACAAAGCGAGTTGCTTTGAGAAAAGTAAAGGCATTAACAATGCTAATTCAAGAAAGTTCGTTCTTTATTTATTCCGAGAAATGATTACTAGCCTTTATGAATTTCTTCATGAAAGTATGGTGTATTATTATAATAACATTGAATTCCAAATGAAACATAGTTCTTAAGCAGCAAATGGCCATTACACTGTGTTCTGTGTAGCCTTTTCTAGCTGGCTACACCACTGCACACAGACTTTTATTCCCTCCTAACATAATCTCCTTCATGTCACCCTAGGACTCACACCCATCTGGTCATTTTCCATTCTGATACCACTCGACGATATCATCGACGTGCGTCCAATCCATCTCCACTTCCTTCTGCATATTTGTCGCGCGATGAGTTCTTGGATGCTTCGTTGTTAAGCTTCTTTGTTGCTTGCTTTTCCTTTATGATCATGTGATCTTCTGTATGGAGCCAGTGGAGGCAGTTGTTGGAAGTGCTGTTTGTGGAGTGCCAAGTCTCTGGACCACACAAAAGTGACCTGACATTAGCGCTAAAGAATCGGATCTTGTTCTACATGCTTAGTGTGGTAGATTTGCACACGGATTTCAGATTGATGGATTTCTGTCTTGTTTGTCCGATCTTGGTTTTGACATCCTCATCCGTGATGTCTATAGTTGAAAAGATGCTGCTCACATAAATGAAAATGGTGACTTCCTTTAAATTTCTCTCACTGGTAGTGATTTGTGCATTTTGTTGTTGTTGTTGGTTGGCTGGTTGGTTGTCTTCATTATCTCCGTCCTCTCTATGTTCACCCTGAATAAAGTCCTGTATTAATTTTCATTAGGATTCGATTACGATGAGTATGACAACTTCCTTTAGAAACAGTAGGATTCCCGCGTACATACTGTTTTGTACGTCGAAACTGACAACAAAACGGACAATTGTAACTGGTGTAATTTTCCACTTAGCGGCAGTTCCTTCTGTAAACGAGTTATAAGGAAAACTAGATGTTCCATTTCAGACGTCTTACAGCTTTGTGAAAAGTACTGTAGACAATCTTCTTTCAGCCTTCTTGTGGTACGCAACAGTCAAGGGCTTGTAATAAATCTGCTAGTTCATAAAATCTGGTTCAATAATACGATGGTGATAATAATAATAATAGTTAAGCTTTATTTCACGAAATATGTGAACATATATCAAAGAAATTTTTTAGCGTATTCAGTTTCAAATTAATTCCCTTTCATAGAGAATTTACATGTAAAGCAATAATAAGAAGTACGTTATTTGTCGTAGTATTGCTGCATATGAGGAAAGAACCGATTCTGTGCATTTTTCCTTCAGTTCCTTCGGAAATTGCATAACATGGAGAGGGAAACTAATTAAATGTACGCGCGAGTTCATGTAATGATCATATGACATAATTGCATGATTAAAACAATACCAAATCCAGAACAGTTTAAGCAACATTTTAATGGATGAAAATTCTAGTAGTCTAGTGATTCAAACAGGCCGTCGGCACTTCATAATTCCTTTTTCATACATTCTGAAAAACTCAAATCACATCAAAGTGTTAAATTCCTTCGATACAAGATGATATATATTGTGTAGTATTATTTATTCAGTGTTCACATGGTTGACAGACTTTGTTTAAGTAATACTAGTCTGAATAAATGTTCAAAGAAGTTTATTTTGCGCAGAATGATCAAACTATTGATTAGAGTATCAGTTTAATTAGATACCGATATGACAACACCTGTTGACATAATCTGCTCACAAAAAACCAGTAAACGCATTGCACACTTACAGTCGTAATGATAAATATCGATACGTATGCGGGCATAGCAACGGTAGTGTTGTTTACTAGTTCTGAATTTAAACAAATAATAATAACAACCAGTGTCACTAGCTTATTTTCTTGGAGAGGACAAACTATTTGTTCTTGTTTTTTATTTCGAATATTTTTTATTAACCGAAATACAAAGATTTAACACACGAGAAGCAATTTATTTTTGTGGATTACTATGAGTCAGCAGTACAGTGGAAATCATGAAAAGAATGTAAGTCGCTACAATTGGTTTATTTGGGATCAAAATGTATAGTTTTAAAGTTTTGATTCGTGTTGGTGAAATGGCAACTTTCAGTAGTCGAACGTTTTTTATTCCTTTACGTTCCCAGGCTTCAGGCTAGAGGCTTGAAGTTTCGGTGGCAGTGGTGATTATTTTTACAGGATGGGGTTGCTAGCCGCCTCATGCTCAACCCAATCTTCCCTGTTCACCAGTCTTGTCACTGGCTTAGCGAGGTAAAGGAGTGTGTCGGTGGCCGGGGATCGAACCCCGGACCATATGAGGCGTGGTTGGCAAGCATTTTCTACCACTGTGCCGTCGATGCATGAAGTCGACCTTAGCCGATAAAAATGATCTGCCTGTTTTTGATGCTGTCCAGCATTAGGTTGTTTCGTCTAGTCCACTGAGTTAAACAGCTTTTTTCAAACTTAATAAGTAGTGAATCCAATTATTTAAAAGGACTTTAAAGGTAAAGCCATTACAGAAGTACTTGTTTAGGAAGTCCATCATCTCACTTAGTTCTAAAGTAACTTCTAAAAACGTCGTCTAACAAAAAGACAGTGAAAGCTTCACAATTAGACCTTCTAACTCAGAGAATACAACGACAACAGAAACATCCACCTAACTGATTAATCTTCCCTATTATTTCTGAAATTGACAAAGTAGTACAATCTCTTTGACATTACAATGTCGCAGATTATGTTCTATTCACTTGACGTTGCACGAACTCGTGTGGAATAAAATTTTGAAACATACTGCTCTATTAAGGCATTGTTATTTTCACTATGAAACACTGTGTCCCACAACTGATTTCTTGTGTGTAAGTAAAATTCGCCGATCTTAGAATTATCAATAACTGAATGTATGGTGAAGAATTATTATTACTATTAATCTGAATTGCGATCAAGATTTGACCGAATAATTCCAAAATAATTGGACACCGAGTGAGAAGTTGACATCTTTAAAAATTTATATTTGTAAAATCTCAGCGAGATGGAAATAAGTAATTCCAACGTTTCCTGCCTTCGTCGAAATCTAGTCCGAACTTCTTCACGGAAATTAATCGAAATTAACATAACGGAGGTGATTTATATGCATGAAAGGGGATATCTGTTGTTTTCAAAAACTATGTCCAATCATATGAGTCATGAAACAGGTATCAACATGTATAATCAACAGAAAATTGAATGAGTTGTGATCAAAATTTCACCTTAGACCTCTTATAAATATTGGTCTACCTTTCTTAAACACTTTAAACAGAGTGTGTGTGTGTGTGGGTAAATGGTTGTAAGACATTTCTTAATGTCTCCATAAGAAGATATAGACAATCGGGAATTTTGACCAAGTATTATTAATTAATTAGTGATACATATCCAATTTCTATTTATTTATTAATCAGGATTTCCTATGTATCATTAGCTAACACACATCACACCTTCATGTCCGTTCAAACTGTTAGTAGCTAGAATTTTATGATTAGATGTATTTTCAAAGTTATGGTGTCTAGGATTAGAGTTGTTAGCTGTCGAGTCACCTGGCAACTCCAGTAGGTCAAATAAAGCAGCTCAATTTTCAGAGAGAAGACAAAGCAATAAGTTCGACAGGGTGCTTCAACTAAACTCTAATCCTAAACACCATAACTTTGAAAATACATCTAATCATAAAATTCTAGCTACTAACAGTTTGAACAGACATGAAGGTGTGATGTGTGTTAGCTAATGATACATAGGAAATCCTGATTAATAAATAAATAGAAATTGGATATGTATCACTAATTAATTAATAATACTTGGTCAAAATTCCCGATTGTCTATATCTTCTTATGGAGACATTAAGAAATGTCTTACAACCATTTACCCACACACACACACACTCTGTTTAAAGTGTTTAAGAAAGGTAGACCAATATTTATAAGAGGTCTAAGGTGAAATTTTGATCACAACTCATTCAATTTTCTGTTGATTATACATGTTGATACCTGTTTCTTGACTCATATGATTGGAAATAGTTTTTGAAAACAACAGATGTCCCCCTTTCATGTATATAAATCACCTCTGTTATGTTAATTTCGATTAATTTCCGTGAAGAAGTTCGGACTAGATTTCGATGAAGGCAGGAAACGTTGGAATTACTTATTTCCATCTCGCTGAGATTTTACAAATTATTACTCTGATTTTATTAGGTAGGAACTATGCTACTATTTTTTAATTCATATGAAATACAAAAATCACTGTTATAGAACTTCAGTGTCAAGTGTTTTGCATTTACATATAAGAAAGTTAATACATTTACAGGTGAGTACATATATCAACAAGATCAATAGGCTAACAGATTGGATGGCATTCCATACTTGATATCTAGTGTACTACATCTGACGTTTGTGTAGTTTGATTCTTATTTTTACAAAATGTACACTTGACAGAAAAACAAGTTTTGCCTCTGTTTCACAGTTAACGTGACTCTTTTTGTGTCACTAAACTGACAAAACTAGGCCAATAACACTCTACTGCAAAAATGAGTTTCTTACAGCAGCAATATGGGTTCATTAACCAGAAACAATGAAGCTGTACTAAATAGCTGAGCTTGGTGAAAAATTTGTGACATAAAGCTGTTATATTTTCAAAAAGGATGGATTTTAATTCTTTGGATAACTTAGGCCATCTTTATTTTTTAAGGGAAAACAAGAAATAAGCGCGTTTTCTCTCTCTCTATGTGGTGTTTTTCTGCAGCACGCTTTAGTCAAAAAAACCTTAACAAAATATCCTGCAACAAATCAAGCTTGTATTTCTGGGCCTTATTATTCACTTTGTTTGCCCAATAGAGTTTGACACCTTAACTTGTCTGGCAACTCAGTAATAATAATAATAATTTTTGCTTTATTCCAAAAACAGTACTAATGATACAGTAAGGAATTTTCAGCATTCAGTACAATATTGCATCTAATTTACTCAATACGACAAAAAATAAACATGACATAATAATAATAATAACAAAACGTTGTTATAGCAGCTATGTAGCAAATTACAGTATGCAATAAGGAGGAAAATATGCAGAAATCATAAAATTGTAGTAATAATAGTACTAACAAGTAAAATAAAATAGCTAAGTTACAATTAAACGACAGAGAGAGGGTGACACCATAAAATGACAGAAAGATGAACAATGAAAAGATCGATTCATTTTGCTAAATACATAGTAACTTATATGTTTCATGTCTAACAGTGTCTTCATCAGATAAAATACGGGCTAAATAGGGTATTGTAGAATTTTTGTACTTAGTGGTGCGAGCATATAACTTAGTATGTTGACTTCTCGTCCTACCTGATGAGATGCAAGGGGATAGTTTTGTATAAAGGGGTGTAGGGGTCTGATAGTATGAACTAACTTCCCATTTTGTACAGGATTTTATATGTCTGTCGACTATAATAATAACAACAGAAAATACTCTGTTTTTAACAGAGCAATATATGAATTTAAAAAGTTGAATACTTCAAAATTAAAAAACAAGTATGCGCTGAAGATGTTTCCTAGTAAGACAGTGAAAGTTTCGCAGGTAAAGCATCCAGCTCAGAGAACACAACTACATCACGATTATTATTATTACATTCTTTAATTCCTAGAGGAGCATACGGCTTCAGCCGCCAAAGTTTCCATTGCCTTCTGTTTTCTGACAACGTTTTCACTCCACTCCAAGTCTGCCCACATGCTTTCCTCTCCTCCTCACATGACCTCCGCCAAGTCACCCTCACCCATGCACTGACGACCAACTCGCCACCCACCAGCTTCCCTTTCTATTTTTTTTTTTTTTTTTATTTTATTTTTATTTTTGATTACAGCTTGATTCCACACCGTATTTTTGGTACAAGTGTGGAATTTTCAGCATGGATATCGGCCTGGTTCCACTCGAGCGATGGCTTGTCTAGTGATGTCACTCGCTTCATGGTTTCCTCAGAGTATGGCCAGCCAATCCATCTCCATTTCTTCCTGCCTATTTGTTTCACAATCGGTTCCTGCTGTGTTGGTTGGTTCGCTCACTGCCAGAGATCCCACCCTGTTGGTGAACTTTTCTGGTCGGCCATCTGATCTTGAGTGGTATTGAGTGAAGACAACTGTTAATGAAGGTCTGAAGTTTGTTTGAGATGCTCTTTATGGTGAGCAGTGTAAGTCTCTGATCCGTATGGTGAGTAGCACTGACTGGCTCCACATTGCAGTTGAAAATCCGGATCTTATTTTTGATGGTGACCAGTGAGTGATGTTGACCTCCACACAGACTTCAGAGTAATGAAAGCCTGTCTTGCTTTTCTGATTCTGGCTTTGATATCCTCGTCAGTTCCTTCCATTAATGCTAGCTGATTGTTGTCTTTTGTTGTTGTTGTTGTTGTTGGCCAAGAATCTTCATCACCTCTGTTTTATCTATGTTCACTTGAAGTCCTGTCTTTGATGCTTCTTTTACATAAAGAACTGGATGTAAAATGTTTTACTCATTTACAGAAATTCGTAACTTTGAACTAAAAAGCTGAGGTTATTTATTTCTGTCATCTAAGAGCACTTATTTTTTATGACATGATTATACACCTTCTTCGGAAACATGAATTCTATTTGATACATACGAAAAAGGAGGCAATTGATACGACTTCGACATGTGACTGTATATTTTATTGCTTAATTAAACACATTCCGATTCTCTAATAGTTATCATTCCACATTCCCCATACGAGATGAGTTTTGCAATTCCCTCATTAGTATCCAAATATTCATGCTTCCCGCATTTCTCTTAGAATGTCTTATGAATTTTGTTTTACCCTAAAGCCTTGGACTTAAATCATTTTATCTTTGGATAGAGACCTCATTCTGTGGAAATAATGGGAAATTTAGACCTTGAAGACTCATTAATTGATCCGTTTCTGGAACTTGCACCGTTTTCCGCGCGTTCTGAGAGACCACATAATGAAATTCTTACCACAGATTTGAATCCAAAGACAGGACCTCAACAAACGGTTAAACAAGTACCCATATCAATACATAATTTAAAGGCACACTTACCATTTTTGGCTACGCATTTACAAGAAGCTCTGGCTGAATCTGTCTCCTCAGAGAATTCAAATCAGGTATGTTTTTAAAAGTTTCCTATAATACATAAACATTTATATTTAATTCATAAAGTTTAAGAGAACTATAAACGGTACCCTGGTCTTGTACAATAATAAACATTGGTCACTCAAGAGAAATAAAAACTTTCAAACCTACGGGTAATTTAACAATGATTAGTCAAACCGAATGAACACAATTAAAACTCTCAGTAGATCTTGAAAATTCTCTTCTCTTGGAAAGCGACTTATTATTATTATTCTCTTGGATTCATAGTAGAACATAGGGCTTCAGGGGCACATCTTCACTTTGTCCTTTTCTCTGCGGTCCTCCTAAGCTGGCCCAAATATTCCGCATTGTCGATCATCTCCTCCTCTCACGGCTTCCTCCCTGTCATCCTCGAACCCATGCCCGGATGTCGTTTCCCACTCGAGTTCAACTCGAGCGATAGCCTGATTCGTGTGTCACTCAATTGTCTCCTTCATTTTCATTGTGTTCCAAATATTTGTCGAGTAATAGTCTTTTCGTTAGTTCGTTCTTAGGATTATTTGTTTGTCATTCTTTCTGATGGCCACCTAATCTAGAGTATGGATTTGGCGAAGACAGATGTCTGAAACCTGCTGAAAATGATTATTGTGACATTAACGCCAAGTTTCTGACCCATATCGAACGAATGTCTGACTTAACATTAGTGCTAGAAATCCTAATCTTGTCCTATATCCTGAGTACAGACGATTTCCAAACTGATCTTAAAGTGAAAGTGATGAAAGTCCATCTTGCCTTTCCCGTTTTGGGTCTTGACATCTTCATGCTTTCTTCTAGCCTGTAGTTGAAATAATGCCTCCCAGGTTAAGCAAGTTAAGCAAGTGACGTCTTTCAAATCTCTTCTGTTGATACTGACTGATTGTTGTTATTGGTTGGTTATCATATCGCTGTTTCTGACACAGTTTCATCACGAAATTACCTCAATTCACTAAGATGCTGTGTTGGAATCGGTTTAACTTTTGTGACAGTACATCACTTTAAGTAAGTAAGTCCAGAGAAAGAAATAAGTAGCTAGACCCAGGTAGCTAAGTGTGTGCGTGTCAGAATATTCATATTAATTAACCATGTAGCACCAGAAAAGAAACAGCACCTATGGAAGCCGAACTATCCGACAAAATGCTCATCTCAGTATGTTTTCTTGTCGGCATACTAATCTGCAGCCTTTTCATTTATTACGAAGTTGTATAGCAGATCGTGTTTAAGTTGAAGTTGATTATTCTACGCGGTAAAATAGATCCGAAATTCTTTAATATACAACTCACATTAGATTTATGCAAATGAATTCAACAGTTGTCCTGAAGAAAGTTAAGTATATGACTGTGTTTTTCACTGTGTTGTTTTTTCACTCTTCCTTGAAGCTTGTTAAGAGATGTTGACTGTTGTACCCGAGTATTATATTTAACCGTTGAACATTATCACCCGGGTACACTAATCCTCTTAGAAACGAAGATAGTCTTAGCATAGTTAAAATGAACCAGGTGACGGAAGTATATAGATGCATTGCAGTGGAAAGTAAGCTGAGAATGTCCATATTGATCCTTCGGTAGACTTGCTCTTCAAAATACAAATTTTATACCGACATCCAGCAAAATCTGCCAGATATTGAACAGTACTTAAGAAAATGATTGTTTAAAAATTACTACTACTACTACAACGAATTCAGATTTATTGATTGGGCTTTAAAGTATAAAGTATAAAGGATGCTCAGGCAGTTGCTCCATTAAACGTTCCTGATGACTACTTAAAATGATACACCTGTTTAGTGTATGAGATGCTTAATAGATCATAATGATATCTGAATGATTAGTGCTCTGTCAGATAAAAATTGACTTATTTTAGAAGTCGAGTCTGCAATGTTAATTTAACCAGAGGTGTTGTCAAAGTTAGCTAATTGCTTCTCACTGAAGTGGACTTTCACTGGAATCTGCTATTTTTTTACTATGAGGTAAACAGCTTTGAAATGTAGAAATACTTATAGTCCTTAAATGTTATACCACACTTTTGTTTAGAAAACTAAATTAAGTGAGTCACAATTCTGCCAAACTTGATACAGTCTTTTTCAAATATATAGAACTCCATTTGAAGTTGATTTACACTAGCCACTCTGACTAGCGTCCAATCAAAAATATCCAGTACAATCCCACAGGAGGTCAATCGTCACCCCGAATAGCCCAGTGGTAACGTCTCTGACTGTTGTCTGGTAGTACTGGGTGACGCGGGTTTGAATCTCAGTAGGGACATGAGTTTCTTTAAGGTTGTAGATACCCCTTGCTGACTGGTGAATGCCAACTAGCACAAAAACTAGGTCAGGTGGGCCTTCCTGTGGACTGCCTCCAACCACCACCTAATATCACAATCGGAAAACCATGAACTATGGGACTGTAGAGCTATTTCAAGAACTGGCAAAAACTGCAATTTATAGGTCAATGAACTCGAATGCTAATACGTTCACATAATAGTATGAAGATTTTGGGTTCCATATTCTGTAGATTCACATTACTGAAGCGTCAAAAATTAGAAAAAAGTGGTTACCCAGTGACTCCTGGTTTTCACTAGTTCCTTAACTAATGTCTAATCATGGCAAAATGTATTTGGAAACCAAATGAATTTCAGTCGATTAGTCTTCTGATATCTTGTCTTCCAGTCGTGAATCATAAGTTGTTCTTACTAGTGATGAAGCAGTCTGTGGTAGTTTGTAGCACTGAAAAATGAAGCAGACGATTAGGCGTTCCAGGAAGCATATAAGAGCGCTTTTGTGTTTGTGCCATATTTAAAACGGTAATCTACTTCTTGAAAGGTTTGCAGAGCGGGTATTTCTGAATATTTTGCTGTCGAAATGGTGTGGAGTTGAATATTACAAAGTGAACACTTGAATAGTTTGGAAAGTACTTACTCCATTATTTAACTGTAGCATAAAGAACAAAGCAGATTTATGCAATATCTAATACAAGAATTTTGTGCCATAGCTATTGGTATACCTAGTTTTGTTTCATGACACCATGTGCGTCGGTGGCACAGTGGTTAGGACTCTCGCCGACCATGCACATGGTCCGGGGTTCGAGCCCACGCCGACGCACACCTGATATCTATGGTTGGCCTGCGAATTTTGGGCTACCGATATCCATGCTGAAAATTCCACACTTGTACCAAAAATACGGTATGGAATCAAGCTGTAATCAAAAATAAAAAAATAAAAAATAAATAAATGGAAGACCCAAATTGCAGCAGACTGTTCACAAACAATGAAAGTAAAGTTCAGTGCTTTCAAGAGACGATAAGGTCTTGAAAGGACGGCACACACACACACACACTAGATTTGAACTATTCTGGTATTCTCTATGACATCTGTATGACGTTCTTTGAGTTCTGGTGTTGAATGAAACTATTTTTAAGAGTGATTCTAATGTTCTTTTTAAAATAGGCTAGTTAAAATTAGGATAACCATTCTGTTTAGCATTGGAATTATTCTTCTATACACAATAAATTATACTGTTGAGAAGCGTCAGTAAATCTCTGAGGAAAAACTTTTTAGAGAAGTGAATCAGTTCCAGTTTCCACACTTAGATGAGCTATACAGTTAATAAATAACAAATAATTTTTCCTTCACATTCCCAGTGGAATATACGGCTTCAAACTAGTGACTTGAAGTTTCCGTAGCAGTGTTTATTTTTACAGGATGGCGTTGCTAGCCTCATACCCAACCTTTCCTCTTTACCAGCATATTTTCTGGCTTAGCGAGGTAAAGGAGTGCGTCAGTGGCCGAGGATCGAACCCTGGGCCATGTGCATGATCGGCGAGCGTCCTAACCTCTATGCCACTGACGGCATAGGAAGAAGTGGTTGGTAATCAAAACCAAATTATAATCTATGCATCTGAATGAACCAAAGCTAACGATTTCACCATATCTATTGTCTGTCGTATCTTAACACTGTGCTAACCTAATTATACAACTTGAACAATTATGCGAAGACTGCCAGCTAACTCCATCATGCCTTCCATGCATATCTCACCGTCGGTTAAGTAAAAGACAGCATTTATGGCAGGCCCAAGTTCTAAAAAGCCAGATGTCTTACCTGCAATCTGGCATATATGAGGTATTCATGGCTTACTGAATCAGTTTTTATTGTTACCAATCAATCATTCTGTCTTCACTGGCATAACTTTGCGTGTAAGCGAAACTTTCATAGCGATCGTTTAATCTGCTTCGCGTTTTTTCGGTTCATGGATTCTAGTGACCAGCTGTGAAGCATGTTTTTACACTTTGTAGTGTTAAAGAATTTGCAGTTCTTCATGAATTTTTTCATTGTTTCGAGTTCAGTTTACCATGTGAAACTATGGAAAAATGTCAAATTTTCGAAAAAACCAAAAACTTGCCCAATAGGTGGATTATAAACAGTGTTTATTAAGTAGCCTACAGTTAGTTATACAGCTAAACAAATACTTCTGATGCAGGATGATTATTTCGATGTATATTGTAATCCGCCTTCAAACTAACTCATCATGAGATATTAATTATTATGGCAAATTATTCTGTACTCCACCACATGATTCAATTAAGTACAAAACAAAAAGCCTAAGGCGACTGACTTCATCGTAATGCACAGGATCACTTGTTTGCGATATATTACTTTCAATTAAAGTGACTGAAACATAAAATTAAGTATTATTTGATAAGGGATCATATGCTATTTTTTTTTCACGCAATCATCTGATGCTTGACGTTTCTAAAACAAATATGTGTATATTATATATGTCCAAACCAAGTTCACTTTTAACGGTTTGAAAAAATTTGGGCATTGGGTATTTGATATTCATTATAATAGAGGTTTTTGTATTTCTCAATGAATAAAAACAATATCGTTTTGTTTTTCATTCATTTGGAAGTACAAAAATCTTTATTATAATAAACATATGTATATGTTGCACTATATATATTAGTAATCATTGTTGACCTCATTGTAAAGAACAAACTTCTAATGCCACAACAGCGGTTTAGCATTTCTATCAAGAGTATCATTAAATTAAAAACAAACGGATATTTGTAGGCATTCGACTGATTGGAGTATAGGATTTCATCATGAGCTGACATCAGTTAGAGAACCGCTCTATTGGAAAATCAGCTGGGAGTATTGAACGAAACAGCTGGCCAGGTAAAAGAATTTATATAACCTTATTCTATACATAATCTAATTACATCTATTCAAACTGACGTAGTCGTGTAAGTGCTTATGGGGAATTGTCATCTGAATTGATGACAACCAGTGGTGTCCGACAGGAATGTCCACTTTCCCCATTTCTATTTAACTTCATCATAGATATGCTGATGGAAGTATCCTTAACTGAACTTAGGAGTCTTAGGAATCGACTTGTTACCAGGGAATAGTCTTATGGACATAGAATATGCAGATGACATAGTCCTGTTAGGGGAGGATGCTGAAAAAATGCAGAGTCTTCTGGACACCTTGAGCAGCAATCTTCATATGTTTGGCATGCGATTCGCCCCTACAAAATGTAATATGCTGCTACAGGACTGGACTACGTCAACTCCTAGCTTAGTGATACGGAGTGAAGTGGTAGAACATGTTGACCACTTCACCTATTTGGGAAGTTGTATCAGCACCAACCGACTGATTGACCACGAAATCTCAGCACGGATCCGAAAAGCTCGAGCTGCTTTCGCTAACTTACACCATCTCTGGCGTAGGCGTGACATCCGGTTATCAACCAAGGGACGTGTGTACTGCTCATCAGTTCGCTCCGTCCTTCTCTATGGCTCTGAAACATGGCCAATACGAGTTGAAGACATGAAAAGGTTGACTGCTTTCGATCATAGATGTCTGCGATCTCTGTCTCACGTTAGGTGGTTTCACAAGGTAAGTAATGTTGACGTTAGGCGTAGTGTTAGGCAAAGAGGGAAAATCAGTCGACGAGGCTGTAAAGTTACATAGACTAAGATGGCTAGGTCACGTGCTGCGCATGCCTAACCACCGCCTCCCCTCCCCGACGGGCATTACCAGCTGATATAGGTGCAGGTTGGAAAAGGGTAAGTGGTGGCCAAACAAAAACATGCCATCAATCCATGAAATAAATCCTTGACAGTTAAACTGAGTCAGGTAGGGAGATGCAGACTCCCGGGTTGGGGCCCCCGGGACTCTAGGAATCAATGGCTGGAGACATTAGGTGAAATGGCTCAAAATCGTTGTCAATGGCCAGTGCAGATGTATTCAGTCTCTGTGATCTTTCGTATTCCTTTCTACCATTACCCATTCTGTTTCACTTTTATACTTGTCAAACTCTATTGATTCTCTTCACTCATCTTCTTGTCTACCTTTGTGGGCTATTTGGAACGTGGCAACTCGAAGTGCTGCACTTCGGTGCCAAGTTCTATGTTTGATCCAGACAGACAGACAACTAGGGATTGTACATGTTTATCATCGAATTCCGGAATGTAATTCTTATTATTATGGTCGGTCAAATGATTGACAGGAGAAATGCTGAATGAAATACGTACACACATCGCATTAACTATTATCGTCTCAAGGAGTCAAACATCACATCAGTCAGTCTACAAGACTATAGACCATTTGGTGGACTAAACAAATGCAAAGTCTGGTCACGTGACTGATTATCTCATTTATATAAATAAAAGGACCACTAGTCGCATCCCCTCTACACATCCAAAAGTTATGGATACCCTTATGACATGATTCCGCTTTGGAAAAAAAAAGAGAAAGAGTGCATAAATACATCAACACTAATATAAAAAAAGAACAAATTCTTCTGAAAAATAAAAGCAAACCTGAGGTATTCATTCCTGTCCATAAGGAGAGTAATGCATTGTGAAAAGCAATCAAATCAAACTGATAAAAAAAAATAATGAAATAGTCATTGTAACTTTTTTTCTGAGTAATTGTTTTTGTGATCCTGTATTAATTTAACAGTTAACAGTAGAAATCACTGAAATAAGGATAATTCAAATCAATCAACATATCTGTAACAATTGCTGGTTCTTCATATATGAATGGTGTTTGAGTTGTATAGTATGTTGTTGGTATTATTACTGGATAACATGGATTAGATAGTGGAGCGGAAAAGTTCTGCTTAGTTGCATTAGATTGATCTGGGAATGTATTCATCAACCTGGACCCTATTAATGGTTCTGTAGATGACGTTCTTCGATATCTCTGGTATTTAGACTGTTTCCTTGTGGATTTCATATCACAGCATGAGGGGGGACATTTATTTAATAGTCGTATTATATCACCCAAACGCCGTGCATTTTCACATCTTTCTGATGATTTATTTGAACTATATGAATCTGAATCAGAGCTTGTAGACAATTGTGTTTGAGTGGAAATGTCTGTTCTTGTTGTTTTTTCATCATCCACTGGTGCATTTTCTTCACTTCTCTTTACTTGTTCAATGGGTGTAAAATGATCTTTATAATTTCTATCCTCTAGATCAGGTTTTTCATGATATGATTTAGACGAACAGGGGCATTGGTATTCAGGGAATTCATCATCATATTTTTGCTTCTTCCTATGCTTCCTTTTCATCTTCCTACTATCTTTCTGAAAGGCGTCTGAATCAAGAACAAGTTTCAAGGCTTCCACCCATTCACAGGAAGTCTTCCTCTCCTCCTCCTTTTTTTGTTCATCATCATCCTCCTTTTTTTCTTTAACATCGGTAAGTAAATATTTGGCCAAACGAAGCAGCATTAAATTAAATTCAGTGTCTTTCACCTCTTTTAGGGCCTCTTCTTTAAGTACATCATTGGTGACAGATTGTTCTAGATTTTTAATATTTTCGGGGGTATTACCTTTAGGCTTTGTCGGAGATTTTAGCTGTGAGGTTGTCTCTTTACTTTTAGAAACTCTTCTAGGTAAAGTAAACATTCCCGAATTCTTTCGAGATATTGAAGTTTGTGGATCCAGCTCTGCTTTGGGCTGCATTTGAGCAAGTCTTGAAGAAGTAGTTGCTGATGTTGTGGAAGCACTAGTTGACTGGCCTGTTTCGGTAGTATCTGAACTTGTTGTAGTAACTGAAGTTCCGTCGGTACTTCCACTTCTTAAATCGGTTGGAGTACTGACAGCGGAACGACTCGGTGTTGTACTACTGGATTTTAATATACTAGACCTTTTTTCTTTGACCGAAGGAGATGAAGTAGTTTGGCTGCTTGTGTCACCTTCAATCCTTTCATCGGCTGGTGTATTCACAAGTAGTAAGTTATGACTTTTTGTCTCAGACTTATGTTTTTTCGAGGTCTTGTCTTTCTTCGAATGGTTAGAAGTACTTTTTTCAACAGGCGATTTACTCTTACTTTTAGGCTTTTCCTTTTTTTTATCTGGTGTGTGTTTACGATATTCTTTACCACTCTTCTTATTTTCACCAGATTTACTCTGCGCCTCCTCCTCTTTTTTCGCTAGTTTTTTTGTCGTTTTCTTAGCACTCTTAGAGGAAGAAGATTTGGCTTCTTTTTTGGCCGCTTTTTTCGCGGTTTGTTTAGAACCTTTCTTTGCTCCTTTTTTAGCAGCCGTTTTTGCACCTTTCTTAGCAGCTTGTTTTATGGCTTTTTTGGCTACTTGTTTTCCGACCTGACGAGCTGCGACTTTTCCTCCAACTCTTAAACCAGTAGTACCTATTTTAGCCACTACGCTAGCCATTTATTGGGTGCATAACTGTTAAGCATTTCGTATCGGCGTTTTTTTTGTATATTTTATAGTAACATTAAAGTGTATTAATAAGTTTTAAGAGTAAAAATTTGGGTCATGTGATTTATATTGATCACTCTTAGCTATTCAAAGTAAATAGTGTTAAGTATCATTGCCAAAGTTTACTATTCACTACACTTGATGTGTACGACGATCAACAACATAACTTTACCAATTAGTTTTTAAATAAAAGAGAATAGGTCAAGATTCTATTGGCATGTTTTTCAAATTTAGTAGTGTGACATTCACTAGATAGTAGAAAAAAGACAAAGTTAAGACGATAGGTTGTTAGGAGTTGAGTTAAAAACAGTACTTAACCTGTTGAAATATCTCTAACACAAATGAATGTCCTTATTTTTATGCCAGTAAGTACTTCCGTTCAGGGAAATGACATATGACTTTACTGTAATCTCCAGTCAAGATATTATCACTACCTGTCAACACCTGACTATTATACTCTAGATTCTGCAGTTATTCCGAAACGCTTTTATGCAGATTTTGTAATCAGTTGGGATGTACTGTCAAGTGAAGTTCCTTACAAAAAACTCAACCTGCCTAACACTTCGGGTAATAGTTCTTCGTCATTCTGGATAAGTTTTATTAACGCCTAGTGAAGTATTAATGAAACAATGAAAAGGTAATAAAGCAGTTGAATTATTTGGTAATTCTATTTATTGTAAAGGTTACACCGGTGACTGTGTTCTGGTGATGGATGGTGGCGGTGGGACACAGTAGTATCAAAGCTACTGAAGCGTTGACTTGTGAATTTGTAGTGTTACTCAAGAAATATGCTAAGATACACTGACGTAAATGTTCCATACATTAATTAGTGATTACTGGAAATGAATTGAATTGCTGATACTCATCATTCGCTAAACTGAAACAACATAATAATAATATGATTTACTTTATTCCAAAAACAGTACTTGTGATACAGAATGGAATTTTCAGCATTTAATCACAATATTGCATCTAATTTCCTCAAATTATAATTAAAATCAATCACACAGAAAATTTTCCACATTTACAATAGAGGTAGTGTCAAAAATATGCAGCATATAAAATGGAAATAGCAATAATATTGATAACAACTAGGGTAATAATAATAAGAATACAAGTGAAAATTCCCGTTGGCTTGTGTCACACAGTATTGGCAATGTGGTATAGAAATCCTAACATGTTTAAAAATATTAAATATAATGTTCTCTTTACATGATATGGTGAGGGGAAAAACAAAGATTACAGCCGTCATGGAGATAAGTTGGTGTTTGCAATTATGAGAATAAAACAGAGAAGTAACAGGACCATAAATATAATAGAAATAATAAAAGTAAAACTTGAAGGTATATAAGAATGGATGGAGGAAATTGTTTATTTACTAGATGAATAAAGGTTAGTTAATTCTTTCCTGACACCATTTTTCACTACATAAAATACGTTCCAAGTATGGTATCATAGAATTTCTATACTTAGACGTGTGATCATACAGTTTTCTGAAGTTACTCCTTGTTCTACCTGATGTGAAAGCTGAGAATAAAGTAGATGCGGAATATTTCACCGGAGATTGCTAAGACATGGGAAGACCAGGAGAGATCAGAAGAGAGAATGAGTCCAAGATACTTAATTTCTGATTTGATTCCTATATCATTGTCGTCAATTTTACAACTGTCATGAGAATCGATGACTTCTTTTAACTGTCGTTTACATCTTAAGCTGAAATCAACAGTTTGACACTTAGAAGGATTCAGTTTAAGACCGTTAGACTCAGACCATTTGCTGACTTCCGATAGAAAGCTATTTATTTTAGTACAATCTAGCTGGGAGTTAACAGCCATTGAAACCGTTAAATCATCAGCGTACTTCACAAAGTTTATTTCATCAGAGTGAGGCAAGTCATGCAAGAAGAAAGAAAAAAGAAAAGGAGAAAGAACACCGCCTTGAGGGACACCAGCTTCAGTAGGCAATGAAGTGGAAGACTTCCCTTTATATACGGTGTACTGCTTTCTATCTGAGAAATAGGAATGCAACCAGTTAACAGCCCAACATTCTGTTTGACTAGCAGCAAGTTTATTTAATAAGATGTCCCTAGGGACCGAGTCAAAAGCAGATGTATAGTCTAGGAAGGCAACACGAACAAATTTAGCCCCCTTGTCTAGACTGGAAGCAATGTTATGATATAAGACGGCAGCTGCATCTAAAGTGCTTCTACTGTGCTTATAGGCAAATTGTTTAGGGTCATTAAAGGATTTAAGCGAAGGTACAAGACTAAGTAAAAGTAATTTCTCCATAGTTTTCAAAAAAGGAGAGGTAATAGCAATGGGTCTAAATTTGACACATGCTCCAGTAGATGATTTAGGTATGGGTACAACTTTAATGTCCTTCCAAACGGCAGGCACAATATTATCGGAAAAAGATTTGTTAAATAGATCAGTAAGAGGGTGACACAGAATATCAGAACATTTTTAAAAAATAATACTAGGTACATAATCGGGACCTAAGCTCTGGGAAGGGTTTAGAGACTTGAGGCACTTTTGAACATCATTTGTGTTAAAACCTGGAAAGGGGCTATTATTAACACAAGTGATGCTGGGAAGCATGGCATTTGAGGGAGAGTAAATAAAAGATTTGTTAAGAGTACATACATCAAAAGAATATGGAATATTGTTTATCTGCTTACCACCAGTGATTTCCTTAAATAGTTTCCACATATTAGAAGGATTTTTGCAGGATATGAATTTCTGGTTATATATTACATTCAACCTCTGCATTTCAGACTTAATTAAGAAGTTAGTTCTTTTTACACCACTTTTATGTTTCATCTTATATAGTTTTTCCTTCCCTCTACGAAGCTTTTTAATAATAATAATATTAACAGCTTTATTCCAAACGGTATTTGTGGTACAGGTATGCAATTTTCAGCGTGCATTACAATATATTGCATCTAATTACCACATAAATTTTATAAGATTTTTAAAAATCAGAAAAATAAATAAAAAAACCAACGCCAAAAAATAATAAAAGATAAATAAAAATAAAAAACAGCGTAGCGTTTACATTTCAAACAATGCAACACAGGATATGAAATATAAAGTTGATGTGTGATAGAAGATGAGAACAACAGTGTTATAGTAACGAGGAAAGGAAAACAAAAACTAATGGGGCTATTTGTTAGACTGGCTCAGTAAATTGATCGTATCATACCTAACGGATTTCTCATCACATAACAGTTGTGCCAGATATGGTATTGTGGAGATTTGTATTTGGTAGTCCTAGCATATAGTCTCCTATAGCTGCTTCTAGTTCTAACAGATGAAATGCAAGGAGAGAGCTGTGTATAGAGAGGATGCTCGCGGTCTGACAATATTATATTAGCTAGTTTCTTACATGACATTATATGTCTATCCACAATAGTATTAACCAGTTGGTTTAACGATATCCCACTTACCCTACTAACGGATTTTAGTGCCTGCCCTTCTCAGCAAAGCAAAGTCTTTCTTAAGTAGTCCAGGAAAGATTAATGGGGAGCAGTAAAGAGGGATGGGTAGAATACAAGAATTGACAAACTGAGAAAGCAAAGACTGCTTTATACCAGATTGCCTAAATTTCCTAATGTAGAACATTAAGCGAAACATCTTTCTAGTAACTAGCAAGATGTGGGAAGACCAGGAAAGATCGGTGGAAAAACTCAGCCCAAGGTACTTGACATTAGATGTATTTTCAACCTCTGTGCCGTCAATGATAGTGGGGCCATGTGAGTCAACCAGTTGTTGTAGGTCACGTTTACGTCTGAAAGTGAAATCGACTACCTGGCATTTAGACGGATTCAGCTTAAGACCGTTTTAAGAGGACCACTGACTAATTTCAGACAGAAAGTTATCTAATTTGGAAGTTGAGGCCAGGAGATACAGTCAAATTTGACAGCAAATTTCAAAACAGAATTTCAGATGGGATGTAATATTAGAGATATTGTCATCAAGTGAATCATCATTAAAAAAATCCCATCTTGTGTCACTAAGCATGTTTCTAAGATGATGTACGTTCTCATTTGAGTAACATCTGTGAACAACTTTCTTAGACAAGTGTGAGAAGGCTTTACTGTGTAACTCTCCGTAAATTTTCGGTAAGACTCGTACAATACAATGATCAGAATTGAAGAGCGGAGCTCTTTTACGAGCTTCGTATATTCCAGAATCATTTATAAATACTAAATCAAGTGGAAGTATATTGTCGAGTTGGAAAATTAACAACATTTTCATGGCCCAGCAATGTAATAAAACTGCGACCCCTGGAGTTGAAGTCGCCAGTCACTATAGATAAGGAGTTACCAAACGAAGCAGCAGCAAAAATGGTGAATTCATCAGCGAAGATCGATAGTTCTGAGGGACTGCAACGAGGTGTGATACAGATATTTGTGACAAAAATGAAGCTGTACTTATGTAAGTGTTTAGGTCGACATTTGACAGTTATACAATCAATATTGTCATTTGAGAATTTCAAGCAGACGTTGTTGGCAGTAGACCACTGAGACCTCTCTTCTTCTTTGAGCTGCATCGGTCTTGTCTGTACATTCTGAAACCACTTAAGGAGACTAAATTATCGTCATATGAGTCGTAGAGCCAAGCTTCTTGAAGAGTTATTACACCAGCATTACAATATACATTTGAGTATAATAGAGAATGCAAGTAGGTAATCTTGTTCGATAATGACCTTCAATGGAGGAACTAAGACTATAATCAACATTCTTATAGAGAGAAATGGTTTATTTCTTAATCACATAATTCAGACAATACGTTTGACTGAAGTGATGGAATAGAATTAGTCGAATACTATCTGATGAATGAATTTTTCTCGGCTTCTAACTGTGATCTCACTTTCAGTATGCATTCACATTTAGATGGCCAGAAAAGATCAGCAACAGGGTGGGATCTCTAGCAATGAGCGAACCAACCAACACAGCAGGAACCAAGTGTGAAACAAATAAGCAGGAAGAAATGGAGATGGATTGGATTGTGGCCATACTCTGAGGAAACCATGAAGTGAGTGACATCACTAGACAAGCCATCGCTCGAGTGGAACCAGGCCGAAAGGGAAGCGGGTGGCGAGTTGGTCGTGAGTGCATGGGTGAGGGTGACTTGGAGGAGGTCATGTGAGGAGGAGATGAAAGCATGTGGTCAGACTTGGAGCGGAGTGAAAAAGTTGTCAGAAAACAGAAGGCAGTATATACTTGTGCAGCTGAAGCCGTATGTTCCTCTAGGAATTAAAGGGATACAATAATAATAATACATTCACATTCAGAATCCAGCAAACACCAAAGATAAAGTATTAAACAAAAGTCCACATTAAAAGTAAATCATGCTCACTTTATAGAAAGTCCTGTGTGTCAGTGTATCCCTTGCTTCACACATCAATACTGACCAATGTACACAGTTTTCAGTCATTTTAAATACTGTCACTTAAATAAAAATTAGACCCTTTATGTTTATTATTATTTCTTTGGATACCAAGTGAAACGTAGGGCTGCAAACGCGCATATTCACTTTAACCTGTTCCCTTCAGCGCTGTTTACCTGGCCCCATAATTATCTATGATCTCTCAAATTTGCACCTGTCACGACCTCCTCCATGTCACCTACGGATCAACGCCCAACTAGTCGTTCTCCATTCACGTTCCACTCGGGAGCCTTATACGCGATGCCACTCAACTGTCTCCTCAGTGTGTGTCCAATCAGTCTCTATTTCTTAGACATCCTCATTCTTGACGTTTGTAGTTGAAACAATACTTCCTAGATAAGTGGAAGAAATAACTTCTTTCAAGTTTTTGGTTGTTATTGTTAGTTGTAATTATCTTCCTCACCTTCGTCTTCTCTATATCCACTTGAAGTTCACACTTTTGCTGCTTCTCCAACCAACTTGTTAGTTTTCATGTGTAAGTCTTCGAGTTTGTAGGACATTAGATATATATGGTCTGTGAAGTCAAGATCTTTTAATCTTAATGATGTTTTGTATGACTGTTAACCTTTGTTTTGATAATTCTAAACACATACAGTCGCAGGAAAGCTAACTTCATGTAAAATATCGATTGTAGATATTATTTATTTTATATAATTTGCGATAATGAGTTCGATGAATAAAATTTACGTTAGCACTCACCGGAAAAATGGTACTTAATTGTGAGAGGCGTTTGAAACAAAAACAGCTTAAGAAGAATCCAAGAAACCAACATATACCAAATAGGACAGGATTTCGCTGACCTGATATTTCATACTATTCACAAGATTCGTGTATTATTTCACTGATGCTTTTCACAGTATTTTCGTAAATAGACTTGACGAGAATGAATCATATTCGATGTCTTCAGATCAAACGCCTCACTTCCAAAGTGGATTATAGTATTTAGCATTTCTGTTCTTAGAGCTGAAAATAATTTTGACTCCATGCAAATATTTGTTGTGAAGACCTCTACAAACTTCGTTTCATGTGACTATAGACGCACAGAATACTATTATGGGCTATTCTTTCTTATACATAGACGGTTTTCTTTTAAAATGACTCTCTTGTGCGTCGGTGGCACAGTAGTTAGCACTCTCGCCGACCATGCACATGGTCCGGGGTTTGAGCTCACGCCGACACATACCTGATATCTATGGTCGGCCTGCGAAATTCTAGCTACCGATATCCATACTGAAAATTCCATACTTGTACCAAAAATACAGTGTGGAATCAAGCTGTAATCAAAAATAAAAAAAATAAAAAAATACTATAAAAACAATTTAGGTTCAGTCACAGCATGTTTAGAAAACCAAAAGAAAATTTCCCTGGATGCTTTCCCATGTAAGCCATAGCTTCTTCAACAGAACCCCTTGGATTTTACTAGACACTATATATGTATCACTATCTTTGAGTAACTGTCCTAACGCCTATTTTGACGGAGACCACCGAAATCAGCTGAAAAAGATTAACGCAAGGAGAATTACCTTACTTCCGTTTAACAATTCCTTAGTACTGTTATTTAGTCCCTCTGCTTATTTCCATGAGATCATCTCCTTATGATGACTGGAAGATCAGTTATTGTAAGAAAGTTAAACATTCGTCTGTTTAATTTCATTCCATTTTCAGAATAAACCTGGACAGTGCAATGAGTATAACAATCAGATTTTACTAACTGGACTTTGTGCTTCTCCTTGTGAACCACAACACTCACCTCCAACCCCAACACCATTTATAGCCACAATACCAATTCATCGTGTAACACAGCAGCAGCAGCAGCAACAACAACAACAGTGTAAACTGGAAATCGCAAGTCGCGAATTTTCATCCTGCGATGTAAGTGATGCCAAATTCATATTTAAATTGCTTCTTATTCAGAAATGTATTATTTATAGGTTTTCAAAATTCCTAACACTGAGATTCTCGATGAAACGCCAGCAGTTAACTTCTGTTGATGGCGATTAGAAGACTGTTTGTTGCCTCAAAACTGAAGCATTACAAACACACACTAAAACGACGCGACTATTCGATGCGTTTTGCTGTTATATCAATGAAACAAATAATGCCAGTACAAACTCCGTCTCTCTCTCTAAGTCAAGAAATATTTTTTGGCGTCTGAAAGTGCCATCCATTTACGCATGTCTTTGGACCTCGTGGAAATCAAACACCTAGACCGAGAACTATCAACTATATATAGTCAGATGTACTCTATTTTCTTCATAATTTTTGTTTTGTGAGTCACTCAGAACCTCAGAGACTATAATTTAAAATATATTTCAGCAGTGGTTTACACAAAAGCCCCTTCCATACCATTTTTGAAAACTGGGAAGACACTAATGATTTAATTTGGAAAAACGCATTATATTTTTACTAACATATCCAAGGTAATCAACCTTGTAGTAATTTTAATGCGAAGCTTAGACACAAAGTCGCCGTGCACTTTTTGGAGCAATGAAGATTTATGTCTGAGAATGGTATTTTCGGTCTCATTGTGTTCTGTTACGTGAGTCAATTATAATACCTATGACCCTCCATCTAGATAACGTCTTCAGGGATAATTTGAAAGTGAACTAAGCAATCGTTACTTCCGATGACTTTGACCTCAGTTACATGTCCCAAAGGATTCACTAATTACTGTGTTTACTTGCTTGTGTAATCGTCGTCCCATTGACCTGATTTTTTCGTCTCTAGATCTTTTGACTCGTGTATTATTCAATGATAAATTTGATCTGTATCAGAAAGTCTGTTGATTGCCGAACGACTTGTGTATCAGGCTTCTAGGAATCTCTCTGGGATTCTTCATGTTTCCTCAGTTTAGAACTTATATGCATTTTTTAGTAGATTTCGTATCCGTAGTTATTCATGTTCATTGACACGGAATACATGTCATGTCCTTAGACGGCTTATCTGTGTGATCGTCGGTTTATTGTGTTACTGCTTTTTCTAACAGAAATATAACACTTATCGGGAAAAGCATATGGAAAGTTCTGATACATAAATAACCATATAATGCTCCACTTCTGACAATGATGTGAACCCAAGAGGTAACCAGATTTTAGTTATGGTACTCTCTAAAGCCTTGCAGAGCAAGTCTAAGTGAAGTGGATGGCTCAGTTAAGCAGCTAGTTTAAAATGCACTACCTTATAATAGATCTCATAGTCTCAGAAAGAGAGAAGTGCAGTGGAGTAAAGACTCTTTCTAAATGGATAAGCAGACATTAACTGACGCTGTTAATGGAAAGTAATTTAGATTTGCGAAAACATTCGTTTATCTATAGCATAACTAGAAACTAGTATATATTACTCTATATTTATGCAAAGCTTAATGAGGATATTAAGAAAATAGTTTCTTCGAAGTAAATTCTCACCGGAGTTAAATCAAAATGAGTAACTATCTTTACCAAAAAGACACACACACACACACATACATATGTCTCATACAACTGATCCCAAAATAAAGGTGCGAAAGATTCACTTATACAACGAAACTGTAATGGGGAAAAGTGAAGATATGAAGTCTAAACAAATATTCTTGGATATATAGTTAAAACTGCATCAGTAAAATCATTATCATTTTGTCTTTAGAGATACAATATGGTGAACAGAATTTATATATATATATATCTGATGAAAAGGATTCATATAGTGATGAATAACAAAGACGTGCTGTTAAACTATCTTAATGCATAGGAACACGAACATACTGAAATCTGGTCACAGTTATTTTGCTTTTTCTATAAAAACCTTACAAATTTCCCTATTTTGTCATATACATTTAATTTTTTATTCTCTTGCTTATTTTCGAACTGCTATTCGCGGTTCTGCTTATTCGTTTGTGCACTGGTTCACCAAAACCTTTCAACATTGTATATTTGCCACTTAGAATTGAATTTCATTGGGAAACACTACTTCTTAAAATAAGTCGTTGCTGGTTATTGAATGAACCTACTGTGTACTAATTATTGTACTAAGTGTAGTGTTATAACGAGAGAAGACAAGGGCTAGGCTACAGATCGTTTATTCAGAAAATCAAGAGATATTCACATTCAAAACACTTGGAGGATCCAGACTTCGCCGATGATGACATATGTCTGATTTCCCACAAACTAGAAAATATGCAGGTGAAAAGCAACAAGCTGGCAGAAAAAGCATCCAGAGAGGATAGGACTTCAAGTGAACATAGAGGAAACAGATGTAGGTGATGAAGATTCCTGGCCAACACCAACAACAATAACAACAACAACAAAACACAACAATCAGCCAGCATAAATGGGAGGAACGTGAAAGAAACAACCTCCTTCACCTACCCACCTACCTACATGGGAAGCATCGTTTCAACTACAGGCCGACGGAGCTGACGAGGATATCAAAGCCGGAGTCGGAAAAACAAGACAAGCCTGCATTACCCCTCAGTCTGCGTGGAGGACAACATCACTCACTGGTCAGCATCAAAAATAAGATCCTGATTTTCAACTCGAATGTGAAGCCAGTCAGTGCTACTTATTATACGGATCAGAGACTTGGCCAGCGCGTCATGAAGAGCATCTCAAACAACCTACAGATCTTCATTAACAGTTGTCTTCGCTCAATACCACTCAAGATCAGATGATCGGCCAGAAAAGATCAGGAACAGGGAGGGATCTCTGGCAGTGAGCGAACCAACCAACGGAGCAGGAACCGATTGTGAAACAAATAGGCAGGAAGAAATGGAGACGGATTGGCTGGCCATACTCTGAGAAAACCATCAAGTGAGTGAAATCACTAGACAAGCCATTTTTCTCGAGTGGAACCAGGCCGAAAGGGAAGCGGGTGGCGAGTTGGTCGTGAGTGCATGGTTGAGGGTGACTTGGAGGAGGTCATGTGAGGAGGAGATGAAAGCATGTGGTCAGACTTGGGGCGGAGTGAAAAAGGTGTCAGAAAAGAGAAGGCAATGGAGACTTGTGCAGCTGATGCCGTATGTTCCTCTAGGAATTAAAGGATATAATAATTATTATTATCCGTTATTATTAGCAGCAGAGAAACAGCGTCTTCTGATTAGTTGTTTTCTCGCTTTCTTTTATCTCTTTGTTGCTGTTTCTTAGATGGTTAATAATAATAATAATAATAATTTTTTTTTGCTTTATTCCAAAAACAGTATTAATGATACAGTAAGGAATTTTCAGCATTCAGTACAATATTGCATCTAATTTACTCAATACGACAAAAAATAAACATGACATAATAATAATAATAATAATAATAATAATAATAATAACAAAACGTTGTTATAGCAGCTATGTAGCAAATTACAGTATGCGATAAGGAGGAAAATATGCAGAAATCATAAAATTGTAGTAATAATAGTACTAACAAGTAAAATGAAATAACTAAGTTTTAATTAAACGACAGAGAGAGGGTGACACCATAAAATCACAGAAAGATGAACAATGAAAAGATCGATTCATTTTGCTAATTACATAGTAACTTATATGTTTCATGTCTAACAGTGTCTTCATCAGATAAAATACAGGCTAAATAGGGTATTGTAGAATTTTTGTACTTAGTGGTGCGAGCATATAACTTAGTATGTTGACTTCTCGTCCTACCTGATGAGATTCAAGGGGATAGTTTTGTATAAAGGGATGTAGGGGGTCTGACAGTACGGCCTTGATCCATTTCGTACAGGATTCTAAATGTCTCTCGACTGTAATATTACCAAGCTCACACAGTGGCATACCACAAGCCCTACTCACAGCATTTTATGCCCTTCGTAGTATGATATATTCTTTTTTGAGAAGCCCAGTAATAATTAATGGAGAGCAATAGAGTACAATAGGTAAAATACGGGAGTTTAAAAATTGCAAAACTAAAGGTTGGTTGATACCTGATTGTCCTAACTTTTTAATGTAGAAGGTAAGACGAAACATTTTCTTAGAGATAGATAAGATGTGGGATGACCATGAAAGGTCAGAGGAAAGAACTAATCCAAGGTATTTGATGCTTGAGTTGGTTTCTATTTCAGTGCTATCTATGCTACAGGCATCATAGGAACTAACTAGATCCTGTATGTCACGTGGATGCTTGAAATTAAAGTTAACTGCCTGACATTTGGAAGGATTTAACATAAGACCATTTGACTTAGACCACTTGCTGATGTCCAACAGAAAGCTATTAAGTTTGGAAATGTCAGAAGTTATAGTCAAATCATCCGCATATTTGACAAAGTTTTTTTAATTCAGCTTGATTCCACACTGTATTTTTGGAACAGGTATGGAGTTTTCAGCCTGTGATATCGGTAGCCCAAATTTTGCAGGCCGACAATAGATATCAGGTGTGCGTCGGCAGGGGATCGAACCTGGAACCATGTGCATGGTAGGTGAGAGTCCTTACCACCGTCCCACCGACGCAAAGTCTCGTTTAAATGAGGCAGGTCGTGTAGGAATAAACAAAAAAAGAAAAGGACAGAGGACGGCACCTTGAGGAACACCGGATTTTGTAAGCGAGGCAGAAGAAGATTTACCATTATATACAGTGTACTGCATTCTATCAGAAAAATAGGAATGCAACCAACTTTTAGCTTAGGATCCTGTTTGCGTCAACGAAATCTTATTTAATAAAAGGCCCCCTAGGTAGAGAGTCAAAAGCAAATGTCTAGTCTAGGAAAGCACCACAAACATATTTGGCACCTTTGTGTAAACAAGAAACAACGTTATGATATAAGACAACCGCAGCATCCAAGGTACATCTACCATGTTAGTATGCTAATTGTTTACGATCATTAAAAGGTTTTTATTATCTGCTAATCGTGTTGGCACACGCTAAGTCTGCTGTGATTGGTTGCTGAGTTACTCGAGGTCAGGCTTTGTCATTGTTTTTCTTAATGACCCAGATTTGGGACGCAAACACTGATATAAATTGGTGTCTAAAATTTTGGCTAACAGACTTCTATCAATCACCACAGTGTCAACAAAACTAAAAACGGAATACTGTCTTTGTTTTAGACTGTCCTTTTTATAATAACAATACTGTTTCCCGATGGAGACGATTTTTTCAAGTTAACAAAACTTGCAAAATCTAAGTGATTTTAAACTTGTTTAGCCGGGTGAATTGGATTCCTTTTTACTCTAAAATATCGTCACACACTTCAAGTTTCATGCCCTATATCATTTTCTTTCTCTTCTCTTATTTTGGTGTGTGTTTGTGTAGCTGTGGCAAAATTCGAATGATGCAAACCACCATATGTGTCGTGAGAATATTGAACATTTACAAAATCAACTGTTAGACATGAAACACCAACTACAATATTGTCAAGAAAGAGAAAAGAATAAAGAACAATTACTTGAAGAAAGTTATAACACAACAAGACAATTGCAAGAAAGTGTTACAAATCTATTTCAACAAGTGAGTTATAAGTTATTCTCACAAACGACTTATTGCAAGTAATCAGCTACCATTTTTGGTTACCATTAATTTAACTTAACTAGCTTTGGACAGCATTCACAAGTGACACGATTGCTTGAAGACTTATGAACTAGAGATCTCTTGTTTCAACTAGTGAGCTGAGATTCAAAGGCCAAGTGATTATTTTGCCCTAAGGCAACGAATCAATTTACTTGACTTCTATCCAGAGCATTTAGATGAAAGAAAAAGACATGATCCTGGTGAAATTTCGCCACAGTTTTCTTCAGAACCCTAATAGTTAGATCATTAAATAAATGGGAATATAAAAGCGTACATCTTATCAACAGTCATTTGTAAATAACGAGTTTCGTTTTATTCACACCACCATGATTCTTTCTGGTGGTTCAGTTGTCTGATTTAGCTACCAAGCATCACTATCCGTATCAGTCAGAAATACACAGGGGATTGTAGTGCATGCGTTGTCTTTCAAAAACAATTACTCTACATCTGTGGTGTATTTTGTATCTTATTTGAAAACTGGCCTTTGAATGAAATGTTCTCTTACAGAAAGCTATAGAATGAAGTACTCTGGAGTTCTAGCGAGGAGACTTGACCAGTCGGGCGTGAGGATAAATACTCGCCGATGACACTGACTGCTGGTCGTGCTGAGATCACGAATAGGTAGAAGACAGAATTCATGGACCACTGAATAGGTGCTCAGTAGCCGAATGGCCATAGGTTCGAACCCGGTGGATGAGTAGTGCTGATGAGTCCCATAGTAGAATAACATAGCTCTCCAGTAATGTGTGGTCTTCCAATGGTTCTCTAATTAACATTAATTTCTGGTCAAACTTTAAATAAGCCATTTTAGTTCTGGTGGCTCTGTTACACGCTCTTTTGCAGTAACCAGTTGAATAATGAACAAAGTTAATTTAGAGGGTGAAAATATTATCCCTTTTTCTCTTAATGATGAACTGAACCACGCACCTTTTAGAATATTAGACTAGTAAATCAAACCAAGAATGTCTGTTTGGCAAAAATGGAAAAAATAAAAGTTACTCAGCGTGAAAATGTGCAGAATTGAATGGATTTTACTTCTAATCTGACTGTCATCAAAGTTCCCAAAAGTGATGTAGCCTTTTATAATGTAATTTGAAAAGTATCTGCTAGATTAAAACACATATTACTACTATTGAATCATTAATTCCTTCACGTTCCCAGTGGAACATAGGACTTCAGGCTAGAGACTTGAAGTTTCGGTAGCAGTAGTGATTATTTTTACAGGATGGGGTTGCTAGCCTTCTGCCCAACCTTTCCTTGTTGCCAGGTTTTTATTTCTGACTTAGGGAGGTGGAGAAATGCATCGGTGGTTGGGAATCGAACCCCGGACCATGTGCATAGTCAGCGAGCGTCTTAACCGCTGTGCCACCGACGCAAGTTAATCACAAACACCATATAAATAAGTATTTTTGACCATGGAAATACAAAAAAATGTCTTTGTTGATTTATTTATTATCATGGAATAATTCTTTTCACTGTACAGGTTGGAGAACGGGAGAACTTACTTCATAAAATAAGCTTAGAAGTCAATAAACTGAAAAGTAAACACGAAGAAGTTATTACAGAGGTGAGTGAACAACATCCACCACGGCGTTTACAATATAATGCATATTTTTTACTACCACGTCATTAATTGAATAGTCAGGCAAAGGAATATTTTTAATCTTTTGTATCAGCAATTATTTCTGATGGCTAAATGTTGACTGAAAAAAAGGAAATGGTGAAGTCTCAGTCTGATATAGTTGTATTCTCTGAGTTTGGTGCTTTAAATCTCGAAGCCTTCACTGTCTTTCTGGACATTTATACAGAACCTAGCGCAGAGGATAAGATAACATCAGAATAATCCAAATGGGTTACAAATCTTCGCTATCCGTCGATTCAAATCACCAAAACACTACTCTATTCTGATATTTGTGACTTTGAATTATACCAAAAACCGTTCGCATACTCTGCATATATGTTTCATCCTGACAAAACCTTGAGGCAGCTGTCACGTAAACTCCACAAAATGCATACATTTTTGTGCATTGCTTGTATTTGAAAGCATATTTCAGGTGTCTGAAATGCCATTTACATACCAGTCATGGTCAAGTTAACAACATCATGTGTAAATATGCTTTCGGCTTAAGATGTATTTGCTATATACTCGAAAGAAGACTAAGAATCTGCCTAAGGAAAAAGATTTCAGTCAGTTTAAATTATTTATTTTAGTGTGTAAAATAGAAGTTTTAATGGTTTCTAAAGTTTTCAGCAAGTAGTAAAATATAACATTTGTCGATTTTTTCTCCAACTGTGAACATGGTCTGGGGGTCGATCCCTGACCAACGTACTCTTACACCTTGTTTACTAGCTGGTGGTTGGGTCTGGGCATGAGGATAGCAATCCTACTGTTCCTGAAACTTCAAATCTTGAAGCCTTATGCTTCACTCGGAACATAAAGGAACAGTAAAAAGCTGATATGACAGTGAGATAATAAATTAGATGAAAAAAGAGGAATTTTGAGCACTAGTGAACTACCGCAGAAATATAGTTGAAAGGTAGTCATGAATAAACACACTGTATAATCAAAGTAGTAAATTAATGCCATTCATTTTGTTTAAATTAAAACCCTATGCGGTGCAAGTGATGCCCTCTAGAAATGTATAAATATGTCTGCAGTATTTCGTCAGATATTATGATGTTACATAAACATTAGTTCCGTTTTACAAATCTTATAAGGAAATCACCTTTTATTTGACTTTACTTCTATATTTCGGTAATGTGAACACAAAATACTACTGTATTCCTTACGGGGACAGCTGTTAGTAATAGCCAGTTGAAGATATAATGCAGGTTTCCTGCTCCCTCTTTGCTGGTTCACATCATGGGTTCATCATATTCCACGCCACATAGCTTTTGAATAATATCCCATGATATAATTGCATATGTAGTTAAATCGATTCTAACAAATAGCCAAACCAAATGACTGCCGATAAGTACCCGAATCACACACTGGATGGTAATTTTATAATAACAGTTTAGTTCAAAGGGTTCCAGTTACGGTTTATCGATAAGATGTGAAACAATAATCAATACTCTGCTAATTATTACCTATCAGTCTAATTTGACATTGTATCCAATGAAGGATATTGAGTTAGTTAAAACCTTAATTAAGAAACTAGGTTTCACCAGTGAGAAGCTTCTACAAGATTGAGGATAAGTCTTGATGACTGCGAATAACTACAAAACTACTCAATCCAAGAGCTTCTAGATGTGCAATTATTTAGCTGATACAAATATACAGGTTCCCATCAGTGTATTTTCATTTATTAAAATGAAAGCACAGAAATATGCATATGAATTCAAATAAAGGTCAATGCACTCTGAACGTCCAGTTCACATTCAACGACACCATCTACAGACAAAAGGATAGTATTGCAATGGGATTTCCGTTGGGTCCACTACTATCAGATTGCTTCGTGGCAAGCCTCGAGAGAGGTTCACTAAAGCCGAGCATTGACGATTTGCGACTGTACAAAAGATATGTGGACGATATTTTCATTATTTTGACAACAACAATGACCCCAATTTACTGCTGAAGACATTTAACAGTTGCCATCCAGCAATAAAATTCAATCTTGAAATGGAAACGAGTCAAAAATTCCGTTTCTTGATGTGGAACTAACAATAAGAGCTGATGGCGGCCTAAGAAGATCAATCCATAGAAAACCTATGTGGAATGGTCAACTAACAAGTTTCTATAGCTAGGTACCTATTCAACAAAAGCGAAATTTAATTAAATCACTTGCCACCCGTATCCGACGCATCTGTAGTCCCGACATTCTGGAAACAGAATTAGATATTCTAGTAGAAATCTTCATCCAAAATGGATACTCAATAAGATTCATCGACAAAAATATCAAATCAAGAATTAGGAGAAACGAAATTTTAATTGCGCCTAAAAAGAAACTCTCCATGAACTTGGATTTCAAGGCAGATTTAGCAAGTGATATTCTCAAGAGAAGGACCACATCATCTCTGAGAAGAGCATTCTTTGCAGCAACGCTAATAATAGTGTTCTCCAGTCGCCCACTGATCTGCAGAAGCCTCAAGTACAAGATCCCGCATCTGGCCATTTCTATGTGCATATATCAGTTCACCTGCTGCAGTGGAGCCAGAGACATTGATCGTTCGACGCGAATCCTGTCCAAGAGGATTCGAGAACACTATCCAGCATGGTAGCGAAAAGGCAATAGTGGTGCAATAAGGAGTGCGATAATTGAATACCTGGTTAACACTGATGTTGCCGTTTCAACAAACGCCTCCTTCAAAGTAATCTACAGAGTCAAGAATAACCTACCAGAGGCAATACGGTTGTGGTGACTGACAATTTCTATCTCTGTATTGTTTAAATACTTACTGTTGATTATTAACATATTTCTTATATGAATTGAATAATAATTCCGCTAAATACAAATTCCTGAATTCCGCCCTCTCTGTGTTTTCAAGTGTTGGTTTGTAGGGATTTGATTGGTTTCAGGATTTCATCATGAGCTGACATTAGTTAGAGAACCATTGGAAAACCTGGGAGTACTGGGCAGCTGTTTAGTCCTGATTTGGGACTCTTCAGCAGTACGCACCCCACACCACGGGGTTCGAACCCAGGACCTTCCGGTTACAAGGCGAGCTCGTATACCATTAAGCCACTGGGACCCGATCCAATGGTCCTTGAATTCTAACTTCTGCCAATTCACGACATAGCGCGACCGCTAGCCGATGTCTTCGGCGAGTATTTGTCCTCACACCCGACCAGCTGCACCCTACTGGTCACGACTTCCCACTGGAACCCAGGTAACTACCTACCTGAATAGGGCCAGTCGCCAGTGAGCATCTCATTGGTATTCAAGTGTCTCTGTGTTTTGGTTGAATTCTTGTAATTCGGTCATCTCGAAATACTAATACTACGATTACAAATAATTACAACAACGGTTTCATCCCCTTTGTATCTCTGAAGCTGTGGCCATTGACATAGGAAAACCGGAGCTGTGCATACAAAAGAAGATTACTCAACTGCTTTTACTCTCATGGTAACAATTTTTTGATTTGTTTTGAGTTTTTATTTTTATTTTTATGACTTAATTTTGTTTCTCTGCCTGTTCTTTAGTTGCTTATAATTCTTGTATTCACTTAGATCTCTAACATAATTTCGTATTATCTACTTTGTTTCTATGTGCACCCTAAGTAAAACTCACTCATCAAACTATTCATATTATTATTACATAACTTCTTTTAACAGCTGTTTGTGACAACTCATCACCTTTGTTACTACCCTAGTTTCACTAACACTTGATTTTCTTGACTTGTATTACCAACCTTCACCTGTTTTGTTAAAATAACCTTAACCAATCGTAATTTTGTTTGACAAACTTGATATACACATACATACAAAACAACACACATATATTTGCGGTTGTACAGCTAATAAAATGAATTCGCCGCTGAAAAGAGACTCTTCGCTGATCTACGTGTTCTGTTTTCATTAATGCCTGGATGGGGATTATCCATGAATGAAATAAAAGTCCACAAAGAAGTATCGACAAAATAAATTTTAAAATCTCATACTTCTTTTCGTATCTATCTAGCGTGATGTCTTTCAAAGTCAAACTAAAGAACTAGAAGAACGCTGGCGTTGTCTACACAAACAATATGAGAATAATACAAATAATTTAACTAGAATGGTATGTTTGAGTGACTATCCCAGAATGCATTTTTGTTTATTATAAACATATTAAATATTAAAACAATTAGTCCCTTTGATAAATTTGAATAAGGCATTAAGAAGAAAAATTTCGCCGCGAGATGATATCGTCATTTCGTAGTTTCTTTACAACCGCTTTACACAACTAACATGGTTAACAATAACATTAAAATAAAATAAAGTTCATATTTTTACGAGTTGATCACGGATTGATATCAGTTAGAGAAGCACTGTAAACCAGGGAGTACTGGACAGCTGCTGTTTCATCCTAGTTTGAGGATCATCGGCAGTACGCACCCAGTGGGATTCGAGCCCAGAACCCGGGGTGCGTTCTGCCGATGATTCCCAAACTAGGATGAAACAGCAGCTGTCCAGTACTCCCTGGTTTTCAATGCTTCTCTAACTGATATCAATCCGTGATCAACTCGTAAAAATCATGACAATTACTCAGTTATATAAAAAACAAAAGTAGTACATGCCATGCTAATGATCAATGATATTTTAATAGGTCAAGTAGTCAGTCCATGGTAGGCGAAGATTGAAGTCTATTGCTTTTTGTACACACAGTTTAGGCTGTATGTGATTAATCCCCCAATGTGCCTCTACCACCTTAAATAACCAGCCTTGAATTAGAGTTATGTGGAATAATTGTGAAACAGTCAATAATATTGATTGATTTTGTGACCAGGCATTAATAAGTGTTTTGCAATGGATGATGCTGGATTTCTACTAAGATTAATCGCCTTATAGGATTTTCGATAAGATTTACTAGCCATTTTGGAACATGTTCTTTTCCACGACATTGGAACATTCTGTTAGTTCTACCTATATAGATGTCACCGCAGCTGCAGGTGAACTTGCAGATACAGTTTGAAGTAGAGTCCACAGAATTTCGTCCTTTGATCGTTGGTACACGGATCGAAAATGTTCGGCAAGTGAGAAAACGAGATGCGGCGGCGTAGAATGTGCGTTTGATGGCTGACTGAAGTCTTTGAACTGTCAAGTGCACAATCTGGTCGCCTCTGAATGCTAGGTTAATGAAGATAGCTTTCTTTGGTACAGAAGCTGTCTTTTCGAGATGTGGTCTATCCTTACCCTGACAATGGATGAAGTTTTCTGGATAACCATTAGCTAATAAAACTGAGTGTATATGTCGAAACTCATCCATCAATGTGTCACTCGTACATATTTTTCGGGCCCTTGAGAACAAACATTTCACTAGGGAACGTTTATGCTGGATAGGAACAAAACTGGTAAAATGAAGATATTGTCCACTCCGTGTCTGTTTACGAAAAATAGAGCGCTGAATCGTTCCATCATCTCTCCTAGTCATAGTGATATCCAGGAAACCGAGCTTGTTATTCGATTCTAGTTCGGAAGTCACTCGAATATTTGGATGAATATGATTAAATAGGGTAATACAGTTTTCGATAGAAATACTATGATTACCAATAACGAGAGTATCACCTACGTAAAGTTTATACAGCATAAATTCTACAAGCATACCTTGCATTTGTTTCTCTAATTTCGACATAAATATATCTGCTAATAGGGGCCCGAAATTATATCATCTCGCGAAATTTGTATTCTTAATGCCTTATTCATATTAAATATTCCCATAGTAAAATTTAGATCAACGCATTTAAGCGAACAATATTGTTGTTTTTAATTAGATCTCATCTCAACTCTAATATACACACATAACTTTACAAATAAAAATTCAAATATAAACCAATCACAGTGATTTGTCAATATAAGGATAAGATTGTCTATATAAATTGTGCAGTTAGTCATAATAATAAGGATTCTATCAATAACGAAAATGAAAAGGTGGAGCAATGTGTGATAACACGAATACTGATGAAAAACAGCATGATTAAACAAACAAGTTTTCAGGTAGAATTAGTAGTCGATAAAAGCTAAGAAAAACAAATGAACCGATTAAGTGATGCTAGACTGAGATTGTAAGAGAAGGTTTTCTAATGGTTCTTTAACCAATGCTAGACAATGATCAAATCCTGTAACCAGTCAGTCAAATCCCTACAAACGAGTACTCGAAAATACGTTTTAATGAAGATGAGCTAAGATTGAAGGATGACAAAAGAGGAGTGAAAATAAAAATAAAGGTTGGTGTAGTCATGAGTTGGTTATGTCTTAATAGGCCAACAAGAGAGGGATAATGGCTGTACCAACTTCTTTTGAATGCATAGTTTAGGTTTAATATTTCGAATACCTATCGTCTCAGCTATGCGCAGTAGACAAATACGAAGTCTATTGGAAGGATTCGGTGGGATACGATGGGTTACTTTGAAAGCTCTCGTTTTCTCCACTACATGACCACTATCAATTAAATGTGATAAAATTGAGCTACGGATTGTATTTGTCTGTCCTTTGCCAAACCACGATGTTGGGAGATGTTCAGTAACACGTTGGCTAAGCTGTCTAGTAGCACGCCCAACATAACTGTCACCACAGGTGCAGTTGAATTGATAAATGCGCATAAATGTGGCAAAACTATCTAACTATACTTCTTTTGCGTATAGTTAATCATTCGTCGACTAGGGAACGTATATTACAGTTAAGCCTGATGAGATCTCAATGAAAACAATATTGTTGGCTCGAATGTGCTTTTCTAAATTTTATTATAAACGTCTATTGTAGGAATTAAGAAATGGATTATTAACCAGATGTGTTTTGATTACAGGATTTCATCATGAGTTGACATTGGTTAGAGAAGCATTGAAAAACCTGAGAGTACTGAACAGCTGTTTAGTCCTGATTTGGGACTCTTCATCAGTACACACGCACGCACCGTGATTCGAACCCAGGACCTTCTGGTTACAAGGCGAGCTCGTAGACCATTAAGCCATTGAGACTCGATTCAATGGCCCATGAATTCTAACTTCTGCCAATTCACGATATATGGCGCAACCGCTAGCGAATGTCTTCGGCGAATATAGGTGTGAGGACAAATTGATCAGATTTCAAGCGTGTTTCTTTTTTTTTAAATTTTCACCTGAAGCCCTTCGATCCGTCTTTCAGAAACTATCGTTTTTTATATGACTGTTCAGTTGTTAATCGCACCAATCACTGGTATAAATCCTGATCCAAAATATTATTTGACCTTCTCAGTTAACAGCGTTATTGTATCATTGTTCTTGAGACAGCCTAACTGAAGTGCACGCGTGGGCGATAAGTTTATTAATTTTAGTGACTACACTGTAGATGGAATTACAAATATTTCATCAGCTTTGACAAATTAGGTGAATAACACTGATTGAAACACGTCAACTGAATAGTCTGTATTTCATTTCGTTACCGTAAATTTGCAAAAGGAGTTTTTAACAAGTGGATAATTCGCCGTCATATTGCCATAGAAATTACTATGTGATTGGCTAAATGTCCCAAGTAAAGCAGAAAATTGATTATATGACTCACAAAAGACAAAACACAAAAAACTATGAATCCAGATCTTAAAGTTAAACACATTACCTGGGATATGGATCCCAACAACTCGTTGTACTACAAAGGTTGTTCTATAAAGCTTGCCGTTGCCCAGGCAGGTATATCTAATAAACGTAGTGTTGTGCGAAAAGCAACTGACCACATGAAGTATTGTTAACGATTTTTGTATATTATTGAGATTATGGAAATCGTTATCTAAAGAAGCTGTTTTTTGCTTCAGGTAAAAGAGCGAGATGAGTTACTAGCCAAAATGAAAACTGAAATGGAAAGTATTGAAGAAACTGGCAATGAACGAAAAAATCAGGTAAATGAGATTCTTTCCTTTTCTTTTCCATTCCCTGGTAAGGAAGTGTACTTAGCTGTAAACTAGTCATTTGGAAAATAATTTTATCATGAAAAAAAGTTGTACAAAGCTGCACAAAAAGGGACAATCGTATATACACTGTCATGGCAAAGAAAAGAATGTTTCCATAGTCTTGTCAATGAAACCGTAGGTTTCATGTGGTGGTTACATAATACAGGGAATGCTATTTACTGGAAAAATGAGATAAGTGAATTGAGTTACGTCACACTATTAACAGGACTGAATGGATTCCAGTCAGGATTGGGGAACTGTCAAAATGAAATCACTGTCATAACGAGGAGGAATGTAATAGTGGGAAAGCAGAAAAAATTGAAAAAATGGAGATCCTCTAAGATTCATCGAGAATAGCATGAACGTAAAACAAAAGCCCGAAAGAGACCAAATGATACCGAAGAAGCTGTTATTTAAGAACATTGCATTTAAAGGTGAAAGCTCTCCTAAGATCCTGAAGAATCGCTTGCCGTGATTACTGAGAAAAGCCTTCTTTTCGGCTGAGCTAAGGGATTAATTTCTACGGCTGACAAATGATCAGTGGGTACGTTGAGGATAAACTGCCATTTTGCATGGGTCACCTTTTCGGAGCTAGTTATATTGGCCGCACAAAGAGCACATTTTCCGAACGCATCTGTGATCATTTTCTCCGGCATGGTTAGCAAAACGACAATACATACTGGACATGCAAGCATCAGCTCTTACGAAGTAGAGGGAGTAACACTCTCATCAGTTCAGGCTCATTTGAATCTAGATGTCATAGTAGGTCACAATTTCAAAGCTACAGTACACTGTCGTGCGGTGGATGCACCCAGTTTCAAATCCTTATGGGCAATTCTTAGAGTCTTTACTAGAATTACCACCAGACACACACTCACCCCCCCCTTTAAATACATCTCTGATGAGGTTAAGACTGGAGGACTGTATCCAGGTGGCCAGTACTTGTCTTAAAGGGGATTCACATTTCCTAGAAAGGCTTCAAAGGAAGGCAACATGCATGATTCTCGACATGACTAATTTACCATACGAGGAAGGAAGGATTTAGCAGTTTGAATCTCTTATCCCTATCATACAATAGGTAGGGACATCTCATTTTGTCTGCAAATTCAACTGATTCATTGAAGAAGGGTTTGGAAAAGTGCAGAAATTTACTAGAAGAGGATTAGCATAGGCTTCAAGCTTTCTAGCCTCAGTTAACAATTCTGAATCTGAATCTGAAACCTGATTAAGCGAACTACACTAATAATTATCTTGGGAAATAAACAGGTTTGTTGGCATTCTTAACCCGCTACAATTAATGTCAGTAAAAAAGCTTGAACGTAGTGGAGCAGATCAAATAAAATATTATATTACAATGGTTACAAACAATGATAAGTTTTGTTATTCGTAATATTTGGGGTAGAATTACTAACTGTGTTCACACCACTGTTGGAATTGTTTTATTCACACATTTATGATTTGTAGTCATATATATATATATAGTTCATTATTATTATTTTTTGCTCATTCATGTTTTGTGTGTGCATATGTGTGTTCAGAATTATACTCCACATTCATTCATGTGTTTGTATTTAGAATTATATTCTAAGTTGATAGTTGTACTGAGCACCCTTGTTACATATATCCGGTGTGACTTTAATGAATATCGATTCTGTTATGAGTCTTTCTTTCCATTTGTTCATGTTTGTTTTTAGAATACACACATTGTCCCAATCGATATTGTGGTTTTTGTCCCATGCATGTGCAGCTATCGATGAATTTTTTTCAAGATTTTTGTAAGCTTGTGTTCCTGTTGGTTGACCTTTAGTTAGGCGTTCATGTTCATTCACTCTTATCTGAAGGGATCTGGATATTCGACTAATATATAGTCGAACACTCGGCACAACATATTTTGTAAATCACATTGTATTTATCCATCAGTTTTGTGGGATCTTTCAGTTGATTTATTTTATTTTAAATTAGATTCGTTTAAACGTTGTGCGAATCCCAATATTTTTGAGGTTTTTTCTAATTGCCTCAGATGTACCATTTTTGCATGGTATTGTGACTGCTTTTTTTGCATTCTTCCGTCTTATCATACTTCGGTTTTACCCTCATTTTATATTATCTTAGATAAATTCTTTTGGGTAGTTGTTGTCGAGTAACATTTTGAATAGGACGTTTATTTCTTAACAATGGTCTTCTGGTGTTGTTGTAAGTTTACGTGTTCTATCTGCAAGACCTTGTACTAATCCTTGTTTTACTGTAAGTGGGTGAGCTGAGTGATAATCAAGTTATCTTGCGGAGTGTGTAGTTTCTCTATGTAGTATCGTTTTTATGCTACCAGCTTTTACTCTTTGTATTTTGCAGGCTAACATAGGCAGTTCCCCAATTTCATCCTCTATTTCCATAGTGAATTTTATTGAGTCAACATGCCTGTTTATGTGCGAGAAGAGTTTCTCAACATCGTTCTTTTCACTATTGCTAACATGTCGTTTTCATATCCCCACCAACATTTTATTGATGACCTGAATGGTTTAAGTGCATTCTCTTCCCAAAAAATCCATGAATATGCTAGCTATTATTGGTGAGATGGACGATCCCATAGCTACTCCTTCATTTTGTTGGTATGTCTTCCCTTCAAATGTGAAATATGTTGTTGTTAGACAGAATTCCACCCTTTTTATTATCTCTTCTACGGATAATTGTGTTCTGTCTTTTAGGCCATTATCTTCTTTTAGTCTCGTTTTCAGTGCATTCATGGCCATTTGCATGGGTATTTATCTGTTACAATTAAATAACAAATAAAGCACTGAAATGACACTGAAAGCTGAAGGTGTCCTTCTGTGATGTTATTTCCTCCATTTATGGCGAATGGCAACTATGGAATTGTTTATATTCAAATGCAACCGAAAAATAGTTAATATGTAGTGGAGTAAGTAAGGTAGTAATATCAATTGTAGGTATCCAGTATTTTCATCTTATTGCCTGATGATTTTAATTGTGCTGAGTTATTTCTAAACTTTTGCTAGGATCAGTGAATTAACTGAAGATTGACTTCCGTTGTATTCAGCATGCTGTAATTAATCTTTTGTGCATCGGTGGCACAGCTGTAGAATGCTCACCGACCACGCCTCCTGTGGTTCGGGGTTCGATTCCCGGCTACCGGCTACACACTCCTTAACCTCGCTAAGCCATGAAATATGACTGGTAAAGAGGCAAGGTTGGGCGTGGGTCTAGCAACTCCATCCTGTAAAAAAATAAACACAAGTGCTACCGAAACTTCAAGTCTCTAGATTGAAGCTCTATGTTCCTCTGGAAACGTCAAGGGATAAAAAAAAATCAGTCTTTTATATGGATATTAAGTAAAACTATTTAAGAATAGTCGTTAATAATAATAAATACTAAAAGGTAAGTATTATTTCCCCCCTCCCTCCCCCAATAAAATAGATCATGAAAATGCTGAAGGAAATTTCAAATGTCCGAGAGAAGCTGGATTTACAAATAGGTCGTTCAATGCAATTGGAAGCAGAGTTGACACGTGTAAAATCAATTAATGCCCAATTGGAGTCTGGTATTCAAGAGATGACTAAACAAAGTCTGACAAATGCTCAGACAAGTGCAGCGGAAATTCGTGCCTTACAGGAAGAAAAACACTTAGCACACAATAATCATCAGTTAGAAATTAACCTTATGAAAAAAGATTTAAATCAGTTGAGCAATGAAAATACAGAGTTTAAGAAAGAAATCAGTCGTTTGCAGAATAAAATTTCAGAGCTTAAGGTAAGTGTTATCTAACCATTCGGATTGAGATCTAGATCATAGTTATGTGGATAATTATTTTATCTTATTTGTTAGCTAGGCGTCAGTGGCACAGTAGTTACGACGCTCACCGACCATGCACATGGTCCGAGGTTCGATCCCCGGCCACCGACGAGGCACTCCTCTACCTCACTAAGCCAGTAAGTAATAAGACTGGCAAAGAGGAAAGGTTTGGCATGAGGCTAGTAACCTCATCCTGTAGAAATAATCACCACTGCTACAGAAACTTCAAGCCACTCACTAGCTTAAAACCCTATGTTCCACTGGGGAACGTGAAGGAAGAAACAAAAAATTTGTTAGCTAGGGGCTGAAAACATGTTAAATTTATCATGATGGTGATAATTGCAAAGCTAACTGTATTGATTATCAGCCACCGGAATGGTTACTGACTGAATAATCATAGTTACAGTTGGATAGAGGAATGAAGGCAAAAGGCTGCAATTTCCGCACCTTTTTACTTTAGATATCTACCTAGATGTACTGGAGATGACTTTCTTAGAGTTTGGTAGAGAAGTTTGTAAATAGGGTTTTGTGTATGATTGTCTTTAACGAGGGATTTAGGCTTTTGAACACGAAAAATGGTACCGTTTGGAAGTTCGACTCTAACACTGAACTGGTTTCACAAATATCATGCTTCATCTGTAGCACGAAGAAACACTTTCTTTGAACCATTATGTCAGACGTTATTTTTAGTTTCCACAATCTGTAGAGCGCCATTCTGAATATGAATAAGGTGGTGTTATCTGGGGTTGACAGACAATCTATGGAAATTCTTGGACCTTCGGTTTCCAGACTTTTTAGACTGACGGGTGAAGGTTATTTGCAACCTCAGTGGGATTGATGTTTTTTTCAGCTATCTGTATACCTTTATGTGGTTGTGCTGATAAATGTTTTCTTCAGGCGACTCTAAATTTGGAATCTAGCTGGATGAATACTTTAAAAGCTTCAAGATCACTGAAGACTTACTCTTCGTCTTGAAATGCCTGCTTTTCACATTTGTTACTCATATTACATTACATTACTGACTTTAATTGGTAGTATCACCTTGTATTCTTATCAACCTGAACTTTTGGATCTCTCACAGGATGAAATGATACAGTGTAAAAATGATTCACAAAATAAAATGAATTCACTACAAGAAAAGGATAAACAAATTCAATCACTTGCGCATGAACTTGAATCTTGTCATCGGGTACGTCTTCCCTCAAGATGCATACAATATTGAAAACATTGTTTTGATGTTGTGGTTTATTTTGAGTAATTTTGAGTATTAAATGTTTATTTGGTTGAAACCGTTATGTATTACTGTACTGCGTGTTACATCGATCAGTAAATTAACATAAGATTACACTACACACTGCGTATACTTTGTCTGAGCTTTCGATATAATTGGTGCAGCCTGAAAATCGCTAAAAAATCATCTTGAGGCCAACCAGAAACAGTCAAAGTTGCTATGCAGTTTTAATGAAACTTTATAACGACCAGATGTTGGTACGGATTAATTGGATAAAATTCTTATTCAAGTGTCAGTTTGTAGGGATTTGATTGGTTTCAGGATTTCATCATGAGCTGACATTATTTAGAGAACCATTGGAAAACCTGGGAGTACTGGGCAGCTGTTTAGTCCTGATTTGGGACTCTTCAGCAGTACGCACCCCACACCACGGGGTTCGAACCCAGGACCATCCGGTTACAAGGCGAGCTCGTATACCATTAAGCCACTGGGACCCGATCCAATGGCCGACCCGTGAATTATAACTTCTGCAAATTCACGACATAGCGCGACTGCTAGCCAATGTCTTCGGCGAGTATTTGTCCTCACACCCGACCCACTGCGCCCTACTGGTCATGAGTTATTCTTATTGTTCTACAGTCAGTTCATTGGAATTCGAAGGACTTAATTATGAGTGGTACTTGAGAAAGTAGAAATGCATAAAATGTGTGAGTCTTTCTAAGCTTATAATATAATTCTGAACTAATTATAACATATTCGTCGATGATTCCATTTATTCCGACAATGAATCCACTAAGTACTACTGAAATAAGGCTGGTCGTTCTTAAAAAGAGCACTGGACGCTTAAATAATCCGGCGATATCTAAAAAAATGGGATTTGCATCTGAATTAATGCCAGTCACTGCTAAGTGTGGGCTGAGAGGACTGAAACAACTCTGATGGGCAAGCTAAGTAGGCTCTGAGCTACTTCTGAAAATGCTTAAAAGGAGACAGGGGGAGGTTAAATTGGTGCCAGTCATACTGTAAACCGGCAATGAGTCCCGATTTATGCGAATCATCAAACCATTTCAGTGTAATTTCAGGATTTACTCACTATGGAATATTAGTGTTATTTCAGAATTAGCAAGATTTAATCCAGCATTATAGTAAGTAGCCTGGGAGTTTATTTCAGGATGAATTTTCGCCACTGAGAGGTGTATATAATTAATATTATATGCTTTAATTCCCAGAGAAACATACGGCTTCGGGTGCTCACCTCCATTGCCTTCTGTTTTCTGCCAACTCTTCACTCCGCTCCAAGTCTGCACACATCCTTTCATCTCCTCTTCACATGACCTCCTCCAAGTCACCCTCACCCATGCACTCACGACCAACTCGCCACCCGCTTGCCTTTCGGCCTGGTTCCACTCGAGCCATGGCTTGTCTAGTGATGTCACTCATTTGATGGTTTCCTCAGAGTATGGCCACAATCCAATCCATCTCCATTTCTTCCTGCCTGTTTGTTTGACAATTGGTTCCTGCTGTGTTGGTTGGTTCGCTGATTGACAGAGATCCCTCACTGTTGGTGATCTTTTCTGTCCGGCCATCTGATCTTGAGTAGTATTGAGCGAAGACAACTGTTGACGAAGGTCTGAAGTTTGTTTGAGATGCTCTTTATGATGCGCAGTGCAAGTCTCTGATCCGTATGGTGAGTAGCACTGACTGACATCACATTCGAGTTGAAAATCCGGATGTTATTTTTGATGCTGACCAGTGATGTTCTCCTCCACACAGACTTCAGAGTAATGAAAGCCTGTCTTGCTTTCCCGATTCTGGCTTTGATATCCTCAACAGTTCCGTCGGCCTGTAGTTGAAACGATGCTTCCCATGTAGGTGGGTGGGTAGGTGAAGGAGGTTGTTTCTTTCACGTTCCTCCCATTTATGCTGGCTGATTGTTGTGTTTTGTTGTTGTTATTGCTGTTGGTGTTGGCCAGGAATCTTCATCACCTACATCTGTTTCCTCTATGTTCACCTGTAGTCCTATCCTCTCTGGATGCTTTTTCTGCCAGCTTGTTGCTTTCCACTTGCATATCTTCCAGTTTGTCGGAAATCAGACTTATATGCCACATCGGCGAAGTCCAGATCCTCCAAATTCTATTTTCGTGTGAGTCCATTTTATGCCTGTTTCCTCATCGGCCGCTAGCTGTCTTTCGCATTATCCAGTCTACTGCAATCAGGAAGATCATTGGCGATAGTAGACAGCCAGCTTGCCTCACTCCCGTCCTCACGTTGAAGGCTTCCGTAAGTTTCCTGTTGTGGATTACTTGGAGGCATGCAGCATTGTCGTACAACTAACTGTTGGATGAGATGTATAATTGTCGATGGGACCCCTTTTTAGTAGCGAAGTAGTTTCCAAATCACCCGTCGATCGACGCTGTCGAAGGCCTTTTCAAAGTCGATGAAGTTGAGTGAGGTAGAGAGGTGACTTCCATTCCAAACTTTGTTCAATGATGATCCGTAGAGTGGCGATTTGTTCAATACATGACTTGTTTCTCCTGAATCCAGCTTGTTCTGGTCGGAGTTTTTCATCCATGTTGGCTTGTTTGATTCTCTCCAGGATGATGGGTCTTATTATTTTGCTTGGGATGTATATATATATATATATGTATGTTCTCAAGTACATCTAATTCATGATATAAGAGAATTTAATTTGCTTAAGCTTATTCAAGGCATCAATATTTTTCACATTCGTCAACTATAATGTCTAGAGGTTACATTTAGAGGGATTTCATTCTTTCCTCTATGATGTGGTAACTCCATTGGAACGTTCACATTTTTTAGCGTGGGAATGCTACGTTTTTATTTATTTTTTTAACTAGCAGACAGTAATATTATACAAATTGAAATAAATGTGACATGTCTATCCTCAATTCTCACTCTACCCTCCTCCTTTCAGAGACATCAATCACCTAATAATTATGGTGGTATGTGATCCGAATACAAAATCCAACAAAAAAATTGACTGCCTAATCAATAGTACTGTAAAATGAGTACATATTTGTTCAAAATAATATTCTCAACCTGAAAAGCGCACTATGTAAACGTAAACATAACTACATCAGCGTGATATGCTTTTGTATTTTTCTGCTGCATTTGCTTACTTATACATGAAACTCTGTGATTTCTTTAGTGTTTCTGGTTAAAAAGTTGTAGAATTTTATTTTGATTGGTTTACTTTGGAACACACTGATCCTCTGAATATATAATCTTGTGTTGACTATAACTACCCGGGTAGTATTATTTGTTCTGTAGGGAACCGAGTGAAACAATGATAATAATGATATATAGTAGTAGTAGTAGTAGTGTGTCATTGTAACATACAGTTCCCATCATGTTGTGTAAATTTGAACTTCAAACAGTCTTAAATAGAAAAGCATCACCACACGTTATGACATCCATCTTTTCAAACTTACACAACACACAATTTTAATACCTTGTGAAAAAGTAAGTACGTATAATATCAGTGCAATGTATGCACGCCAAAATAAATTTTTGTGTGTGTTATTCCATAATTTATTTAAGTGAATACGACCAATTTTATGCTGAATATTTAACTGTGTTTGTTCAGTGTCAACGTTTACTCATATGTCTGTCGCAATAACCAGTCTACCGCCCACAATCAAGGGAATCGTTGGATATAGTAGGCAGCCAGCAACCTTGTCTTACTCCCGTCTTCACTCTGAAGGATTCCACAAGTTTCTCGTTGTGGATTACTTGTCGTGCAGCGTTGTTGTACAACCCCGTAGTAGCGAAGTAGTTTCCAGATCCTAACCTCTCAGTCGACGCTGTCTAAGGTCTCTTCAAAGTTGATGAAATTGATGTAGGGAGGTGACTGCCATTCCAAACCTCCTATTTGTTGAAGACTGAATCCATACAGTCAGGTTTGTAATGTGACCACCATTCTACATGTCTCGCCACCACAGTGCACTGTGAACTGTTGATATTAGGTGGTTGAAGGTGACCAGCAGGAAGTCTTGGACATATATTTCGTGTTTGTTGGTATTCACCAGTCGCTAAGACGTATCTGCAACGCTTTCAAGAAACTCATGTCTCTCCTGAGATTCAATCCCGCGTCACCCAGTGAGTACTGAAGTCAGAGACGTAGCCACTGAGCTATTCGGGGTCGCAACTGGTATCTAGTAACTAGTGTGACGTGTCTAGTCCTCTCATTGATGCACTCTGAATTCTATCAGTCAAGTTTGCAGTGTGGTCACCATTCTACGTGGTTCATGGTCACAGCGTACTGGGAATTGCTGACCCAAGCTCGAATCTTAGAAGAGACATGAGCTCCTTCACGGCTGCAGATATGCTTTGCTGACTGGTGAGTGCCGACTAGTAGGAAACTAAAGTCGAAGGCTTCCTGCCGACTGCCTCTAACCATCTGATACAAACTTAGCATTTACTTTTCTTTCAGGCTCTAATTTCGCCATAATTAGCAGTACTGATGTCAATAAACATTATGTATGACCTGAAAGGATTCAGTCAGTGACAATAGTTTTGTCTGTTAGAAGATCATATATTCCTCTTATGAATTAAAGTAATACATTTTGATAGATAACCTATACGAAACCAAAGGCTTCAAAACAAAAATTGCATCAATGGAATACAAAGAAGCTGTTTTTCACTGTTTTAATCTCTTTCATATTACTTTTCTTGATTAAAATCACCTCGTAAACAAAAAACAGGAGTTGGAGACACAAGTTAATTCAGTTGGATTGTTGAAATCTGAACAAAAGATGGTTCAAAACTCATTTGAAGAAAAGTTGAAACAATTAGAAACAACCTATGGTCAAAAGCAGAGGGAAGTTGAGAAATTGTCATTGGATTTAAACCAAGCCAAGGTGATTTACAAGTGTTATTTATCTTATTAGTATATATTATTATTATTTATTCCTTTAAAATTCCCAGGTGAAGCACAAAGCTTCAAGCTAGAGGCTTGAAGTTTCTCTGTAGCAGTTGCTAGGAGTTGCTAACCTCATGCTCAACTTTCCCTCTTACTACTGGCTTAGCAAGGTTAAGGAGTGTGCCGGTAGCCGGGGATCAAACCCCAAACCACATGAGGCGTTGCTGGGGAGCAGTCTACCTCTGTGCCACCGATGCATATCTTATTAGTGTAGTATGTATTTTTATTGGAACCATTCCGTATTCTACAGGGTTTCCATTTGAAATATTTTAAAGGAATAATATCAACCTTTATTCTCGACAATACACTTATAAACACTAGAGAATTCTGATCAAATCGCCACTCTACGGATCATCATTGAACAAAGTTTGGAATGGAAGTCACCTCTCTACCTCACTCAACTTCATCGACTTTGAAAAGGCCTTCGACAGCGTCGATCGACGGGTGATTTGGAAACTACTTCGCTACTAAAAAGGGGTCCCATCGACAATTATACATCTCATCCAACAGTTAGTTGTACGACAATGCTGCATGCCTCCAAGTAATCCACAACAGGAAACTTACGGAAGCCTTCAACGTGAGGACGGGAGTGAGGCAAGCTGGCTGTCTACTATCGCCAATGATCTTCCTGATTGCAGTAGACTGGATAATGCGAAAGACAGCTAGCGGCCGATGAGGAAACAGGCATAAAATGGACTCACACGAAAATAGAATTTGGAGGATCTGGACTTCGCCGATGTGGCATATAAGTCTGATTTCCGACAAACTGGAAGATATGCAAGTGGAAAGCAACAAGCTGGCAGAAAAAGCATCCAGAGAGGATAGGACTACAGGTGAACATAGAGGAAACAGATGTAGGTGATGAAGATTCCTGGCCAACACCAACAGCAATAACAACAACAAAACAGTAAACAAAAATTATAACTTCAGTCTGTTATAAAGTCATTAAAACACCACAAAATGCAGAAAAACTTGATACATTTTGTAGATTGTTAACTTTGCTATTCCCTTGTGCTTTAAGCGGGTACAAATTGCATTAATAATGGACACTTTAAACTTGCATATAAAGATGACAAGGACACAGAGACAATTTTTAAAAAATTTCATGTACGATAATGTGTGGTGATATATATATGCATTAACCACAAACTCATCCTCTAAACAGCTTTCTGGATGCTATAGTGGTACTATGTTTCCGCAGAAAGAAAGAGAACAAACATTTAACAGGCAAATGTTTTGTAGAAAATATGAGAGATTATCGAATGAAATACAGAAAGCTAATAGGGCGGTGATAAAAGCCAGAAGCAGCTAGTTTATACTGCATGTTCACACAAACTGAGGAAAATACTAAGTAGATGCAGCATTTGTGCATAAAATAAGAATAAAATGATACCATCATTTATTTCGTTGGCTTCACATAAACCCAGATGCTTACAGGCCAAATTCATTATTAAGTATGTATACAGAAACAATGTTAAACATACTTGCACACAGTTCAGTTTTAAACACACAATCAATCACTCATTCAGCATATGCATACAGTAATTATATATATATATATATATATATATATATATATATATATATATATATATATATATATATATATATATGTGAGATGCCCCAACAATTACACATCTCATCCAACAGTTGTACGGTAATGCTGCACGACAAGTAATTCACAAAGAGAAACTAATGGAATCCTTCGGAGTGAAGACGGGGGTATGAGAAGCTGGCTGGCTGGCTGCCTACTATATCCAACAATTCCCTTGATTGTCGGTAGTAGACTGGATATTGCGACAGACAGAGGACAACGAGAAGACAGGTGTAAAATGGAACCACACAAAAAAGAACTTGAAGGATCTGAATTTCGCTGATGATATATGTCTGATTGCCCACTAAGTGGAAGATATCCAAGTGAAAAGCAACAAGTTCGCAGAACTACCATCCACTGAAGATAGGATTTCACGTGAACGTAGAGAAAACAGATGTGGGTGATGAAGATTACTCGCCAACAGAAACACCGCCACCACCAACAACAACGAAAGATGACAATCAGTAAAGATGGGAGAAATCTGAACGAAAAAGTCTCCTTTACTTGCCCACCCACATGGTAAGTATTGTCTCAACTACAGGCGGGCGGAACTGACAAGGATATCAAAGCCAGAATCGGAAAAACAAGACAGGCTTTCATTACCCTTAAGTCTGTGTGGAAGTCAACATCACTCAGAATGAAAAATAACATAGGGATTCTCAACTCCAATGTGAAATCAGTACTACTTAACATACGGATGGATCAGAGAGTTGGCGCTTCGCTGAGTCATGAAGGCCACCTCGAACAAACTGAAGACCTTCATCTAAACCTGTCTTCACTCATCATTGCTCAAGAACAGATGGCCGGCCAGAAGAGATCATTAACAGGGTGGGATCTCTGGCAATGAACGAACCAATCAGGCTGGTAGGAAGCGACTGTGCAACAAATTTTGGAGGAGGAAATGGAGGTGGATTGAATTGTGGCCATACTCTGAGAAAACCAGCCATCGTGTGAGTGACATGACACGCTAGGCCTTCGCTGTAGTGGAACCCGAATGGGACGTGGCTAGTTGTTCGTTGGAGAGTGACATGTAGGAAAAGGTGAAACAGAGAGGAGATAAAAGCTACAACAGCGGAATTTTTAGCATGTGGTATCAGTAGGGGAAATTCAGCAGACTGGCCACTGGTATCAGGTGTGCGTCGGCCGGAGGTTGAACCTCGACCAGTGTGCATGGTTGGCGATCGTCCTAACTGCTATGCCAGTGAAACACATATATGGTATCAAAATGGAAGTTATCCTAGTAAATTGCTTAGTAAGGTAGCGGAATGGAAACCTGAATTGAATATACTGTTTACATGTTACTCCGCTAAATTTATTATAGCCATGCTATCTGGTGCAGTAAGACGCCAATATAACCAGATGTTTTGGAAGGAGACACAAATTGCAGAAATCTTAATCTTATATTCACTATTTCACATAATAACTTGGATTGTCTGTTAACTATTTTCGTTCACAGGAACAAATCACACTTAATCGCAAATCTTTAGAAGTATTACAAAGTGAACTGGCATCCAGCCGTACAATGCTGATTAAAGCAAGAGAGGAAATCGTCAAACGATCACGTAACGAAGAACAACTAGAAAAATCAATACAGAAGGTTAAAGTGGAACTTGAACAAACAGTTGTACATAAATCAGCTGCAGAGATAGCCAGTAAAACAGCTATAGCCAACGTAAGGGAAAAAAATGTGGAATTTATTTAGTTTTAGGTGGATTTGTCAATTTTGATGATATGTTAATATGCCTTTAATAAAGCTTATTAATTCTCTTTGATGAATTACTTAACTCAACTCTGTCCAGTCATATTCACGGTATAATACCTAGTAACCACAAAAAAGACGAACTCCTGAATGCGTTTAACGTTGGTTTACTGTGATAAGTGAATTACTGTTACTTTTGAAATGTTACATAAATATATTTTCACTACATCAATGTTTTCACTTATAAGCTGTACTCTTACTTTGCAATGTTGAGTTGATATCTTCCAAAGTCCTGATGGACTTTTAAACAACATAAAATGTGTTGCGTAGGATGTAACATTTCATGCAGACATATATCCTAGTATCATAAAAATAACGCACAAGACAAAATTAGAGGGATATTCTAAAAACACTGGAGATAAGCTGACAGTATTCGTCGTGTTACTCCGCTGGTTACATATAATAATAATAATTTTGCTTTTATTCCAGAAATAGTACTTTGTCGATAATTTAATTTTAATTTTTTAATTTTTGATTACAGCTTGATTCCACACTGTATTTTTGGTACAAGTATGGAATTTTCAGCGTGGATATCGGTAGCCCAAATTTCGCAGGCCGACCATAGATATCAGGTGTGCGCCGACATGGGCTCGAACCTCGGACCATGTGCATGGTTGGCGAGAGTCCTAACCACTGTGCCACCGACGCACATTTCAAGTCTTTGTATTTAAAAAGCTTACTATAGAGCCGGACACCGTTAGTCCTGAAAATGTAGAAAGGCAAACAGTTTAATAGTGACAATTCTGAGTGGTATAGGGTAGACATATTTCTTTACCAATGTAGAAACACAGATGACTTCCACTTACTCTGCTTTATGTAGATTCAGGTTGTCAGTAGATTTCCTGGTGTAATTCAGTGTTCTAGCATCGTGAGTTCACAAGTTCCATCCACGAGAAGTCGATAAGAATTTTTATTTGTTTATTTCTTGATTATACCTCGATTATATGCCGTATTTTTGATACAAGTATGGAAATTTCAGCATGTGATATCGGTAGCCCAAATTTTGTAGGCCTTACCATTGACATCAAGTGTTTGCCAGCAGGGATCAAACCCCGGCCTATGTGCATGGTCAGCGAGAGTCCTAACCGCTATGCCGCCATTACAGGTCAGCTGTAACTTTTTCTATAGCGCTTTCAGTTTCACTTAATAACTGAGGGATAAACTTGGTTCACCATTTCACTGATCTTGTTCACTAATACTTTGCTTTGGTCAAACACGTTTTCATGCTTTTTCTACTGAAATGCTTTGTTCTAATTTATGTACCATTACGCGCCTGAATATTAAAACAAAAAACCACGCATAATTAGAAGTTCAGCATGATGACAAGGAATAAGCGCTAATAGCCGGCGAAGTATTCACCAACCATTCAAATACTGTTATAAGAAAAAGTATAATAAAGCAAACTATCAGACGACACTAAAAAGCAGACCCGCCTAGTGATCTGAGGTCGAGAGTTTTACCCCTGGTGAGGTCATCGGTGCGTAGTGCTGAAGACGTGTGTGTGTAAGCTTGGATGAAACATCTGTCCAGTACTTCCTGGTTTTCAGTGGTTCTCCAGCTGATGTCGTTTCATGATAAAGTCTGACATGAAATTTAAAAACCCCTGAATTATCCTTTGATAAGTATTCCGCATACGCATGATAAGTAATGCGGATTTCCCTGTATATTAAATAGGCATATCAAATTATACTTAAACGATTGCACAGTACTACTTAGTTTCTAGAGATTCTGTACCTGATATTAACTCTTACTTAGTCTATCGGTTAGGATTCCTGGCTTTCACCCAGGCGGCCCGGGTTCGACTCCCGGCGCGTGAGCCATTGCGTTGGTGACGCAGCGGTTAGGACGCTCGCAGACCATGCACATGGTCTGAGGTTCGATCCTCGGCCACTAACGCTTTCCTTTACGTCGCTAAGCCAGAAATAATAATGTTAGTAAAGAGGAAAGGTTAGGCATGAGGCTAGCAACGCCATCCTGTAAAAATAAACACTGCTACGGAAACTTCAAGTCACTAGCTTGAAGCCTACCTATGTTCCACTGGGAATGTGAAGGAAAAATTATTATTATTATTGTTATAACCACAAAATCTTTGTGAATCCTGAATGAATAAATAAAGTTGAAGTACAAAGTTAGAAATTCTCTACTGAAGTAAAGATAATTCAGCTTACATTCTTAGTTCCTTGGTTTGATGTATGACGAATAATAGGAATTATTTCTAAATTGTAATGTCACAGAATTTCCATTCAGTAAAATATATATATATATCTTTTTTGACTTCTAGTCTAAGGAGCTGGAGACTCAATTAGAATCTGTAAAGGCTTCTAGCATGTCTGTACAAACACGTTTACATGAACTAGAAAAAGAATTGGATGAGAATAAAATAAAGAAACTACAATTGGAGGAGAGAATAAACCAGTTGACAGAAAATTTAAAAATCGCTCAAAAACAAGTAGAAGAAAAACAAACGCAAGTAAATGCTTTTTTTGTATACCAGTAAAATCAATAACTAAGAAGGGATTAATTCTTCTCTTCTATTCCTACATGCATACATGTTGTTAACTGTGGTATTTTAGAAATTATCATATGAAATGTAACTGGAAAGGGATTTACTGTTCACGATAGAAAGAAGTATTGGGCGATCTTTGTTTCGGTAAAATATGTGGAATGTAAAAGGCTTATCACTGTGTAATGTAGTAAAATCTGCTTTCAGTTTGCTATTTTATGTACTTAATACAAACCTCACGGAGCAAAATTTATGGGATTTTGTAAACAGCAGTATACTTGTAACAACAAAAGACAAGAGCCGGCAACAGATCATTTTATCACGGAAATCAACACGTATTTATATATATTCCATGTACATTATTATAGCTTATTCATGTAGACGAACGCAGTCTTCTGATTGGCTGTTCTCAAATTTTCTCGGAAAGTGGAGCCATCTATCTGCGAATCATATTTGCCCACGTTAAGTTTGCTGTGATTGGTTGTTGAATCAGCCTTGTTCATATTTTCTCACGGCCAATATTAGTGATCTAGACAATGACGTATATTAATGTCTACCAATTGGCTAGCAGCCTGCTCTCACCACATACTTACTTCAGTTAGTTAAAATCAAATCAATTTTGATTAATGAAAAATATACCTTTACTTTCGTGTCATGCCTTCTATTAAGACGATTTGCATATAAGGTGTACATAATTTAGTCATACAGCGATATCATATTCCGAATAAACATTCTGTCACCAAGTCCCCTATCTTCTGCTGTTACTACAATAGTAACTTATACTCACATTTCAACCGTATTAGACAGATTTCAGTTAACCTATTCAAGGACTAGAGACCAGCATAGTAACCAAGTCAGAAATTAAATACCTAGGCGTCATTCTATCTGCTGATCTTTCCTGGTCGTCTCATATCTTGATGATTGCTAAGAAAATATTCCGTCTTACCTTCTACACCAAGAAGTTAAGACATTCTGGTGTAACCCAACCCTTACTCCTACAATTTGTTAACTCCCGTATTCTGCCTATTATTCTCTATTGGTCCCCACTTAGCTTTTCCAGGTCTGGCTACTGAAGAAAGACTATACCTTATTACGCAGGATGTTAAAGGTTGTCAGCAGGGTAAGCAGTGTGCCAGCTTGTTAATATTCTCGTCGACAGGCACATGGACTCATGTGAAAAATGGGCAAAATCCATTTTATCTGACTCACAACACCCTCTACATTCACAACTCTCCCCTTGTATCTCGTCAGGGAAAACCAGAAGCCTACATAGAAAACTATATGCCCGCACTAGTAAGTACAAAAACTCAACCATGCCCTACTTAGCTCGTGTTCTGTGTGATAAAGAAAGCATTAGGCTTGAAATCTTTTACTTATTAAATAGTCAGTAAAACAACTGGATCTCGTCTTTCCAACTCATATCATTTATAGGTACAACGTTTTTTTCCTTTTCTCCCTCTTTTTTCTGTTATGTGTTGCTTTGTTTCTTTCTTTCTGTTTACGCCAGTAAATATGCTAGAACCTACTTTTCCAACACCTTCTAACACTCTGTTTAATTTTGGCTTTGCTACCAACATGCTAATATGTTGTTGTCAAAACTGACTGAGATAACCTTAATCTATGTAGAACTTTATTTATTGTTAATGTACTTACTGGATGCAATATTGTATTAAAAATGCTGAGAATTCCATTCTCTGTATCGCAAGTACTGTTTTGGAATAAAGCTATTATCTTATCTTATCTTGACTCGTGTAGTAAGTCGAAGTCTACTTATAATAAATCCATTTTCGAAAACCCCTGATTTGAATAGCAGTGATCATCACTAAACTATTCGGATTGCTTTTAACTGGGGGTGTTTTTTGTAGCAAAGTGATTAAGTTTTTATTACTTACCACGAAAAGTCAGACAATGATTGCACGTCTTTCTCCGATTGTATTTTGTTCTTCTGAACCACAGTTGAATCATTCAGATTCAGTTGTCAGTCGTATGACAAAAGAATTCAAAAGGACACAAGTGACAATTGAAGAAAGTGCACAGAAAGTGAACAGCTTATTTGGTCAGTTGAAGGCAACTCAAGAAAAACTAACTCGAACAACTGAAAGCCTAAATGACACTGAGAATAGTAGAAAAGGTTTAATCAAAGAATTGGAAGAATATAAGAGCACTCATCATACACACGACAGTGAAGTAAGCATAATTTTGTTCCTTTACATTCTTCCCAGTGGAACATATGGCTTCAAGCTATGAAAGCTTGAAGTTTCGGCGGCAGTGGTGTTTATTTTTGCAGAAGACAAGAGCCGGCAACAGATCATTTTATCACGGAAATCAACACATATTTATATATATATTCCATGTACATTATTATAGCTTATTCAAGTAGACGAACGCAGTCTTCTGATTGGTTGTTCTCGAATTTTCTCGGAAAGTGGAGCCATCTATCTGCGAATCATATTTGCCCACGTTAAGTTTGCTGTGATTGGTTGTTGAATCAGCCTTGTTCATATTTTCTCACGGCCAATATTAGTGACCTAGACAATGACGTAGATTAATGTCTACCAGTTGGCTAGCAGCCTGCTCTCACCACATAGGAACTTTCAAATTATGTATTCACAAGGTAATTTATTTGCAAACGTAATTTTAAACAACACAGGAAAATAGTCGACTTTCATAAACGGATGCCTCAGATAATTAGAAAAAGCCTATTCTAGTGAATTAATTCCTTAAATATCACTTAATAATTACATATCATATGTTGACTATCATTAGCCATTGTGTTTAAGGTACATTTCTTGAGGTGTTAATTGGAAACTGGTGTGTGTGTCTTATTTCAGTAAGGCTAACAGTGAAGAAAAAAGTAAGTTGATGAACTTTACTCATTATTTTATTCTGGTCTGATTCAGCCGAAGTTGGATACCAAACCAAAAGTCCAAAGAAAACACTTGGTTATCCCTAGTTTTTTTGTCTTACTTAAGTCCAAGGGCATGAACTGAGGATTCACTCCAAATTGTCAACAGTTCACAAGTTCATAAAGTAATCAACTCATCGACTTAAGCACTGTGTTTTCCGTCAAGGGAGTCTCGATTTATTATACTACTTCTATCTACTTTGGACTAGCCTCCCACAAACAAATAATTCTGACTCACAGCAAGGTTACTTAAAAAATCGATTCCGGGTCACTGAGTTGAGAAGCAGCAACATTTGACAAAGTCATATTATCATATTATTATTGCTCCCTTGGGTTCCTAGTGGAACATAGGGCATCAACTGCACGTCTTCATTTGCTTCTGTCTTCTGCTGTATTTTTCGCCTGCATCGATGTAAGTCCATGCTCTTTCACCTCCTCTTCACACGATCTCCTCCACGCCACCCTTGGACGTCCCACACGCCGCTTCACTTTCGAGTTTCACTCGAGGGCTTGACGCGCGATGTCACCTAGCGGTCTCCTCAGCGAATGTCCGATCCATCTCCACTTTCTCCTGCATATTTCTTGGGCGATTCCTTCTTGTTTTGTTTGTTTGTTCCCATAGTTTCTTGTTGGTGATTCTTTCCGGCCCGGCCATCTGATCTACAGTTTAGAGCCAGCGAAGACAATTAGTTGTTGATGTAGGTCTCTGTTATGTTCTAGTTTCCCCGACGCCAAATTGTTATGTACTCATCGCTAAATTATTGTTATGGTCTGGTCGAGAAACTAATAGTCCTGACGCAAGAAGGCGGAAATCAGAAGACCACTAGGTTTGCGATGATACTTCTATTGTCCAAACACAAGGAGACGAAAATAAATGGTCTCACACCAAAGTGGTAAGTAAGTAAAGTAGTTCACACAAATTGTGTGAACGAAATATATATATAGCAAAATATATAGCAGACATGTCAACAACAACCATATATGGATATATGTCACTAAGCAACGGACTGTCAACAAACACTCATATTATATATAATATAAATGGAATATACATTATTAAAGGAGACAAGTTCATACAAGTGAAATGGTCACAGACTAAGCGAGCAAACAGAAAGAGAGACCAACATACACACACACATAAATATATATATATATATGTGGATACATATCACCTCCCCTTTTGAGAAGATGATGATTAGTAGGATGTTTACCTGGGGGTTTATCTGGAACCTTTGGGCTTGTTGTTGACGTCTGTCGTTTCGTCTGCTGTTGGGTTTGCGGCTTCGGCTTCGTCCGGAATTGTCTACATTTTATGCTTCTTGACTGCATTGCATAGAGAATTTAGTGGGACATCAGCCAGATGCAAACGATCGAACCAATCAAGTCCCAAAAGATTTAAATCACTCTTGGTGACGTAGCAAATTCCTGTGAATTTGGTATTGCGGAAGGAAACAGAACATTTGAGTTCACCAATTAGTTTGAGCCGCCCACCACAGGCGCTGAGAAGAGACTGGGAAGTATTGGTGATAGGTGGTCTGCCAATATAATTCCAAAGTTTCTCTGATATAACAGTAATATCAGAGGCGGTATCTAGCTGCAGACGTGTATCATGACCATTCATCTGAAGGTCAATATATTTCCGCATAGCTGGTGTTGTGACTTGACAGGTTGCGCGTAGACTCAATGATCTTTTTGGAGATTTAGGACCAACAGTTTGTCGAGCTTTTGCTGGATTATGATATCTGGGTTTGCGTGGCTGACAAAAACCATTTTTATGACCGATGATTTTGCACTTGCTGCAACGATGATTTTTGTATGGGCAAGACTTTACAAAGTGCCACGCGCCACAATGCCAGCATGGTGATGGTGGGGTCTTCTTTGCAGTATTTTGTGAAGTTGGACGAGTATTGTAGATTTCCGCGGAACATTAGAAGAGTAGGTGGGTCAGGACTGGATGATGAGAGATTTTTGCTCTTTCGTAATGCACGAATATCAGAGCTTCTCGAAGGTGTTGATTCGACCAGGTGTGTGTCTTTCTGCAGATTAATCAGCCGTTGATATTCATCAGCTATGTCATGTAATGTTAACTTGGGATTTTGTTCTAGCTGATTGAGCAGTCGAGTTCGGATATCTGTGAAACGAGGAGATTGGAGACTGCATATGAGAATCAAGGCTTTGAATTGATCATCTGTTAAGGACCTGAGTCGAAATCTCTCACATTCTCGGTTGACTGTGCCAACGTGAGTAAGAAAATCATCATTTTCATTCATTGTCAGCTTGAGGCAACGATAACGTATGCTGAATAATGAGGAGTGGTCTCCAAAATGTTCACGCAGCAGCTTTATTGTATCATCGAAACACTTGTCACGTGGTTTCTGGGGTAAAATTAGGTTGCAGTACCGTTCATATTCTGCCGGACCCAATTTACGTAACAACACTCGCACCTTCCAGGCATCGTCTTGTGAGGCGAGATCAACAGTGAATAAATCCTCATAACGTTGATACCATGTGTCAAAAGTGACATTAGCCTCTGGGTCATAATTGAACTGTGAAATACTGTTCACAATGCCGTCGACAGATGGTAGCATGGTATGATTGGGATTGCTTGAAGGTGAAGCTGGACCAGTCTGTTGGTTGACGAACATTTCCATTAATTTCAATTGTTGTTCAAACAATAATTCCAATTTAGAATAATCCATAGTAAATTGTTATGTTGCTGCTGCTGAGTGGTTAATAGTAGTTTTCCCCGTCGCCAAATTGTTATGTACTCGTCGCTAAATTATTGTTATGGACTGGTCGAGAAACTAATAGTCCTGACGCGAGAAGGCGGAAATCAGAAGACCACTAGGTTTGCGATGATACTTCTATTGTCCAAACACAAGGAGACGAAAATAAATGGTCTCACACCAAAGTGGTAAGTAAGTAAAGTAGTTCACACAAATTGTGTGAACGAAATATATATATAGCAAAATATATAGCAGACATGTCAACAACAACCATATATGGATATATGTCACTAAGCAACGGACTGTCAACAAACACTCATATTATATATAATATAAATGGAATATACATTGTTAAAGCAGACAGGTTCATACAAGTGAAATGGTCACAGACTAAGCGAGCAAACAGAAACAGAGATCAACATACACACACACATAAATATATATATATGTGGATACATATCAGTCTCCAACAGGCTGTTGGAAATATTCTTTGTGACCCACCCGCCAAGTCTCTCATCCGTATAGGTGAACTGACTTACTTGACGTTTGTATTGAAAATCCGAATTTTGTTATTGATGCTGGTTTTGTGACGAAGATTTCCAGATTGATTTCAGGTTGATGAATGTGTTCCTCGCCTTCTCGATTCTCTCTCGATTTGACATCCTCGTCCGTTCCGACTTCCTGTAGTTGAGACAATGCTCCCTAGATAAGTGAGTGAATGAAGTAACCTCTTTCAAATCACTCCCACTTGATGGTGATTGACGCTGGATGTTTCTGCTGTCGTTGTTATTGTTGGTGGTTGGTTATTTTCATAACCTCCGTCTTGTCTATGTTCACACGGAGTCCTGTCTTCGCCGGCTGCTTCTTCGACCAGTTCGTCGGTTTTCGCTTGTAAGTCTTCGATTTTGTGTGACATCAAACATAAATTATCCACGCGCGAAATCCAGGTCTTCTAGGTTTTTCACGTCGGTCCAGGATATCCCTGTCTTCTCGTTTCCCACTGTCTGACGCATAATCCAGTCAGACAACCACAATTAGGAATATCATTCTTGGTGATAATGAGTACCCTTGTGTGACTCCTGTGTTTACTCCGAACGCCTCACTGAGTTTTCCGTTGTGGATCACTTGACATGTGCCGTTGTCGTACAGCTGTAGAATAAGGTTGATGAATATTTTGGTTACGCCGTAGTACTCCAGTAGTTTCCAAATTACTTCACGGTCGACGCTGTTGAAGGCCTTCTCAAAGTCTATAAAGTTGAGGTATAGGTTTGATTGCCATTCCATGCTTTGTTCTGTGATGATGATGATGATGCGTAGAGTTGCGATTTGGTCAGAATATGATTTGCCTTCCCTGAATCCAGCCAACTTGCTTTGGTCGGAGTTCTGTATTCAGTGCGTCCTTTAATCTCTCTAGGATGACCCGACTCAGGATTTTACTTGGCGTCGACAGGAGCATGATTTGACAAAGTCATAGTATATGCCAAAATTTATTTCAGTTACTTTCTACTGACAAATAGTCCTTAGTTAGAGAACTATTCTTTTGTATCTTGCGAAAGACAAGTTTTTTCTCAGTTTTAATTATTACTATTATTTATTTTATTTCCTTCATGTTCCCAGTGGAACATAGAGCGTCAAGCTAGTGACTTGAAGTTTCTGTAGCACTGGTGATTATTTTTACAGGATGGGGTTGCTAGCCTCATGCCTAACCTTTCCTCTTTACCAGCATTATTATTTCTGGCTTAGCGAGGTAAAGGAGTGCCTCGTCGGTGGCTGGGAACACAACCAGTTTTAATTAGATAATTTCAAAGCACAAAACGTAAGTAATAAGTGAATACAAACTATCGAAATAAAAATTGTAGAACTTACTTCATCTCAAAAACGACGTTTCAAGTGAAATACACTTGATCTCTGTGATGAAACAACTTTATTTAACAGATCAACAGATCGATCACTTTTTAATGGTTTCACATTTTCTGTAGACATTTCCCGTTCAACGTTATCTATATCTGACATTATCTCAAAATAATAATGTAGATACTTCAATCCGAAGTATCATTTTAATCTCTTCATCGCAAGGAATAACAGAATTTTTTTTCCTACTAAGGTTCAGTCCATGGAGATTCAAATCAATTATCTACTAAGTGAGCTTGGGCAGATGAACGAACGTCTAACAACAAACCAGAAAGATTGGAGTAATTCTCAATCAGAAATTGAGGCTCTAAGGGCAAGTTCATTGCTTTAAATGATTAAACTTTCGATGTCTGGTAGTTTCTTTCATGTTCGAGAAACTACTGAACTTAGAAATTTGTGAAAAGTGAGATTGTGACCCAATATCTGAAGTAATGGAATTACCAATACACCTTCAATTAATCACAGCCTAGAAGTAAACTAAACTTCATGCAAATATTTTTATTAAGTGAGAATAACATTAGGCTATTTAGAAGTATGATAAAATTCTACCCTAACATCTGAAAAAGTCCAAGACTCAGTGTAAACACACAGAGAGTAGGGTGGCATTCCACTTCCGATTAACTTCAGTTGAAGTAATTAGTCCACTTCATGAATTTCGACAGAAAATGGTGAGAAGATGTAATTTCTTCTGAAGCGTGTAATTCGCAGGACAAAATTCGGATGTTCTTATCACACACGAACTTGTCAAATATGCCTACATAAAAAGGTGACGGAGTAGCGTAACTGACCAAAAATTTATCAACATTGGTTAAAATGTTTAAGGGTCATGATTACAGATAACAGGTAAGCAAATGGGGTGAGGAAAAAAAAGGAGTTGAATTCGCGGACTGCAAATTGCCCATAAAGTCTCATAATTCTATGCTGAAAACAAATAATTACAGTTTCAGTGTGTATTCACACTTGTTACGAATACATGACATAAATATTTTGTGCTAATACATTACAATATTGTAAAGTTAGCCGATAAATATTCACATTCGTCCTTTACACAGTCCATTATGGATAAGATTTTATTTTTATTAAATCACACAGTGTTGTACAGTGATATTAACTGATGACCACGTTTCGAGCAGAAACTATTGCCAATCATAATCATATCAAGTCACTCACTTGATATCAAGTGGCTCACTTGAAATCACGTGCAACCAAGTAGATTGTAAATAAGTTACAGGTTAAAATAAAAAGTGAGAAATGCATACATAGTACATGGTTTATTTGAGGCAATGTTTTACACTGACAGGCCATAATCACATGGCGAGTTAAAATGAAGTGGCATATTACGGAAACCAGAAAGTGTGTGAAACACTTTCGTTTTTTGCTCAGCCATTTTTAACATTTTTGTTTTTCCAGTGTTTAACTACAAAGTCCTCGTGTGATTAGCAATTTATTAAAACAACTACAGAGATTTCTTCATCATCTTATTCTCACGTCTATACAACTCAAACTTGGTTTGCATGCAATAAATACAACTGTGGGAACAACAAGAGTGTATAAAACAGATTAACGAAAGGACTGTTACATGTGTAACGACGGAAGACAAGGGTTGGACAACAGATCGTTTATTTAGAAAATCAAGAGATATTTATAGACTATTATGTATATTATTATTCGTTATTGTCAGCGGAGAAGTAACGTCTTCTGACTGAAAGTTATTTTGCCTTCTCTTTGTGGCCGTTTCGTAGGCGGTCCGGTAATATACCTGAGAATCGTATCCGCCCACGCTCAGTCCGCTGTGATTGGTTGTTGAGTTCCTCAAGGTTGGGCCTTGTTCTTGTTTTCTCTCCTAACTCCAATTCGGGACATAGATATTAACGTAAATTGGTGTCTACAATTTTGGCTTGCAGACAGCTCTCACTTCATAACAAATATCAGTCAATTGAAATTATCGCTTCGGATTTCATTTAGAAGAAATCTACTTGGGCAAACAACACTAATCATGACTATCGGTAAAATCAGTGTTCTCCAAAAGTTTTATTTGAGAACAAGCATAAATGTTGTAATAATGGATCACCATTTAAGTCTGTGGTTATTGAAATTCACTTAAAATCAAATTAGTTTATACTAGGCAGAAAATGGGACAGAATTTGTGACTTCAGATGTTCATATGACGATTTTAGAATAAGTCATAACTACTACACCACTACGTCTTCTCCTAAGAAATCTAAAGCTATAATCGCAGTCGTCTGGTTAAACTTAAACGTTTGAGTTTAGCGTAAAGTTCAAAGTACAAGATTTGTCTAAAACACAGTACTATATGTGCATATAGGTATAATAAGTAAAAATACACGCAACTTAATTTGTGAGGTGTTCAAGGTGTATATGCTAGGTAGTACTGGACATTATGTTTCATCCTAGTTCAGGTTTTGAACCCAGGACTTCCAGGTTATAAGGAAAGCCCATAGATCATCCAGGCACTGAGGCCGATCCAATGGCCAGCCCATGGATTCTAACTTCTACCAATTCGTGATTTCAGCGCGACCACTGGCTAATATCGTTGGTGAGTATTTGTCCTCACTTGCGATAGAGTAGATGTGGTCACTGGTCACTGTTTTCCACAAATACTATCCGGTTTTGCAATGGCTCTCAAACTGATATCAATCCAACTCGAAATAGATCAAATCCCTACCAACAAACTTATGAAAAGACTGACAAAGCTGTATCAAAACTGATCTACATTTGGAAATAAACAATGCTCGAATGTATAAATCCAGAATAAAACGATTCTAATAAGCAATGTCCAGAAGACAGTGGAACATCAAGAAGAAATGCACGTCAAATAAATTATATTCGTCAATTTATTTTGATTCTTATAACAAGTGTATGTTAAATCAGCTGACTAGTTCATAGGAGATTATTTCTTATATGAGATTTCCTCTTACATGCAGAAATTTCTTTTCATGGTTGTTTTACTCTAAATGACTGTGTTATATGTTGAGAATGAAAGTGAGGTAGGCACTTCTCTGCATAATAATAAAGCTAAACATCACAAGCGTCTGTCAACATGAAATATGAGTTACAGGATGTCATCATGAGTTGACATTGGTTAGAGAACCATTGGAAAACCTGGGAGTACTGGACAGCTGTTTCCGTTGTCCTAGTTTGGGACTCTTCAGCAGTACGCAATCACCTGATTAGTTTCGAACCCAGGACCTTCTGGTTACAAGGCGAGCTAGCTCGTTTACCATTAAGCCATTGAGACCCGATCCAATGGTCCTTGAATTCTAACTTATGCCAATTGACGACATAGCGTGACCACTAGCCAATGTTTTCAGCGAGCATTTGTCCCAGTGGCTTAATGGTCTACGAGCTAGTACGCCTTGTAACGAGAAGGTCCTTGGTGCGTACTGATGAAGAGTCCTGAACTAGGACGAAACAGTTGTCCAGTACTCCCAGATTTTCCAATTGTTCTCCAACCATTGTCAGCTCATGATGAGACCCTGTAACCAATCAAATCTCTACAAACCAACACTTGAAATATGAGTGTAAACTACTTATTTAGTTTTAAATCGGTTTCAAGTAAAACAGTTTATCCAAACAAATAAGCTCACGTGTGATACTGGTCACAAACTTGACTGTTAAATCCTTTACTAAAAAAACTGTTACAGTTGCATTCTCATTTTGACTGAAACTGTTGTTAGCACTACTGTAAACTGATAAGCAATGTCACGTTTATCTTAACTACTGTTCTGTATGTAGTGCTAAGGAAAAAGCATGTTCTCCAGAACTAGTCACCCGTTTATTTCTTCCTGTACAGCCACATCTATTTCAAAGAAGCTGGGAGAACCTTTATGCATGCATGTAATCCTTGCTATACAGTGATTGTCTTTGAATTCATACACGTGTCAGAACTAATAAGATCATGTAGTATCAGTCAGTCAATCAGTCAACCCTTCAGTCAATAGTAAAGTTTAGCCTCCTTATACAGTTTCAAAATGTGTACCAAAACTAGCTATCAATGAACATTTAACTTTGTAAACAATATACTTTCCCTTCAACAGTGATTTAATTCGTGTTTTAGAAACAAGCAATTGAATCATCACTTGAAGTGAAACAGTTAAACACACTTCTGCATGAAAAACAAATGAAATTGGAACATACAGAAAGACGATTAACTGAAATGGAAAGCCATTTGAATTCAGCCGAACAATATACCCAGTCATTGAGTTCAGCTAACGAAGATTTAATGAATGAATTGAAAAATCGTACTAATGAATTAGAAAAGCTACAAAAGGAAATCAAGCAAAATATGACAGGAATTCAAAATTCGGAGCTTATGGTAAACAAATTAAAAATAGTGACTTTAATTTTTTCTTTCTGTTTTCCCCTTTTATGTGTTTTGTTTTGCTGTATATCATGTTTCGTGTACCTGTATTATGGCTTTCAATACATCCTGTGCCCAAAGTTCAACATATAGTTAGTTGTTAGGTGGTTGGGGGGTTCGATCCCACGCCGATTCAATTCTCGCTTAGGCGGCAATAAAACTATGAATGTTCACATCATGAGGAGACCAGCCTTATTCTGTAAAAGTGTACACCAGTGCTACCGAAACTTCATAGTTGAGGCTTGAAGTCCATTAGGGATAAAATTTTATTTTAATAAAATTACACAGTGCTGTACAGTAATATTATTTGATGTGACCACAAGTTTCGAGCACAAACTATGGCCACTCATTATCATATCAAGTCACTCACTCACTCACACAACTTTCTCCCTTCGTTTATATGCATGAGTAAAAACTGATGATTAGACATTTGAATAAAATCAGTTTGAGATAAAGTATATTGGGAAATGATTTTAGTGTTATCAATCAAATACAATCAGATGGGAAATTAGACGAGTGTTTTTATAGTTAAAATAAATAACTTGTTAGAATGTTGTGATGTACGTGAACTGAATTGAAATAGAATACAATTTAAGATTATTTATTATCCTCCTCTGATTTCACTGACTGACTGATTGACTGACTGAATCACTGATGGTAATAATATCTTCCATATCTCTGGTATTTGCATTGAGTCATTTCGATTGTGCATGTGTTGGGTGTAGACTGGATGAACCAGGCAGGATTCAGTAATCAACCTCTCTCTCTCTCTCTCTCTCCACCTACCTAGATTACTTCTTAGAATTTTAACCCTCTCCCACCATGCTATTTTGTGATTGTGTGTTAATGCATGCATGCAGTGCAATGTGGTGCTGAGCTTTTTTCCAAATTACTCATCTTCTCGGGGTCAACCATTCTTACCTTAGCTAAATTCTTATGTTCCGACAATCTGATTACCCCCGATCTACTAGTTTGTCCTGTGTATGTAGTCGACCTAACTCACAGTCAGTGTAAGGTATTTTGTAAATTATATTATTTTGTGTAATTGGGTCAACCGACAGGGTCCTTTAACCTACAGAGCTTGTCCTATCTGAGTGAGTTTTTAGGTTTGAATGCCACTAGCCTAATTCCTGCTTTGTTGAGAATGCTATGTAGGGTCTCAGATGTTTCTTGATGAAGCCCTATGCTCCACTGGGAACTTGAAGTAATGAAATAATAAGTGCTAATTGAATATTAGCTGAGTCATTAGTATGTAAACATATTGTGTGAAATATATATTTGTGATGGATCTCAATGATGTTTGATCCTAAGCAAAATGATTATCATGACAAATAACTTTAAACGATACATTAGTCGAAGATATGAAGTTAAACATGCATTCACAATACCAAAACAGAAGAAAGTGGAGAGCACAGGTGATAGAGAAAAAGTGCTTGTAGATATTTCCCTGGAAATTCCTGTTTCGTAAATAAGCCAGTCAAATTTTTCCATGTCTTTTTGTGTTTAATATTCGGTGAATTATGTACATGAAATCCAGCCCGAAAATATAAGTGTTACGCTATTAAATTTTGAAATCATTAAATTAGAATTATCTGCATCGAAGAGATAATGAAAAAACGGTTGTGAATGTGGTCAATAGTGTCAACATCAAAGCTAATATATCATTGAGACTGCCAAGAACAGAACATTTATTATTATTATTATATATCTTTTAATTCCTAGAGGAACATAAAGCTTCAGCCGCACAAGTCCCCATTGCCTTCTCTTTTCTGACAACTGTTTCACTCCGCTCCAAGTCTGACCACATGCTTTCATCTCCTCCTCACATGACATCCTCCAAGTCAACCTACACTTGCACTGACGACCAACTCGCCACCCGCTTCCCTTTCGGCCTGGTTCCACTCGAGAAATGACTTGTCTAGTGATGTCACTCAATTCATGGTTTCCTCAGAGAATGGCCAGCCAATCCATCTCCATTTCTTCCTGTCTATTTGTTTCACAGTCGGTTCCTGCTGTGTTGGTTGGTTCGCTGATTGACAGAGATCCCACCCTGTTGGTGATATTTTCTGGCCGGCCATCTGATCTTGAGTGGTATTGAGCGAAGAAAACTGCTGATGAAGGTCTGAAGTTTGTTTGAGATGCTCTTCATGACGCGCTGGCCAAGTCTCTGATCCGTATAGTGAGTAGCACTGACTGGCTTCACATTCGAGTTGAAAATCCGGATCTTATTTTTGATGCTGACCAGTGAGTGATTTTGTCCTCCACGCAGACTGAGGGGTAATGCAGGCTTGTCTTGCTTTTCCGACTCTGGCCTTGATATCCTGGTCCGTTCCGCCGGCCTGTAGTTGAAACGATGCTACCCTTAAAAAAGAATATATATATATATATGTATATAAATTCAAGAGCAAGGATTACACTTTGATAAATAACTCTAATTCACATGTCCACCTTTATTAGTTTCTTGTGAGTATAACGTACTCGATTACGATTCTGCCTCAAAACATTTATGAATAATTTCTTAATTGCTTTTTTGTTTAATTTTTTTCCTTTAACAGATACAAGAATTAGAATTCAGTGTCCAACAATTGACAAAACAGTTAGAACACTCAGAGAATTTGCGTGTTGAGGCAGAAAAAGCAAGTAATCATGCTGTTAGTGAATCAGCTGCTGTTAAAATTGAATTAGCTAAAAAAGATGAACAAATAGTCAGCTTACAGAATACTTCAGAAACTATAACTCAAAAGTTAAAATCTCTCGAACAGACATCTAATCAAACTGAACAGATTATAAATAAATACATCAACTCAGTAAGTGTATGCTCTCATGCTTTTTTTTCTTAGCTCAGTCGTACCAATTTTTGTCTGCGTCTTCCAGATAGTGTACTATTTTCAGGGAAATGATACAAAGAACAATGAACACAGCCACTTATTCTCCTGTTCGATTACTACCCTTATGAATCTTTACTGCACAAGTTATAATTTTTTCTCAAGTTAAAAAAAAAATGTTCCTCTCATTGTATAAATAATCGCTTTTGATTCGCTGGAGGAACCGATTGTGAAACAAATAGGCAGGAAGAAATGGGATGGATTGGACTGTGACCATACTCTGAGGAAACCATGAATTGAGTGACATCACTAGACAAGTCATTTCTCGAGTGGAACCAGGCCGAAAGGGAAGCGGGTGGCGAGTTGGTCGTCAGTGCAAGTGTAGGTTGACTTGGAGGAGGTCATGTGAGGAGGAGATGAAAGCATGTGGTCAGACTTGGAGCGGAGTGAAAATGTTGTCAGGAAACAGAAGGCAATGGAGACTTGTGCGGCTGAAGCTTTATGTTCTTTTAGGAATTAAAGGATATAATAATAATAATTCTCTGGAAGGTAAGAGTTGAAATCCAAGCATTGACTCAGTGTGACCTTACACACATCAGACGATTCGATTAAATAATAATATGAATAAAGCAAGAACAACAGTGGTTTTTGCAGTATATAATATGGTACCATCATTTACTTCTTTGGGTTCTCATCAGCAGCTGACAGCCTAAACAGATTATTATTATTCTTAAGTTTATTTACAGAAAAACTTTTTAACACACCTGCGAATTTCAGGCGATTTCAGTTGACAGGAGGTTCTGAACTTAGTGTGAACAGTGCTCCAAAAATTCCCCTATACAGTTTTTACACAAGAAGTTCAATTTTAAACAAAGTAATTGTCTGCATACAATGCTAAAGGAGTTGAATCTGTGTGTGCGTCGGTTAGGACTCTCGCCGATTATGCACATGGTCCAAGGGGTTCGATACCATGCCGAGGCACACCTGAACTCTATAGTCGGCCTGCAAATTTGGGCTACCGATATTACATGCTGAAAATTCCATACTTGTACCAAATAAATTCGTGGGTGGAATCATGCTGTAATCAAAATAATAATAATAATAATAGGGGTGAGTGGTAGGTAGATGAGGGGATGAGTAACTAATAAATTGGATGGCAGTGTACTGAGTTCAACTCAAATCATAGAAACAAGAGACAAGCATAATTACACATACAGGTTCAGCAGAAAAACTGAAAATCAGGTTTATCGACTAAAAGTGTAGTTATATTTAATATTGTGTGTGAGATATGACGTGACAAATGTGGGAATGAATATTTCTCCTTATTTTGTATTTTCATGACTATATAGTCATCGCAAGTTTATGGATTCAGATTTCAGGAGTGATTCACTGAAGTAAACCTTAATTTTAATCACTGTATTGAAGTAAAACTGTCAGTCAGTCCTCCTTGCAACTTGTTAAACACAGTCCCATTCTTCGTTTGTTTTTTTTCAAAAAGTCGCCTGTACACATTGAAAACCTGCTATCGCAAATAAAATTGGATTGTTTGCAATTATTAGTGTTCTCTGAGCTCCTTGGTTTAATTGCGGAGCTTTCATCGTCTTTCTGGACGACATCTTTAGCGCAGTATTTAGGATAAAGTGAAATGATTTAAATTTCTCCATCAGTGATATAATTACCTCTCCCGGTAACCATCTTTAGATATGTAATGACCGTTTTCTATTGATTGGGATTTTAAACTTTCTGGTCACCTGATTTACTTTTTATTAGTTGGTATATTTCATCTATATTAACGAGTTTATTAATTGCATTTTCGTTTGAGTACCAGGCCTTTAGGAATTTCCTGGAACTTTTGGTGTTTCCTCTGTTTAGGATTTCGACATTACCCCAATCAAATCGATGTCCATAATCGTCTATATACATTGATACTAAAGAATTTATATCATGTCTTTTCACAGCTGATTTGTGTTCCTGGATTCTAATTCGAAGGGGACGCCCACTTTGGCCGATGTAATGTCTGTTACAGTTCATACAATTTATTGTGTAAATGGTGTTAATTTTATCTCCCTTTTCTATCGAATCTTTTGGTTTGCATAGTATCGAATTAAGCGATTCGGCTGGTTTGTGTGCTACATCTATATCAAACGGTTTCATTATTCTAGCCGTTATTTCAGAGATATTTCTCATGTATGGTAGGATAAATTTATTTTTGGTCTTTCGTGATGTTCTTTGTTGGTGCTTTGATTCGACTTTAAACACATTTGATGAAATTTTTGGATAACCATTCTTTTTGAAGACCGTTTGTAAGTATTTCTCTTCCATTCTTTTCAACTCTGGTGTGCTACAATGTGTTTAAACTCTTCTAAACAATGTCTGCACACAGTTTCTTTTGTAAGTAATTTGATTGTTGCTAGTATAGTTATATATTTGATCTGTGTGCGTTGATTTTCTATATACATGTGTTTCTAAATTTCCTGTGTTGGATCTCTTGATCAAGACGTCTAAAAGTGGGATTTCGTTATGTAATTCTTCTTCTCTTGTGAATTTGATGTCTTCAAATACGTTGTTTATTAATTTATGGCTATATATATACTAAATCATTTCTCTTAATTATTACAAATGTATCATCAATGTAACGTACCCAGATTTTCGGTCTATAATTATAGGTAGGAAGGCCTATTAATTCTAATCTTTGCATAACGGCTTCATCTATTAATCCTGATATGGGCGATCCCATTGGTGTTCCTTTTATTTGCTCATATATTTGAGTATTGAATTGGAAGTATGTTGTAAGGCATAATTTTATGAGTTCTATCCAAGTTGAACATTGCATTCTGATGTTTTCATCACTATAGAGTAATCGTTGCATAGTTTCTGTTGCTAGTTTGGGCCTAATTGAGGTATATAATGCTGTGACATCAAAGGACACCATTATTTCATTGTCTTCTACCTGAATGTTTTTGGTTTTCCCAAAAAATTGTATTGGATCCGCAACTAAAACAGCCAGCTCAGAGAACACTATTAATTGCAAATCATCCACCTGAGTTACAAATCTTTTCTATTATTTCAAAATTGGATTGTCGCAAGTTTCAAATCTACCCAATAAATTACTTTCCGATACAAATGAATGAAACAAGTTATGACTAGCAGTATTGCTCCATGTAACACTATCCCATAAAACCTACCTCTAAAAAGAAATATAATACTGTATTCTTGACAGAATTTTTTGAGATGTGGTGGTGTCTTTGCTAACAAATGCGTGACTTTTAGTATGGTAGCTGTGGACTACACTGACTCCTAGCTTAGAAATAGGAAGTGAAGAGGTAGAGCGTGTTGACCGCTTCACTTATTTTGAGAGTTACATCAGCCAGCGTCAACGGGATGATCGCTGACGAAATCTCAGCACAGATACAGAAGGCTAGTATCGCATATGCCAGTTTACGCCGCCTATGGCTTAGCAGACGTGATGTCCGGCTGGCTGAATGGCTGGCTAGCTGTCGACCAAGAGACGTGTGTACTGCTCAGAAGAAGTTCGCTCTGTCCTCCTTTATGGTTGACTGTGAGTCACTAGTGACCATTCAGAGTGGAAGACATGAAAAGCCTAGCTAGCTGTCTTTGATCATAGATGTCTGAGTTCTATCTCCAGTGTTAGGTGATAGCGGTAATAGAGTGAGTAATATTGAGGTTAGGCATCAGTGGAGTGCTAGGTGAGGAGGGGAAATCAACAATAGACGAGGTTGTGAAATTACACTGATTGAGATGGTTAGGACACGTGTTACGGATGCATTCCTAGCCATCCATTGCCTTCCTAGACCACGCTCAATGTTAGCTGAGATAGGATCGATGAGTTTGGAAAGGAGCTAACAAGCCAAAACATGGTTCCTTCAGTCAGTAAAACCCACAACAGTTAGTTTAAGTCAGACATGTAGGGAGATGTAGACACTTCCTGGTTGGGACGTTCAAAACTGACTACTGGAGGCAATCGATGATATGACTCTAAATCATAGTGAATGCCTGATGCAGAGATGCATTGACTTTTTGCGATTTGTTTATATCCAATAAAACTATGTTGTTCTTCGTTATTACTATTGCTTTTTGCCTCATATCTATGTTTACTGTCTCTGTTTTGCATTTCTTTTTTACTTTCTTCTCTGGGTTGGTGTGCTGAATGATGAAGTGTGGAGACTTGAACTGTTGCACATCGATGCAAAGTTTCACGTTGAAACCAGTCAGTCAGTGGAATTTTATACATCCTCTTGTAATTTGAATAATAAAAGACTCTTCCAGTTAATTCTGTTGTATAAAGTGTCTCAATATTGTTTGTTTGTTTCGTTGTTTCTCTTTTTTCTGTCACTTCTGAAGGAAATTGAAAAAGATAATATGATTCAACGACTTCAAACAGAAATGGATCATATACGTCATCAGTTAAATGAAAATGAAACAGAACTACAGGATAAAAATTCATCAATTAAATCACTTACTAATGAGCTGGCAGCTGTGAAGTCCCAATTATCAGAACTAATCCTGCATAGGAATTCAGAAAATCTGGCGCATAAACGTACTGAAGTAAGTCGAAGAATTTAGATTTATTACTATTATTATTGGAAACGGTGTGAAATCATTTATCATTTTGGAAGAGTGCAATCAAACATAAACACACACACACACTGTAGCACTCCTGTGTTGAAGAAAATAAAGGAAAAAAACCTTCTAATTGTCTTCTAAAACAATGGATATCCTTACATTTCCATCGAAAAGTGTATTTAAATTCGAGTCATAACACCAAAAAAAAAAACAAGAAGCCATCATCAAAGACTATGAGAAAATTCATTTTACCACATATATAATGAAAAGAATCTCTGAAATAACAACTAGAATATTGAAACAGTCTGATATAGATATATAGCATACAAGGCAGCCAGCCAGCTCAATCACTTCATTTGACATTGTGCAAACTGAAAGATTCAACAGAAAAAGGAGATTAAATTAACACCATTTACAAAATTAATTGTATGAACTGTAACCAACACTACTTCGGGCAAAGTGGGCATCCCCTTCGAATAAGAATCCAGGAACACAAATTAACCGTGAAAAGACGTGATTTATATTGGTTTCAGGATTTCATCATGAGCTGACATTAGTTAGAGAACCATTGGAAAACCTGGGAGTACTGGACAGCTGTTTCGTCCTAGTTTGGGACTCTTCATCAGTACGCACGCACGCACCGTGATTCGAACCCAGGACCTTCCGATTACAAGGCGAGCTCGTATACCATTAAGCCACTGGGACCCGACCCGATGGTCCTTGAATTCTGACTTCTGAAGAGTCCCGAACTAGGACGAAACAGCTGTCCAGTACTCTCAGGTTTTCCAATGGTTCTCTAACTAATGACAGCTCATGATGAAATCCTGAAACCAATCAATCAAATCCCTACAAACCAACACTTAAACATGATATATATATATTTTTAGTATCAATGCATATAGACAATTACGGACATCAATTTGATTGGGATAATGTCGAAATCTTAAACAGAGGAAGCACCAGAAGTGCCGGAGAATTTCTAGAAGCTTGATACTCAAACGAATATGCGACTAATAATAATAATAATAATAATGATTTACTTTATTCCAAAAACAGTACTTGTGATACAGAACGGAATTTTCAGCATTAATCGCAATATTGCATCTAATTTCCTCAAATTATAATTAAAATCAATCACACAGAAAATTTTCCACATTTACAATAGAGGTAGTGTCAAAAATATGCAGCATATAAAATGGAAATAGCAATAATATTGATAACAGCTAGGGTAATAATAATAAGAATACAAGTGAAAATTCCCGTTGGCTTGTGTCACACAGTATTGGCAATGTGGTATAGAAATCCTAACATGTTTAAAAATATTGAATATAATGTTCTCTTTACATGATGGTGATGGTGAGGGGAAAAACAAAGATTACAGCAGTCATGGAGATAAGTTGGTGTTTGCAATTATGAGAGTAAAACAGAGAAGCAACAGGACCATAAATATAATAGAAATAATAAAAGTGAAACTTGAAGGTATATAAGGATGGATGGAGGAAATTGTTTATTTACTAGATGAAAAAAGGTTAGTTAATTCTTGCTTGACACTATTTTCATCACATAAAATACGTTCCAAGTATGGTATCATAGAATTTCTATAATTAGACGTGTGAGCATACAGTTTTCTAAAGTTACTCCTTGTTCTGCCTGAGGAGATGCAAGGTGAAAGCTGAGGGTAAAGCGGATGCTCCAAGTCAGACAAAATCCCTTTAGCAAATTTATTGCACGAAGTCAAGTGCCTGTCGACAACGACGTTAACTATGTGGTCCACTGGGACACCACTCACCCTACTGACAGTCTTCAGTATTCTACGAATTGTGACATAGTCCTTTTTAAGCAGCAAACCAGGAAAGAATAAGCAGGGGTGAACAATAAAGAAGAATAGGTAGGATGCAAGAGTTTATGAACTGTAAGAGGAGGGGTTGAGTTATACCTGAGTGTCTAACATACACACGTTAATATACACCCAAAATATACCAACTAATAAAAAAATAAATCATTTGATGTGAAAGTTTAAAATCCAAGTCAATAGAAGATGACCACTATAGATGTTAATCAACCATACCAGTCACGAAGATGGTAGCCAGGAGACATAATTCTATCATTCATGAAGAATTCAAATTAGTTCATTTTATACTAAAAACTCGTACTGAAGATGTTGTTCAGAAGGATGATGAAAATTTCACAAGCAAACCAACCAACCAGCGCAGATAACACAATTCCAAATCACCCATCTGTGGTACAAATATTCTCTATTATTTCAAAAACTTTGATAGCGTGAAATATTCCCATTTTATGAATTAAAAGTCATTCTGAACGAAGAATATTCTTTTCAATCATTTCTCTTCAGGTTCTTACAATTATAAAATATAATATTTGTGGTCGTTACAATAATAATGGCCAGTTTGCGGTGGATACATTTTTAACGTAGAGTAACAGATTAGTTATGGGGTGTCAAAATAAATAGTCATATTTGTGTGACAAACGTCGTGCTAGGCTGAAATCGATTAGAAAATATTGCAAAATGGGAGACAATGGTGGTGACTAATCATAATAATCACGATCAGACAGGTTCGTCTACGGGTTAGAGAACACTTACCAGTTTGGTTCAGCGGGGGGGAAATTAATAAAATAATAATAAACGCGATGATGATAAGTTTTGACGATTTTGTTAATGCTTCGAGCAAAAGTACTCCCTATGGGTTTTTTTTCCTTTACGTTCCCAGTGGAGCATAGGGCCTCAAGCTAGTGGCTTGAAGTTTCTGTAGAAGTGGTGTTTAATTTTTACAGAATGGGTTTGCTAGCCTCATGCCTAACATTTCTTCTTTACCATCACATTATTTCTGGCTTAACGAGGTAAAGGAGTGAGTCAGCCGGTGATCGAACCCCGGACCATATGCATGTTCGGCGAGCGTCCTAACCGCTATACCACCGACGCACTTGCAGGGGGGAAATTAAGTGCATAAAAAGCTCGATCCTGTCACACTTGGTCAATACTGGACATCGCATCGACGTCAACACAGCTTTCAGGGTTGTATACAGAATTCCGAAGTCGTTATCACGCACAGTTTGCTTACGTCTCCTACACATAGCTGAAGCTGTTGCAATAAGATCGACTAAACCGGAACTTTGTATCCAAAAAGTACACGTCCAGATGCTGTTCCTACCGTAGCCAAACCTGGATTAAAGATTTTTCTTCTGACCAAGAGTGCTTCTTCCCCTTAACCCTCTTGTTTTTTCCTTTTTTCCTTTGCTTATTATTATAAATATTATTATTATTCGTCATAATTTATGCCCTTTATGTAAACATTCCCTCAATACTATCGAATTTCCATTTATACGGACTTACTATTAGTGATAATATCTCTTTTCTCAATGTATGGCTCCACCTGTTTCATTTAATATATTCGTTATCACACTATGAACCTCTCATTCCAGTCTTACTATATCCTGTTTAAGACAAAACACTTTGTACTAGCCACTCACCTGACACCTTCGATAACCTTGAACTGATTTGTCAATTTTACTACCCCACACTCTAAAAATCTATTATGATTAATCACCACCATTGTCTCCCGTCTTACAATATTTTCTAATCGATTTCAGCCTAGCACGACGTTTGTCACACAAATATGACTATTTATTTTGACACCCCATAACTAATCTGTTATTCTACGTTAAAAATGTATCCACCGCATAACTGGCCATTATTATTGTAACGACCACAAATATTATATTTTATAATTGTAAGAACCTGAAGAGAAATGATTGAAAAGAATATTCTTCGTTCAGATTGACTTTTAATTTCAAAAACTGTTCGTCTATGTAGATACAGTTTGTCATGAGCATACAATTAGGATACCCTAGTCCACTTTTTAAAGCAGAAGCATTTGCTTTAAATTCACTTATATGCATTAAAAGATACGCTACAGAGGAAATCTAGGTTAGAGGGTGTGACGCCCCCCCCACCACCACGTCATTCTTCCATTATAATATAATGTATATAAACGAATAGCAGGACAACGATGAAACAGCTACCGAAATCAGTATGATGATAATATTAATCATACCTGAATGCTAAAAATCCCCTTATAAGTTCTATTTGCTTGACACAGTTATGTTGTTATGTTTGAAAAGTGAATCTACAGGTTCTATCGCTTGGCCGTAAATTTTGTGATAGTCATGTAAAAATTAATAAAATGGACGCACAGATTTAGTTCGAAAGTCTATATACCCAAACGGAAGGCCTAACCCCTTCATCAACGAAAGATGTTGAAAGACTCAAATCAGCACTGGTCGATTGTTACTATTATTATATGAACAGTAAACGCAATTCGTATAGTATCTTAACCAAGAAACACAGAGAAGCTCTGGATAATCTACGCAAAAATGAAAATATAATAATAGCAAAACCGGATAAGGGCTCAGGAGTGGTTATCATGAACAAAACGGATTGCTTTGAGAAGATGAATACCATTCTTAATGATGATCAAAAATTCCAAAAAATTTCCTCTTCTCTAGATCCGATTGAAAGGATAGAGAAACAGCTAACGGAAACATTGAAGCGACTGAAACAACAAGGGTTCATCTCACAGAGTCAGTACACATCCCTTCAACCCACTGGAACTTTTACACCCAGACTATATGGCTCGCCTAAAGTGCACAAAGATGGTGTACCGCTTCGACCAGTGTTAGATATGTTAAATTCACCATACCATCCTGTAGCCAAATGGCTAGTCGAAATCTTACAGCCGCTTCATACTGAGTTAGTGAAACACAGTGTAAAGGATACTTTCGGATTTGTGGAAAGGATAAAAGATTTAAATGTTGACAATAAATTCATGATATCATTTGACGTATCTTCCTTATTCACCAATGTACCACTTATGGAAACAGTGGATTTTGTGTGCGAAGAACTTTAACGACAAAACATCGATGTCAGCATCATTTATGAAAGAGCTTCTCTTGAAATGTACAATGAATGTCCACTTTTTATTTAATAAGGAACTATATAGACAAATTGATGGTGTGGTAATGGGGTCACCACTAAGTCCCATTCTAGCCGACATTTTCCTTGCGAAACTGGAAAATGGGCCTCTGAAGGATGTTTTTAGTGAATTCGAATTTTATTGTCAGTACATGGATGATACTTTTTTGATTATGAAAAACGAGAAGGAAGCAAAGAGCTTACTGGATAAATTTAATGAGGTACATCCTGCAATAAATTTTACCATCGAGACAGAAAGAGAATCTAGTATTCCATTTTTGGACGTTTTTATGATCAGAAAAGAGGATGGTACAATAAGAAGTGTTTATAGAAAACCTACATCAACGGGCCAGTACACATATTTTCTCAGTTTTGTGCCCTTGAAATACAAACGCAATTTGATAAAGTGCCTGGTTCACAGAGCAGGAGCGATTTGCTCGGACGAATGTCTTGATGAAGAACTGAATAATATTAAACGGTTGCTAAGAGAGAATGGTCATCCTAAAAAGTTCATTGATAAGAATATGAATTTGAAACCAAAGCAGATAAACCAGATAAACCCCGAAGAAAACACGCTACTAATCATCAATCTTCTCAAAAAAGGGGAGGTGATATGTATCCACATGATGCGTGTTTGTTTTTGACAGCATTATATTTTGCTGTGTGTATACGGATCGATATACCATTATAACTGACATTACGCTTTTGTCTGTCCACTAATTAAATAAACATGTATGACTTTATTATCACATGACATTACAACCAATCATGGTAATATGTTATCTTATGGGATCATGTGTATTAGTCATTTTCATATATACTCCTGCTTTATCATTCTTTTTCATTCTGGTTCCCACGTTTCGTACACTACGTACCATTTCACTCACACTCTTGTGTGACATTTATTTTCTTTTTGTCTTGGAAAATACAAAGTATCATAGTAAACCTGGTGGCTTTCTGGTTTCCCTCTTTCCGCGTCAGGAATATTAACTACTCGACGAGTACATAACATGTATTTCATAAAGTACACACATTGAAAATTGTCAGCAATCATAAGTAAGGAAGTGTGCAAAATTCTCCAGGGGTTGTCATGACTGCTTCCGTCTCGCCTATATATATATTGAATTCTGGTAGTTAGGGGTATTATATAGTCTGATATTAACAGAAGTACACTGAACTAGAGCTGTAAAATATTTATAACTGATATACCAGAATATGGTGTAAGTCTGTTAGGTCAATGATGGTTTCTTCGATTGAAGCTAGCAACTACCGACTTCATATTGTTCTTCTACATTAGTTTGTTTATTAGATATATCACACAGTGAGTCAAATAATAATAATAATAATATTCACTGGGTAACGAAGCTTATAACACAATTTATTTGCTGTTCATAATCACCATAATCGCCAATTATAATCAAACGACTGCGAAACTAGAGATTTATGGTGTTCTTTGTTCCCTCCTACTTGTCGTCGTCATTGGGGTAGTTGAATTTTCCAGAGTCCCAGCTGGATACGTGTTAAATCATCTTTAATTACCGTGATAAATTAGTCAGAAAGTATGTAGGGAAATGTGAAAATAAAATAAATAATGATGGTAGTTATAGTGATAGTAATAACATTAGTAATACTAGTAATATTAATGACGACAAGCATGGCAAAAATGTACAGAATAGTGACAAAACCAACAATAGAGAATACAAACTGTCACTGGTATCTCCATAAAAAGAAGGAACCTCGAAAACCCTAAGGAGAATTCCTAACAAGGCATCCAGGAATAAAAGTGGCTGCTGGCATTCAAACCACCCAGCCACAAACTCAATTAGAAACAAGCTTTATCGGTTAAAGGATCAATCCTGACAGCGGAGCCAATTAAACAAAACAATTTAGTTTATCTAATACTCCCCTGCTGGAATGATTGTCAGATTAAGTACATAGGTCAAAGTAGTAGAACAGGTGCAGTTAGTATGATGTCATTTGACGAGCTGTGATCTAACAGGTATCTATCTCTTTGAAGTTTGAAATGATGAACGCTGAAATTTAATCTCAGTGAAAACACCACCACTCAACTGTGGTGCAGTTACATCCATAGGATGAAATGCGTGTCGTGGATTCCACCACTAGCCATCATCAAGTGAATAACATTGAGTTTTCTGGTTTCATGAAATTAAACTTTAATCCTCTCCAACGTCTTTATGGAAGTTGGTGTCTACTAATGAACCATAACTCATCATCATTAAGTCGAAGTCGTTTTCCGTTGTTTTTTTCTCTCAAGTAACTCAGTGAGAATGAAATAATATAACCTACAATAGGTAGTTCTTTCTCCATGAGTAGTAAAGTACCTAGTGAGGTGTGTACTATTGAAAACTACTATCAGTAGCACATATCAAACTAGCAAAAAAATGAAGATCAACTTAAATAAGTAGTTAGTTTCACACTGAAAACACTTTTGACACATACATGGTGTATGTAATAAGTTTACATGTAACATATTATTATCATTATGTTAATATTGTTCTGCTCTCATCGCATTTACAGCTGGAGGTGACAGATCTTCGTGAAATGCAATTAGCTTTTACTGAACAAATGGAAAGACAGGAACAATTCATTGAACGATTACAATCTGAACTGGCTAGTGAACGTGAAAAAACTGATTTTCTAAGCAAGATAAAGGCAGACAAAGAAAGAGAAATGCAAAATATGATGGTGCGGGAACTAGATGTTTTGTTCTTTTTCTCCTTCTTCTTGATTTGCCCTTTTTACTTGAGCTGGAATTACCACTGATAAGTTTTGTGTTCACTTTGTAACAGTGAGTCTTTAGTATATTTAATAAATTATTCATCATGGAATCTAGGCCAAAAAAGTCTGATATATTAACGTAAGGTATTCATGCAGTTGATTTCACTTCTCAATATTTTTAAGCTCAAAAAGCAATGGTGAAAGGAGGGGATTTCTAAATTATTAGATTTGATATTCATTTAAAGACACTTTACTTTTATCCTTTTTCTGATATTCTCAATTAATGCGTCCATTCTAATCGAAGTAATCCAATATTGAATGTAGGTGAAAAAAATCCAATTAATAAATAACTCATTTCGCTGGTGGAAGTCACGGGTGTGTACCGGTGAAGAGTCCCAAACGAAGATGAAACATCTATTCGGTGCTCCCAAGTTATTCAATTGTTCTCCGACAGTAGTCAGTTCGCAATCGGAATTTTAAATGTTAATTTTTAAAACCTGATAAGAACTTGAATTGAACTTTTGATTTTCCTGTCGATTGACTGGACCAAAGTGCTCGGTCTCAGGTTGACATGTCGGCTTGCTGTGCAGATGCTTCGACGATGTCTGGGCATTTAATTAGTATACAATTAGTGGATGGTGGCTAGCAGTAGAATCCAGGATGCGCATTTCGTCTCGTGGCCCAAGTAGTCTAGTGAATAACGCTTTGGCGTTTGAAACTATGGGCACTGGGTTTGAGCCTCGGTGGGAACATCATCACTCTCTGAGAAATGCAAGTACACCCAGATGACGAGTACCAAATAGGACGAAAGGCGCATCCTGGATTCCACTGCTAGCCACCATCCACCAATTGTATACTGAAGAACTTAGTTGAGCTTATGAAACCAATCGCCAAATACCCTCCAAACATCACTTAGTAGATGAAAGGTCATTGGTTGATTTTAGATATTCGAAAAAGTTGGGGGGTGTGATGACAGCTGTCTTTTAGCCAAAATTGGTAGACAGCAATTGGAGGTCATGAGAAAAACGAGAACAAAAACTTTGCGTGGGGGGGGATGCGATTCGCATATAAGTGGTATGATGACCCTCAAAGAAATGGCCACAAAGAGATGACAGATTAACTTTCAGCGAGAGAACAACCAATCAGAAAACGCTGTTTCTCTGCTAACAATAACGCTAACAATAATAATGTACATAAAAATATATGAATATCTTCAAGTATTGGTTTTGTAGGGATTTTGTTTGATTATATGGAGGATTTCACCATGAGCTGACATCAGTTAGAGAACCACTGGAAAACCTGGGAGCACTGGACAGTTGTTTCGTCCTAGTTTGGGTTCGCTAACTGATGTCAGCTCATGGTGAAATCCTCCATATAAATATCTGTTGAATTTCTCAATAAACGATATGTTACCTGCCCCTTGTCTTTTGTCGTTACAGGGGACTAGAACTCATGCGTTACGATGATAATAATGTTTTAGAGGACATAATCATATTCTGCAACTGGATAAATGAGTTCAGTTTCTGTAATATTTTAGTAAAAAACAACACTTAAAAATGTAAAGCATATTTTGCTAACTGCAAAGTACAAATCTGGTATATTTCCATCAGACACAAAATCTCATTAAGAAAAAGGTATATTCCCGCAGAACAGATGCATAAAATGACTACATTGGAGTCAGCTAGTGGATACGTTTATGAAGATAGAAAATTCGGGCCTGATTTATTCCGTTAGACTAAAAAAAGAATTACGCTTATAAAAGACACTTTCTCGTGTAAATGTGATACAGTCATACACAAAAAAAAACTACATACCACTGATTGATTGAGATGAGTAGTTGTGCACCATTCAAATCAATCAGTGTAGTGCTTGCTGGTCAGATCATCTAAGTGTTCTAAACACTGGGTTACAGTTTCACTCGTTTGAGGTCGAGGTCATCAGCAGTGCATCCAGTTTTTCATCTGTTGATGTAAGCGATATACGACTATTCATTTCAATTAGCCAGAAATGTACAGTTTTACACAATTATGTTTGCCTTCTGGATTACCATTTGTGGTATCAAGCCGATCATATATTTTATGAACTGAGTAATTTCAGTTTCGAAATGAACCTGTGGTGATACGTACGCCTTCATCAACCTGAAACCAGTTTCGAAATCTTCTGCATTGTAATCCGCCTCAGCATACGGAACAAGATTCAGATTCTGTTCAACACAAATGTGAAGTCAGTCCTTCTATACGCGTCAGAAACTTGATCAGAGTGTCACGAGAAGAAAATCCCAACAGACTTCATCAACAGCTGCCCCCTTCGCTGGCTGGCTGGGAAGAAACCAACCAAGAGCCAATCGCTCAACAAATGTGTAGGAGAAAATGGAGGTGGATCAGGTAAATGTTGAGGGAACCGTCGAATGACCTAGAGCGCAATGTAGGCCATCGCTCGAGTGGAATCCAAATAGGCAGAGATGAGTGGGTCGTCAGTGCGGGGGTTGGAAGAGGAGATGTGAGGTTGGACATGATGTGTCTAGCAATCCCATCGTGTAAAAATAAATGTCACTGCTACCGAAACTTTCAAGCTCTATCTTGAAGCCCAGTGTTCCACTAGGAATGTAAAGGAATGTTTGTTTAAATTGTTCCACCCATTGTACTCATTCTAGTCCATAGTTTTATCGATTGGTGAGACATTTTTAATGATCATTTCATTTATTATAATGTTCTCTTCACTGTTTCGATAATTTTTATTATTACCATTGAAAATTACAGAATGAAGTTGAGAATTTACACTGTCACAATAAAGAACTTTCGAGTCGTTTACAAGAACGGGAATCAGCATTAGATACTATGTCACGTGAACTAGAATTATTCTCCTCCCGACTGGATACAACGTCAAGAAATCTTACAGAAACTGAAGCTGAACTCATAGAAACTAGACAGAAATATGAATTATCTGAAGCTAGAGCAAATAAACAAAAAGACGAGGTTAGTAGCTTTCCTCTGGAATAACACTTTCATGCTCGTCAAAATGTAGACGCTGTGATACATAAAACCATAAGATATATATATATATATATATATATATATATATATATTATGATATCAGCTTCGTCGTTACATTATAGCGAAAACCTTTTATATTAGCTAATTGTCTCAGAAATACAGAATTTTAATAAACAAATCACTTTCATTATCAACTAACCCCTGACAAGAAAGAGAACGCAGGATGTGACAGGGTCACTGCAGGTATACACGTCTGACTATTTATTGTAATTACACCGACATAAACTCTCGGTTTTGTGTTCAGTGTCCAAATTTTTGGTAAGTTTCACTTTTTAGAGAAAAGAAAGTGATGCCCTTCATTAATCAATGAACCTTCAGACTACGTATTACAGCTAGCTATCCAGTTTATTCAAATGATTCGAACAGATCTAGCCATATTTATTTACTCTAAAGAAATGCAAAACTGTCCAAAGAGTTCTGAAGAAAGCTGTCTATATTAATTTGCCATTCAAAGGTGATGATGTACAAGAAGTAGTCAAGTGAAGACTTGATAAAGCTATCAAGAGAACTTATAATTCCGCAAAACTTGTCTTCCTTAACACCACCAGGCGTGTGCTTCAGCAAGAAATCTGGGAAAGACCAGTCGCCAATCCTCGACACTTCGAACTGCCGCGTATATCAATTTGAGTGTATTTGTGGAAGCATATACATAGGTCGTATGGAAAGGTGATTGTCTACTCACGTGATGGAGAATTTACCAATGTGGTTGAAAATAAGCTGAACGTAAGGTGCCGAAAAGCCAAATAACAAAACATCTTGTGGACTAAGGATATGATATTGATGCTGTCAAGTAATCGACTGTTGTGGGCGAGCAGATAAACGAAAAGGAAGATGCTTGCAATTGCGGAGGCTTGTCAATTCGAGTTTATCAATCAGGTTTCTGTGTACAGAAGCAAATAGTCATCAGAATGAATCTACTATGATAATATGTTTTACTTATTAACTGTTATTATTAATATTAATAACACTTTATTTTGCCTCTTATTATTATTATTATTCCTGATTTATTTAAAACCTCCTTTTATCCGTAGCATTATCTTACCTCGTTTCAGCCTCGTTACTATTAATATGAGTATAAAACTTGGGCACTGTGGTAGAGTGTAACTCCATTATAGATAAGATTTTATTTTGATAAACTGTCTCACAGTGTAGTTTTATACAGTAATATTAACTGATGACCACAAGTTTCAAGCACAAACTATTGCCACTCATAATCATATCAAGTCACTCACCCACTCACTCACTCACACAACTTTCTTGTTTCCTTCATTTATATACATGTGTGGAATTGATGATTAGATATGTGAATACAAATCAGTAATATAGGAGACAATGTTCATTCAGAAATAATAATAATAATAATCAGTGTTATTCATCAAATACAATCAGATGGGAAATTAGACGAGTGTTTTTATAGTTAAAATAAATAACTTGTTAGAATGTTGTGATGTACGTGAACTGAATTGAAATAGAATACAATTTAAGATTATTTATTATCCTCCTCTGATTTCACTGACTGACTGATTGACTGACTGAATCACTGATGGTAATAATATCTTCCATATCTCTGGTATTTGCATTGAGTCATTTCGATTGTGCATGTGTTGGGTGTAGACTGGATGAACCAGGCAGGATTCAGTAATCAACCTCTCTCTCTCTCTCTCCACCTACCTAGATTACTTCTTAGAATTTTAACCCTCTCCCACCATGCTATTTTGTGATTGTGTGTTAATGCATGCATGCAGTGCAATGTAGTGCTGAGCTTTTTTCCAAATTACTCATCTTCTCGGGGTCAACCATTCTTACCTTAGCTAAATTCTTATGTTCCGACAATCTGATTACCCCCGATCTACTAGTTTGTCCTGTGTATGTAGTTGACCTAACTCACAGTCAGTGTAAGGTATTTTGTAAATTATATTATTTTGTGTAATTGGGTCAACCGACAGGGTCCTTTAACCTACAGAGCTTGTCCTATCTGAGTGAGTTTTTAGGTTTGAATGCCACCAGCCTAATTCCTGCTTTATTAAGAATCCTACGTAGGGAGGGTTTCAGATGTCCCCTCCCTCCTTATATGGTATAACAGTTGATGACTTATATTCTCTCTTATTTATGTTATCATTGCGAGTTTCACAATTATTTTTATCTTGCTTTTGGCCTTTTTCAATCTTCCTAATAAATTTTATAGGGTAGTTAGCTATTTGATAGCAACGCTTCTTCTACTTGTTTCATTTCATCATTCAGGTCTTTTCTTGTACTACTTAGTGCTGCTGCTCGGTTTGTTAGACACTTAACTTAACTAGGTCTGCCTTCACAGACAGTTGACGGATGAGATGAATTAAAGTCTAAATATCTATTAGTAGAATGCGTCGGTTTTTTATAAACGCTAGTGCGTAGTTTACCTTCTTCTATTCATTTTATTTTAAAATCTAACATACTTGTGTCAGTGACTTGATATGATTATGAGCAGTGATAAATTTTGCTCGAAACGTGGTCATCGGTTAATATGGCTGTATAACACTGTGTGATCTATCAAAATAAAATATTATTTATAATGTAGTTATTACTATCAGTACTTTTCAGTTCTGATTGCTTGATATATTTAAGTTCTTCCCTTGATAACTAATTGTTCAGTTAAGTGGTGTAATTGAAGTATAATGTATTTTATCTTAATTTTAATCTCTTATACACCCTTAGCCTTCTCTTTTTGAACATGACCTGAATAACACTCAAATATGTCGTTTTGAATAATTCGATTCAATGTAGTTTATGTCCCAATGTATTTCCGATATTATATGTACATATCAAGGCAAGGATCGGGAAAGCAAGAAAAGCCTGCATTACCCTTCAGTCTGTGTGGAGGTCAACATCACTCACCATCAAAAATAAGATCCCGATTTTCAACTCCAATGTGAAGCCAGTCAGTGCTACTACTATACGGATCAGAGATTTGCACTGTGCGTCATGAAGAGCATCTCAAACAAACTTCAAACCTTCATTAACAGTCATCTTCACTCAATACCACTCAAGATCAGATGGCTGGCCAGAAAAGATCAGGAACAGGGAGGGATCTCTGTCAATCAGCGAACCAACCAACACAGCAGGAACCGACTGTGAAACAAATAGGCAGGAAGAAATGGAGATGGATTGGATGACCATACGCTGAGGAAACCATCAAGTGAGTGACATCACTAGACAAGCCATTTCTCGAGTGGAACCAGGCCGAAAGGGAAGCGGGTGGCGAGTTGGTCGTGAGTGCATGGGTGAGGGTGACTTGGAGAAGGTTATGTGAAGAGGAGATGAAAGCATGTGGGCAGACTTGGAGCGGAGTGAAAAAGTTGTCAGAAATCAGAAGGCAATGGAGACTTGGGCGGCTGAAGCCATATGTTCCTCTAGGCATTAAAGGAAATAATAATACGTGTAGAATACGCGGAAGAGTTCCACCGAAATTTGATGAATTTATTAAATCCTGCTTTATTAACCTTTGTTGCTGGTTTTAAATACGCATGAGGAAATAAATGTTTCCAGTATTTATAGACACCTGACAGCGATTTACACATCTATTCATGTTAAAATTTATTAGTGTTTTTCATAATCATTTTCGTCCTAGCCAGAATTTTCTTGTTTAATTCAAGGAACCGTTTATTCCACTCGATCATTTCAGCTTAAACAATGTGAGATCACCTTATCAAGTCTTGAATCTCGACTTCTTGAAAGAGAAAGTCAACTGACAAAATGTGTTGGACAGTACAGCCAATACAATTCAGTTGACCGTGTTCAATGCTCACAGCTAACAGATTTAGTCAAAGATCTTAAACAACAAATCACAGAGCATAAGAAAATGAATATGATTTCAAAAGTAAGTCTTAAAATCATCGAATTAGCATAACACATTTTTACAAAGTTTACGGAGAAGTTATCAAAAGAAACGATGCGTTAACCAATTTTTGTATGTTACAATAAGCTAATTCAGGGTACAATTCAACGACTAATCAAAGTGCAGATAAGGAATTCTCCCGTGTTATGTCTTATGTTTTGATTAACCATGATTTTAGGGACATTCATGCGGTCAATATCTTCTTGTCATTTTTATGATTTCTCTCTTATAAATATTCACTGTTTTACATTTCACAAATTAGATGGACACGAATTTTGGGTATATCCTTTTTTTTCTTTGTTTCACTGAAGAAGTTTAATAGTTTGATGGGCAGATAAGATCCGTTCCTAAGCAATTCAAATACACGAGTAACTGAATATATCCATAATCTAGTATATACATAATCCTATATGTATTTTTATGCTTTATCTATATATCTATCTTATAAAGTCAGACAAAAAGTAATACATGTATTATTATATCCTTTAGTTCCTAGAGGAACATATGGCTTCAGCCGCCCAAGTCTCCATTGCCTTCTGTTTTCTGACAACATTTTCACTCCGCTCCAAGTCTGCCCACATGCTTTCATCTCCTCTTCACATAACCTTCTCCAAGTCACCCTCACCCATGCACTCACGACCAACTCGCCACCCGCTTCCCTTTCGGCCTGGTTCCACTCGAGAAATGGCTTGTCTAGTGATGTCACTCACTTGATGGTTTCCTCAGCGTATGGCCATCCAATCCATCTCCATTTCTTCCTGCCTATTTGTTTCACAGTCGGTTCCTGCTGTGTTGGTTGGTTCGCTGATTGACAGAGATCCCTCCCTGTTCCTGATCTTTTCTGGCCAGCCATCTGATCTTGAGTGGTATTGAGTGAAGATGACTGTTAATGAAGGTTTGAAGTTTGTTGGAGATGCTCTTCATGACGCACAGTGCAAGTCTCTGATCCGTATAGTAGTAGCACTGACTGGCTTCACATTGGAGTTGAAAATCGGGATCTTATTTTTGATGGTGAGTGATGTTGACCTCCACACAGACTGAAGGGTAATGCAGGCTTTTCTCGCTTTTTCGACTCTGGCCTTGATAGTGTGGTCCGTTCCGCCGGCCTGTAGTTGAAACAATGCTTCCCAGGTAGGTGAAGGAGGTTGTTTCTTTCAGGTTCCTCCCATTTATGCTAGCTGACTGTCGTCTGTTGTTGTTGTTGCTGTTGGTGTTGGGCAGGAATTCTCATCACCTACATCTGTTTTCTCTATGTTCACTTGAAGTCCTATCCTGTCTGGATGCTTCTTGTGCCAGCTTGTTGCTTTCCACTTGCATATCTTCCAGTTTGTGGGAAATCAGACATATATGCCACATCGGCGAAGTCCAGATCCTCCAAGTTCTATTATTGTGTGAGTCCATTTTATGCCTGTTTCCTCATTGGCCGCTAGCTGTCTGTCGCATTATCCAGTCTACTGCAATCAGGAAGATCTTTGGCGATAATAGACAATACATGTAATAATACATGTAGTGTCTTTTATATTTTCCATTCAATTAATACTCATATTCAGTGCGCTAATTTTATCCACAGAGAGAGGAAAACTACACCGACTATTATAAAGGTAAAATACGCTTTGTGAACTTTGGAGACCGAAAAATGAGGACTGATCGGCTGAACGGGCTGACGAATACACATGAAAAACACTGGCAGTTTGTTTTTGTGTTAATTAATTGTGCTCTTATACTTCAATGGTGTGCGTCGGTGGCATAGCGGTTAGGACGCTCGCCGACCATGCACATGGTCCAGAGTTCGATCCCCGGCCACCGACGAGGCACTCCTTTACCCCTCGCCAAGCCAGAAATAATGCTGGTAAAGAGGAAAGGTTAGGCATGAGGCTGTCTAGCAACCCCATCCTGTAAAAATAATCACCACTTCTACAAAACTTCAAGTCACTAGCTGCTGGAAGCCCTATGTTCCACTGAGGAACGTGAAGGAAATAAAAAATACTTCAATGGTTATTAAAACGCGATGATGATAAGTTTTGACGATTTTGTTAATGCTTCGAGCAAAAATACCCCCTATGTGTTTTTTTTTCCTTTACGTTCCCAGTGGGACATAGGGCCTCAAGCTAGTGGCTTGAAATTTCCGTAGCAGTGGTGTTTAATTTTTACAGGATGGGTTGCTAGCCTCATGCCCAACATTTCTTCTT